>CM069167.1:10240016-10377516 GCA_035221665.1 Okamejei kenojei
AGTGTCATGTTGAAGACCTCCTTCGACTATGTTGAAGACCAGCTTCAACTAGCTACGATTAACTTCGGGAAAATTGGAGCACCGAATAGTGGAGAGTGAAGACGATCTCTTTCAATCTCCTTCGACCTCCCGTCGACTATGATGAAGACTATCTTCAACTACCTTCAATTACCTTCGACTAACATGACGACCTACTACGACTAACCAAACGAGTAAAATAGTATCGATTTTTTTTCCATGGCGACATTTTTTACTAGCGGGCATTTTTCAACATTTTGAAAAATACGCCGTGACCTAGCTGAGGCCTCGCGTACACGGGGGCCACTCTCGAGCATGAAGGAGCGTTACAAAGACCTCCTACGACCTTGTGTCGACCATGCTGCGAGTATGAGTCGAGGGCAAACTCGGCAGAACTCGCGGATTAGGCCGCCCAAGTGGGACAGCCCCTTTACCTATCCCTGCTCTCCAGCGATGCTGCCTAACTCGCTGAGCTACTCCAGCATTTTGTGCCATACTTCAGATAGCCTGGGCTTGTTTTCCCGGAAACATAGGAGGCTGACGGATGACCTTATAGAGGCTTATACAATCATGAGAGGCATAATAGAGAAGATGGATGGTCACTTTTTCTCAAGGTAGTGGATGGAGTATAAAACTGGAGCCATAGGCTTAAGCAAAGAGGGAAAGATTTAATGGGGACCTGTGGGGCAACATTTTAAAACGGAGAAGAATAGTCAGAGGACGTGATAATTCCAAAGTTTAAAGATATTTGGAGAGATATATTTAAAGGTCAGGTTCAGAGGCCCAAATGTAGACAAATGGGATCAGCGAGGGTACTCACCTTGGTCAGTATGCATGAGTTATATATCAGTCCCTTCAGCCTAACTCGTCCATGCCCGATCGAACTAACCTTGCCGCATTTGCCCCTATTTAGCCTATATCCCTCTAAACCTTTCCTATCTATGTAGCTGTCCATGTGTCTGTTAAATATTGTTTGAGTACCTGCCTTAACTACCACCTCTGGCAGCGTGTTCCATATACCCACAATCCTCTGAGTGAAAGTTGCCTCTCAAGTTCCAAGTAAATGTTGCCCTTCTCACCTTAAACTATGGTTTTGATTCCCCTACCTCAGTAAAAGACAGGGCATGCACGGGACTATTCCCGTCATGACTTTATACATCTCTATAAGATTACCCCTAAGTGTACTACATTCCAAAGAATAAAACCCTAGCCTCTCCCTATAGCTCAGCCGCTCTGGTCCAGGAAACATCCTCGTAAATATTCTCTGGATGTCAGCTTAATAGAAACATAGAAACATAGAACATAGAAACAAAGAAATTAGGTGCAGGAGTAGGCCATTCGGCCCTTCGAGCCTGCACCGCCATTCAATATGATCATGGCTGATCATCCAACTCAGTATCCTGTACCTGCCTTCTCTCCATACCCTCTGATCCCTTTAGCCACAAGGGCCACATCTAACTCCCTCTTAAATATAACCAATGAACTGGCCTCTGTGGCAGAGAGTTCCAGAGACCCACCACTCTCTGTGTGAAAAAAGTCCTTCTCATCTCGGTCCTAAAGGATTTCCCCCTTATCCTTAAGCTGTGACCCCTTGTCCTGGACCTCCCCAACATCAGGAACAATCTTCCTGCATTTAGCCTGTCCAACCCCTTAAGAATTTTGTAAGTTTCTATAGGATCCCCTCTCAATCGCCTAAATTCTAGAGAGTATAAACCGAGTCTATCCAGTCTTTCTTCATAAGACAGTACTGACATCCCAGGAATCAGTCTGGTGAACCTTCTCTGCACTCCCTCTATGGCAATAATGTCCTTCCTCAGATTTGGAGACCAGAACTGTACGCAATACTCCAGGTGTGGTCTCACCAAGACCCTATACAACTGAAGTAGAACCTCCCTGCTCCTATACTCAAATCCTTTTGCTATGAAAGCTAACATACCATTCGCTTTCTTCACTGCCTGCTGCACCTGCATGCCTACTTTCAATGACTGGTGTACCATGACACCCAGGTCTCGCTGCATCTCCCCTTTTCCTAATCGGCCACCATTTAGGTAATAGTCTGCTTTCCTGTTTTTGCCACCAAAGTGAATAACCTCACATTTATCCACATTATACTGCATCTGCCAAACATTTGCCCACTCACCCAGCCTATCCAAGCCACCTTGCAGTCTCCTAGCATCCTCCTCACAGCTAACACTGTCCCCCAGTTCAGAGTGTCACCCGCAAACTTGGAGATATTGCCTTCAATTCCCTCATCCAGATCATTAATGTATATTGTAAATAGCTGGGGTCCCAGCACTGAGTCCTGCAGTACCCCACTAGTCACTGCCTGCCATTGTGAAAAGGACCCGTTTACTCCTACTCTTTGCTTCCGTTTGCCAGCCAGTTCTCTATCCACATCAATACTGAACCCCCAATGCCGTATGCTTTAAGTTTGTATAATAATCTCTTATGTGGGACCTTGTCGAAAGCCTTCTGGAAGTCCAGATACACCACATCCACTGGTTCTCCCCTATCCACGCTACTAGTTACATCCTCGAAAAATTCCACAAGATTCGTCAGACATGATTTACCTTTCGTAAATCCATGCTGACTTTGTCCAATGATTTCACCGCTTTCCAAATGTGCTGCTATCCCATCTTTAATAACCGATGTTAGACTAACTGGTCTGTAATTCCCCGTTTTCTCTCCCCCTCCCTTCTTAAAAAGAGGGGTTACGTTTGCTACCCGCCAATCCTCAGGAACTACTCCAGAATCTAAAGAGTTTTGAAAGAGTATCACTAATGCATCCACTATTTCCGGAGTTACTTCCTTGAGTACTCTGGGATGCAGCCAATCTGGCCCTGGGGATTTATCGGCCTTTAATCCATTCAATTTACCCAACACCACTTCCCGACTAACCTGGATTTCACTCAATTCCTCCTAATGACATTGTTCCTACGGCAGGGTGACCAAAACTGACCATTGTACTCCAAGTGTAGCCTCACCAACAATTGTACAATTGTAACATAATGTCCCAACTTCTATCCTCAATACCCTGATTGATAGAAACACAGAAACATAGACAATAGGTGCAGGAGTAGGTCATTCGGCCCTTCGAGCCTGCACCACCATTCAATATGATCATGGCCGATCATCCAACTCAGTATCCCGTACCTGCCTTCTCTCCACACCCCCTGATCCCTGTAGCCACAAGGGCCACATCTAACTCCCTCTTAAATATAGCCAACAAACTGGCCTCAACTACCTTCTGTGGCAGAGAATTCCAGAGACTCAGCACTCTCTGTGTGAAAAATGTTTTCCTCATCTCGGTCCTAAAGGAATTCCCCCTTATCCTTAGACTGTGACCCCTTGTTCTGGACCTCCCCAACATCGGGAACAATCTTCCTGCATCTAGCCTGTCCAACCTCTTAAGAATTTTGTAAGTTTCTATAAGATCCTGTAGTGATGTAGTGATGTAGGCCAATGTACCAAAACCCAATCCTATTGCCCTATCTACCTGTGACTACAGCTGAACCAAAGGGCCTGGTTCCGTAAATTCTGTGACCCTATGATTCAAATGTGTGCTATAGATTTGGCTCAGGCAAAGGAGCTACAAAGGGGGATATAGACAAGCTGAGTGAATGAGCAACCGGGAAACATAAAAAAAATAGGTGCAGGAGGAGGCCATTCGCCTCTTCGAGCCAGCACCGCCATTCTTTGTGATCATGGCTGATCGTCCCCAATCAATAACCCGTGCCTGCCTTCTCCCCATATCCCTCAATTCCACCAGCCCCTAGAGCTCTATCTAACTCTCTCTTAAATCCATCCAGTGATTTGGCATCCACTGGATAGATTTGGCAGGGAATTCCATAAATTCACAACTCTCTGGGTGAAAATGCTTTTTCTCACAGTCCTAAATGGCCTCCCCTTTATTCTAAGACTGTGGCCCATCTCACTATACCCCCCTCTCTCCCCTCCCTTCTCTTTCTCTCCCTCTCTGACTTTCTCTCTCGTCTACACTCCCTCTCGCACATCTCTCTCGCCTCTCTCTCTCTCTCTCTCTCTCCCTCCCTCTCCCTCCCTCTCCCTCCCTCTCCCTCCCTCTCCCTCCCTCTCCCTCCCTCTCCCTCCCTCTCCCTCCCTCTCCCTCCCTCTCCCTCCCTCTCCCTCCCTCACCCTCCCTCTCCCTCCCTCTCCCTCTATACATTTTACATTTTATGCCATTATTGAACCCTGAGATGATAATTCCGTTAAATATCTGTACACAGGAACATAGGAAATAAATGGAGGAGATGTCCGTGTAACTGTCTGTGCCTAGTCCAGTATTCAGTTGGATCATGCTGGCCTTGGCACCTATCTAAGCACCACTTAATTACACTAACAGCATATCTCTTGATATCTAAATATCCACTGATGTCTGAGCCTCCACAGCTCTTGGGTAGAAATTTTTCCAAAATTCGGCACCTTTTGGGTGAAGGCATTTCTGTTCATCTTTTTAATTTGGTCTTTTATTTTGAGACTGTGACCACTGGTTCTGGTCTCCACATCCAGAGGAAATGTCAGCTCTGCAGCTCCTCTGTCAAGGTCCCTGTGAATTTTTCTGTGAAATAATCTCTCGTTCTTCTGAACTCAGATGACTCTCGGCCAAATCGCTCCTTACTGGACAAACTCCCCGTGCCAGGAATCAATCTGGTCAAGCTTTTGTTGCTCTCATCCTTCCATAGTTCAGAAGACAAGACCTGCACCCAATAATCCAGATATCGTGTCACCAATGTCCTGTCTTTCTCAGGCCCCCTTCGGTCGTGGCTGACCATGGGTGTCTCCAGGGTGCTACTCCCTATATGGAGGACGCCCGTGCGTGACTTTGTTTAACGCGGGGAGACTGGTGCACAGACCACCACCCCACGGTCCTTGACAGATCTGCATCAGGATCCAGTGGCACGGAGTCCAAGACGACCGGAGACCCTTTTCTGCTGCAGCCTTCGTCCGCCATTATGGTCATCCATCGTCCTCGGCCTGTCCCACCGTTGAGGTCCTGCATGGTTACAGTAAAACCACACTGTGATGAAGACTGCCTGCATCCAACCCCACAGAATTCATCTGAAGAAAGGTCTTGACCCGAAACATCACCTATCCCTTCTCTCCAGAGATGCGGTCTGATCCACTGAGTTGCTCCAGCATTTTCTGTCTATCCACAGCATTCTCGCACTATCCTGACTGCCCTTCCCCACTCCACCTTTCTTAACCTTCGGGTCACCTAAAACCCTGTCATCGCACCAATTCCCACCTACCCTTTGTCCTCTGTCCCCCAAACACAGTCACAGAGTTGAACGGAAATTCCTTCACCCAGAAGGTGCTGATATTTTGGAATTATTTGCCCCCTCAGGCTCCCACCTAAGCAACAGTTTGATTGTAAACTTCCGTATAAGCATTGTCAACTTCTTATAAGCATTGTCAATATATAAAATATAAGATTGTTAAGGGCTTGGACATGCTAGAGGCAGGAAACATGTTCCCGATGTTGGGGGAGGCCAGAACAAGGGGCCACACAGTTTAAGAATAAGGGGTAAGCCATTTAGAACAGAGACGAGGAAACACTTTTTCTCACAGAGAGTGGTGAGTCTGTGGAATTCTCTGCCTCAGAGGGCGGTGGAGGCCGGTTCTCTGGATGCTTTCAAGAGAGAGCTAGATAGGGCTCTTAAAAATAGCGGAGTCAGGGGATATGGGGAGAAGGCAGGAACGGGGTACTGATTGGGGATGATCAGCCATGATCACATTGAATGGCGGTGCTGGCTGGAAGGGCCGTATGGCCTACTCCTGCACCTATTGTCTATTGCCTATTGTCTGTTGTCTAACCCTCCCAATTCTGTCTACTTCACTAGCTTTTTTTGCTGTTGGTGACCATGTACCCAGCTGCTGAGGCCCGCAGCTATGGACCTCACTCTTCCAACCTACTCGTCTCTCAGCCTTTCTTACCTTCTTTGAGACTCTCCATAAAACATAACCATCTCTCATTTTGGGCGGCCCTCCAGATTTTGAGTAATGAAGCTCACAAAGGATATTTGCGGTGGCAAGGGTGCTGCAGACGGCGTAGAGGGGGGGAGGAACAAGACTCAATGGAAAGAATCTGGCAACCAATTCTCGCCAGCACCAGCAGGTGGAGCAACACCCATCATCTCAAGGTAATGCGAGCTGATAGAATCAGTCAGGTTCTGCAGGAATCTACCAACTCATCTGTCACAGAGTCGTGCAGCTTGAAAATGAACCATTCGGCCCACCAAGCCCATGCCAACCAGTAGTAATCCATCCATATTAATCCCATCTTCTGGTTCCTTGGCCTGTAGCCTTCTATCCCTTAGCAATTCGACCACTTGTCTGCACACTTAGCAACACTCCCTCCACCATTCACCCAGCAACCCATTCCAGGTACACATCACTCTCTGGGTGAAAAAAAGTTCCCCTCACAATCTCTTACCCCTGAGGCTAGATCTATGTCCTTTAGTTTTTATCTACTTCTGATGAGGATCTCTGAGGAAACACACTATAGGCGAGGGAGGGCTAAGCTGGGGAAATGCTTCACTAGTGGTGGAGACAGCAGTATTCCTGATATTGGAGGAGGTGTGGGGTAATAGCCTGCCTAGGTTAGGTTGTACTGTTAGGTTCCGTAGCTTCAGAGTCATTGCTAGCATCACTTTGCTTCCATTGTCGGTGCTGGTTTGCTTTCGATTCGTACTGTGTTAGTTTGATGCTGGTATTGGTGTGGTGTTGATACTGGGCAGTTGCGCTGTCGTCACTCTCGGATAGATGCCGGTGTGCGGTCTGTGTTGGTATTGCACTAATATCTCTGTTTTACGTGGTGTAGGGCTGGTGTTGGAGTAGAATTTGTTCGGAAGGTGGTTGGTGCGGGGCCGTCTTAACGCATGGGCAAGCTGGGCAGTTGCCCGGGGCCCCACGAGCATAGGGGCCCCACTCTAATCTATGTATTGTAGAATGTTACTGTAGAACATGAAAACGGAGAAGAACATCGCAAGTGCGTGACGGCATATTTGATTCGGCATAAAGAAACTGGAAGTGTAGGGGCCCCAGTGCACTGCTTTGCCCGGGGGCCTATAATGCTGTTAAGACGGCCCTGGGTTGGTGTTAGTTTGGTGTGAGTTTTGGGTTTGGTACAGTTTGGTTAGTGGACATCTTGGTGTGCTGTGGCTCGTGTTGGCTTGGTGTTGGTTTTGTGTCAAGTTGATTTTGATGTTGATGGTGATATTGGACTGGAAACGTTTTTTTGGGGGGGGTTTGTGTTGCTATAGGTTGGTATTGGTATGAGGATGATGCTCAGGGTTGGTTCTGGTGAGGGTTGGTGTTGGTAGATGGTTAGTGTAGCATTGCTGCTGGTGTAGGGTTGGTGTAGGCTTGGTACTGGTGAGGATTGGTGCCGGTGTCAAGTTAGTGTAGGGTTGGTGTATTACTGGCGGTGGTATAGGGTTGGTGTACGATTAGTGCTGGTGTTAGATAGGTGGAGGGTTGGTACTGGTGTAGGGATGGGGCTGAGTGTTGGGTTGGTGATGGTGTAAAATAAGAGCTTGGTCTGTGCTTGGTGTAGGCTCGATGCTGCCGTAACCTGGTTGGGAACCTGGTTGGTGTCAATTTGGTTGTGAAATTGGTGTCAGTGTTGAGTTGGTGTGTTGGTGGTGTTGTTTGTTCTGAAGAAGGGTTTCAGCCCGAAACGTTGCCCATCTCCTTCGCTCCATAGATGCTGCTGCACCCGCTGAGTTTCTCCAGCATTTCGTGTACCCTTGTTTGTTCTGATGTTGGCAATGGCTTCATGGTTGTATTGGAGTTAATATGACCTTGGGTTAAACTTTAACCCCCCCCCCCCCCTCCAATCATTCAGTTATTGCGGACAATCAGCATTAACAGACATCACCCCCCCCCCCCCCCCCCCCCCCCCCCCCCCCCCCCCCCCCTCCTTCATGGTCCATTATTGCGAGGGTTTACTGTATTATGAATAACATTTATTAAGGAAATAAAAAACACCTTTGGAATTTGGGAAGGATTAGAGGCAGGCTTATGTAAGTGAATCATTCAAACAGTACAAGAGGGCACAATGCACAGAATACATGGGGGTGTGGTGAAGAAGCGGAAACTAGTTCTCTGTTGTGTCTCGAAAACCTATGGTGATTCGTGACGCTTTAGGAATGAAAAGAAACGTTGTCACCAAGTGCTGGAATAACTTAGCGGTCGGCCCGGTGGCGTAGCGAGCGAGCTGCCTTACAGCGCCAGAGATCCGGATTCGATCCTGACTACGGATGCTGTCTGTATGGACTTTGCACATTCGACCCGTGACCACGTGGGTTTTCTCTGGGTCTTCCGGTTTCCTCCCACACTCAATAGACAATAGACAATAGAAAATAGGTGCAGGAGTAGGCCGTTCGGCCCTTCGCGCCAGCACCGCCATTCAATGTGATCATGGCTGATCATCCCCAATCAGTACCCCGTTCCTGCCTTCTCCCCATATCCCCTGACCCCGTTATCTTTAAGAGCCCTATATAGCTCTCTCTTGAATGTATCCAGAGAACCTGCCTCCACCGCCCTCTGAGGCAGAGAATTCCACAGACTCACCACTCTCTGTGAGAAAAAGTGTTTCCCCGTCTCCGTTCCAAATGGCCACTCCAAAGACGTACACGTTTGTAGGTTAAATGGCTTTGGTAAAAATTGTCCCTGGTGTGTAGGATAGTGATAGTACGGCTATCGCTGGTCAGCGTGGACTTGGTGGGCCGAAGGGCCTGTTTCTGCGCTAAATCTCTAAAACTAAACTGAACAAACCTATGTCAAAGTGAGGCAAATTTCAGAGTTGTGTTTGCCTCCGGGCAACAACTGTGGCAATAATTGTTAGATCTATATTTCTAATCTTTCAATTCAAGCATCAGAGTCTTGAATTGAATTGGGACGATAATAGGAGGATGAGGGGTGATCTTATAGACATGTAAAAGATCATGAGCGGGATAGATAGGGTAAATGCACATGGATGGATGACTCTTTTACTCTTCATGCGTGTGGCGTGCACAGCCTAAAGTTGTAGGACAACATGTTCTATTTGATCTTATTTGATTGTGCACACCGGGTTGATTGCATTCTTCGAAACAGGGCGGACCATGTGAAGGCTGCCTCCCACCCCACTCTTTTACTCATAGTGTGAGAATCAAGAACTAGAGGTTTAAGGTGACGGATTTAATAGGAACCTGAGGGGCAACTTTTTTAAACAAAGGGTTGTAATTATATGGCTCAAGCTGCCAGAAGAGGTAGTTGAGGCAGGTACTATCATAACGTTTAAAAAATCATTTGGATAAATACATGGGTAGGAAAGGTTTAGAGGTAGTGTTAAAGAAGGAACTGCAGATGCTGGAAAATCGAGGGTACACAAAATGCTGGAGAAACTCAGCGGGTGCAGCAGCATCTATGGAGCGAAGGAGATAGGCAACGTTTCGGGCTGAAACGTCTGAAGAAGGATTTCGGCCCAAAACGTTGCCTATCTCCTTCGCTCCATAGATGCTGCTGCACCCGCTGAGTTTCTCCAGCATTTTGTGTACCCAAGGTTTAGAGGTATATGGGCCAAATGCCGGCAGGTGAGACTAGTGTAGTTGGGTTATGTTGGACGAGCTGGGCATGTTTCCACGCTGTACAACTCTATGACTATATGAATGACTAGAGCTATAGATTTAAAGTTTATTTATTAGGTGAAGGGGTGAAGTGAGTTAAAGAGAAGGGAATTCGATGACGCAAGCAGAGATATAGTTAAAGCTGTGTAAGAGGAATGGTCAGGGTATGTGATGGCAAGTGCAGTTGCAAATGTAGCTAAATTATGGGGAAATGGTAAAAACATTAAAATGAAAGAACAAGATGTTTAGAACCAGTAACTAGGTATAACCATATATATATAACCATATAACAATTACAGCACAGAAACAGGCCATCTCGGCCCTTCTAGTCCGTGCCGAACACTTACTCTCACCTAGTCCCATCTACCTGCACTCAGACCATAACCCTCCATTCCTTCCCCGTCCATATACCTATCCAATTTATTTTTAAACGATAAAATCGAACTTGCCTCCACCACTTCCACTGGAAGCTCATTCCACACAGCCACCACTCTCTGAGTAAAGAAGTTCCCCCTCATGCTACCCCTAAACTTTTGTCCCTTAATTCTCAAGTCATGTCCTCTTGTTTGAATCTTCCCTACTCTCAATGGAAAAAACTTATCCACGACAACTCTGTCTATCCCTCTCATCATTTTAAAGACCTCTATCAAGTATGATTGGAAGGCTATTACATAGATGTGTTTGCAAGGGAACCATGGTTGGGCGCTGAATATCCCAGCTTGCCTGACGTCAGGGTAAGCAGAATTGAAGGGGGATCTTATAGAGACTTACAAAATTCTTAAGGGATTGGACAGGCTAGATGCAGGAAAATTGTTCCGGATGTTGGGGAAGTCCAGAACAAGGGGTCACAGTTTAAGGATAAGGGGGAAGTCTTTTAGGACCGAGATGAGAAAATCATTTTTCACACAGAGAGTGGTGAGTCTGTGGAATTCTCTGCCACAGAAGGTAGTTGAGGCCAGTTTGTTGGCTATATTTAAGAGGGAGTCTGATGTGGCCCTTGTGGCTAAAGGGATCGGGGGGGTATGGAGAGAAGGCAGGTACAGGATACTGAGTTGGATGATCAGCCATGATCCTATTGAATAGCGGTGCAGGCTCGAAGGGCCGAATGGCCTACTCCTGCACCCATTTTCTATGTTTCTATGTTTCATATGGCTTGGGCAAACCAAACTGGCAGAAGTAATTTTGAGGATAAGTCCATGGAATACGTTGGAGACCGTTCCTTACAACAATACAATCAGGTAGCAGATTCTCTGGCCATGAGGAGTGAAGCAGGTTTAATTAGTGATCTCGTAGCAAGGGATCTTTTGATGAGTGAGATCAGAATATGACAGAAGTTTCACATTCAGTTTGAAGATGGCAAACTTGGTGTTGAAACCAAGATATTAAATTTATGTAAAGAGATTTCAGTGTGAAAGGAGACTTGGCTAAAGTAGATTGCGAAATTAAAGGTGGATAGGGAGATAGTTAGAGAAATATTTAATAATATCTCAAAATAATACCTGCCACTGAGGGACTAAAAGTTGCCTGGAAACATCATCCATCCTTGGTTAACTAGAAAAGTTCATGATAGTGAAACAAGAAACTGGAGACGTAAGCGTATTAAATATAAAATATAAAATGCTGGAGGAATTCTGCGGGTCAGGTAGCATCTGTGAACGACAGACAACATTTTGGGTCTGATAGCCTTTGCTGTCTCCTTCCCATCCCAGCTATCCCTCAGCCCTCGGGCTCCTCCTCTTCCTTTCTCCTTTCTTCTCCCCGCCCCCCCCCCCCCCCCCCCCACCCCCCCCCCCCCACCACCACCCTACATCAGTTTGAAGCAAAGATTATAGAGCAGAGCTCCTCTAGTATCTTTGGTCTGAAGATGGGTGTAGGCATAAAATGTTGCCTATTTCCTTCGCTCCATAGATGCTGCTGCACCCGCTGAGTTTCTCCAGCACTTTTGTCTACCTTCGATTTTCCAGCATCTGCAGTTTCTTCTTAAACATATTGGGTCGGGGCTCGTTTCAGTAGAGGGGAGAGAAAGCTGGAATAGAAAGGTGGGGTGGACAAAGCCTGGCAGGTGATAGGTAGAAGCAGGTGAGGGGGGACAGGGGGAAAGGTTTGTTGGATGGAACAAGATGAAAAGAAGATAAAAGGAGAGAAGAGGTGGATTTGAATGTAAAGCCGGAGGGAGGTATGTGGGCGGAATAGTGGGGGGGGGGGGAATAAAAGATAAATGGGGTACTCGGGAAGGGGAAATTAGTGTACGAAAGGATCATGGTGACTGGGGGTGGTGGGGGAATGTTTGCACAACAGGTTGGGGGGCATGGGGAAAGAGAGAGAGGGTGTGTGGGAGGGGTATTACTGAAATGGAGAATTCAATGCTCACACCGTTGGGTGGTGAGCTATCCAAGCGGAATATGAGGTGTTGTTCCTCCAGTTTGCAAGTGGCCTCATTTTTATTCTGGGGCTATATATCTCTTGCCAAGCTATGTCTTGCCACCACCTCGCTTTTCCAGTTTTCGCAACCCCCACCCCCCCCTCCCCCCCACCCACTCCCACCCAATCAGTCTGAAAGAGAGTCCCGTCCCGTAACCTCATCTGTCAATTCCTCCCACAGATGCTGCCCGACCCGCTGAGTTCTTCCGGCATTTCGCGTTTTGATCAAGCTGAGGATGGTAATGGTTGAAAATATAAAGGCTCGGAAAGTTGCAAAGTGAAACCAGCAAATGGGGACCAATAAGGTGAGAAAAATAGAATGTGGAAATCAAACGGCAACACAGTAGAAACAGATTACAGGAGTTCAACAAGCCTGTAAAAGGGAGAATACAGCACATTGAAGCTGATTATATATATAAAAAATGATATATATATATATTTTAAATTTCTTTTTATTAGAAGTAATGTATAGTACAGTGGTATAAGCCAAAAATAACATAATACATTTATGTACCAATTCTTGTTTTAAACTTTAATGATAGGAAAGTAACAGAACGAAGAAAAAGAGAAATAGAGAAGGTTAGATAAGATAGTAAGTACATGAGAAATAGCCCGTAAAGACGTAGGAAGAGTAAAAAAAGAAAAAGAAAAAGAAAAAAATAGGATAAGATAAAAGGGATGTACCTACTTCATATCTTTACACACGCCTCACCACTACCATTTATTTCCAGAGTTATGTTGCACCCTATGCTTGTAATGTCGACAAATCTTTAAGAATTGGTCTGATTTGCCTGCTGGGACAAATCTCATGTCTTCGAGGTGTAACATTGCGGACATATTTGAAATCCACATTTTTACCGTTGGTGTGGGTGCATTTTTCCAAAATTTAAGTATGAGTTTTTTTGCCGTTATTAAGCCATAGTGAAGGAAACTCCTTTGGAACCAAAATAAATAAACAGTTGAAGACAAAGTAAGTCAAAAAATATTCAGAAATAAAGAAAACGTGAAGGAGAATTTTAAATCAATTGTCCTCATGAATGAACCTAACGTTGACAATTCTCTTGGGCCAGATGGACTCCATTTTGAAGTCTAAAAGGGCCTTCAATGAAAGTGGATGCATTGGTTGGGATCTTATGAATTTAATGGATTCTGGTGGAGTCGCGATGGATTATAAAACTATAAATGTAATACTGCTATTGAAGAAATTAGGGAGAAATTAGAGATACCAGGACACCATTGTTCAGTTGTAGAAAGAAAGAATTGCGGTTGCTGATTTATTCCAGAGATTGACACAACTCCAGAGATGGTGCAACTCAGCAGGTCAGGCAGTATCTCTGGAGAAAAAGAAGGGGTGACGTTTTAGGTTGGGACCCTACTTCCACCCATCCTTTTACTCCAGAGATGCTGCGTGACCCACAGATTTACTCCAGCACTAACCATAGTTCAGTTAGGGTAACAACAAGTTATGAGATCCCATATTAAGAAAATAGTCTCAGTACGCTTCAAAAATCATAATATATGATTTGGCACAGTCAACACAGGTTTATGGAAGGGAAATTGCTTTTTGACAAGTTTATTAGTGTTCTTTGAACAATATTTATCAAGCAGCAGGATGGATTAAAGGGACACAATGGATGTAGTGTGTTAGGATTTCATTAGATAAGAAACATAGAAAATAGGTGCAGGAGTAGGCCATTCGGCCATTCGAGCCTGCACCGCCATTCAATATCATCATGGCTGATCATCCAACTCAGTATCCCGTACCTGCCTTCTCTCCATACCCCCTGATCCCCTTAGCCACAAGGGCCACATCTAACTCCCTCTTAAATATAGCCAATGAACTGGCCTCAACTACCTTATGTGGCAGACAATTCCACAGATTCACCACTCTCTGTGTGAAAAATATTTTTCTCATCTTGGTTCCTAAAAGACTTCCCCCTTATCCTTAGACTGGGACCCCTTGTTCTGGACTTCCCCAAGATTTGGAACAATCTTCCTGCATCTAGCCTATCCAACCCCTTAAAAATTTTGTAAGTTTCTATGAGATCCCCCCTCAATCTTCTAAATTCTAGCGAGTACAAGCCGAGTCTATCCAGTCTTTCTTCATATGAAAGTCCTGCCATCCCAGGAATCAGTCTGGTGAACCTTCTCTGTACTCCCTCTATGGCAAGAATGTCTTTCCTCAGATTAGGAGACCAAAACTGTACGCAATACTCCAGGTGTGGCCTCACCAAGACCCTGTACAACTGCAGTAGAACCTTCCTGCTCCTATACTCAAATCCTAAGAACATGATATTGGGGGTTATATGTTTGCATGGATGGAGGATTGGTTAATTGACAGAAAACATAGAAGGAATGGAGATGAGGAGGAATTTATTTTGGCAGAGGATGGTGAATCTGGGAATTCATCGGCTGCCATCCCTAGGGTGGCACAGCAGCAGAGTTGCTTCCCTACAGCACCAGAGACCCGGTTTTGATCCCGACTATAGGGGCTGTGTGTTCGGAGTTTACAAAAGTCTCCCTGAAACCATGTGGGTTTCCTCTGGGTGCCCTGGTTTCCTCCCATATTCTAAAGGCGTGCAGATTGAGAAGAAGGAGTAAGCCATTTAGAACGGAGACGAGGAAACACTTTTTCTCACAGAGAGTGGTGAGTCTGTGGAATTCTCTGCCTCGGAGGGCGGTGGAGGCAGGTTCTCTGGATGCTTTCAAGAGAGAGCTAGATAAGGCTCTTAAAAATAGCGGAGTCAGGGGATATGGGGAGAAGGCGGGAATGGGTTACTGATTGGGGATGATCAGCCATGATCACATTGAATGGCGGTGCTGGCTCAAAGGGCCAAATGGCCTACTCCTGCGCCTATTGTCTATTGTCTATTGTCTATCGTCCCAAGATAGAACTCGTGAACGGGAGATCGCTGGTCGGCGTGGGCTCAGTGGGCCTGTTTCCATGCCGTATCTCAAATAAACTAAAATAAATGGTGACTGCGGAGGCCAAGAAATTGGGTTATTTCTAATGCAGAGATGGATAGGTTGTTGATTAGTAAGGGCATCAAAGGTTACGAGGAGAAGGCAGGAGAATGGGGTTGAGTGGGAAGAATAGATCAGGCATGATTGAATGGTGGCGTAGAATCGATGGGCAGAATGGCCTAATTCTGCTCCTGTGTCTTATGGTCATCAATCAATAGTCAGATTTATTCGTCACATGCACAATGAAGTGCGGTGAAAAGAACTTGCCAGCAGCGGTACAATAAAAAAAGAACACACAAAACGCAATAAAAATTGAACACAAAAGCATCCACCACAGCATTCATCACTGCGGTGGAAGGCACTTCTTCTTTTGTGTGGCGTGAACAGCCTAAAGACGGGGTGGGGAGATTGCAACCTTCACGTGGTCCGCCCTGTTTCGACGAATGCAATCAACTCGACGTGCACAAACGGACGATCAAATAGAACACGTTGTCCGACGACTTTAGGCTGTGCACGCCACACGCAAGAAGAAAAAGCCTAACGTTGTAGGCCAAGTTGTAGGATGAAAATGTTGGAGAATTAAATGTTGAGGAAGGAACTGCAGATGCTGGAAAATCGAAGGTAGACAAAAGTGCTGGAGTCTGAAGAAGGGTTTCGGCCCAAAACGTTGCCCATTTCCTTCGCTCCATAGATGCTGCTGCACCCGCTGAGTTTCTCCATCACTTTTGTCTACTTTCGGAGAATTAAATGTTGGATTTGGAGGCTGGTGGGGTGAAAGATGAGGACCACGCGAACTCTAACCTTGTTCCGTCTGAAGGTAGTTTTTTAGATCTATCTATAACAGTGGGGGAGGGGGGGGGAAGCATGTTTACTAAAGAGAGAAGACATCTCCAGTATCATAGATTAGAAAGCCTTATCTTGGGAAGATGTGCAGCAGAGACGGAGAGAGGGCGATGACTCTGATAGAGAAAAACGGGAGATAACCTGTAAACAGATATTTGGTCAGTGAATGAATGAGAGCAGTTAGAGAGTGAGAATGTGGACGACAGAATATAGCAATTGCGAAAAGCAAAGCAGGAAGACATATCAACCAAGTGAGGCTGGGTATGTTTAGTTTGGTTTAGAAATACACATTGGAAACAGGCACTTTGGCTCACCGAGTCCATAGCAACCATCTATCACACTAGTTCCACGTCAAACCATTTTCACATCCATTCCCTGCACAACAGGATTTGCAAAAGGGTTTGAGTATAGCAGCAGGGAGGTTCTACTGCAGTTGTACAGGGCCTTGGTGAGACCACACCTGGAGTATTGTGTACAGTTTTGGTCCTAATCTGAGGAAAGACATTCTTGCCATAGAGTACAGAGAAGGTTCACCAGACTGATTCCTGGAATGGCAGGACTTTCATATGAAGAAAGAGTCTGAGGAAGGGTCTGGACCCGAAACGTCGCCTATCTCCTTCGCTCCTTAGATGCTGCTGCACCCGCTGAGTTTCTCCAGCCTTTTGTGTACCAAAGACTGGATAGACTTGGCTTGTACTCGCTAGAATTTAGAAGATTGAGGGGGGACCTTATAGAAACTTACAAAATTCTTAAGGGGTTGGACAGGCTAGATGCAGGAAGATTGTTCCCGATGTGGGGGAAGTCCAGAACAAGGGGTCACAGTTTAAGGATAAGGGGGAAATCTTTTAGGACCGAGATGAGAAAAACATTTTTCACACAGAGAGTGGTGAATCTGTGGAATTCTCTGCCACAGAAGGTAGTTGAGGCCAGTTCATTGGCTATATTTAAGAGGGAGTTAGATGTGGCCCTTGTGGCTAAAGGGATCAGGGGGTATGGAGAGAAGGCAGGTACAGGATACTGAGTTGGATGATCAGCCATGATCATATTGAATGGCGGTGCAAGCCCGAATGGCCTACTCCTGCACCTATTTTTTATGTTTCTATGTTTCTACTCCGGTTTCCTCCCGCACTCCAAAGACGTTCAGGCTTGCAGCTTAATTGGCTTCAGTAAAATTGTAAATTGAATGGCGGTGCAGGCTCGAAGGGCCGAATGGCTGACTCCTGCACCTATTCTCTATGTTTCTATGTAACAGGGGCAATTGACAGAGGCCAATTTAAAAACCTACAGTCCCCTATGTCTTTGGGATGTCGAAGGAAACCAGAACACCCGGAGTAAACCCACATGGTCAAAAGGAGTGCACACTCAACACAGACAGCACCCAAGATCGGTGTCGAACCCAGATCTTTGCTGCAGTGAGGCAGTGGCTCGACCTGTTGTGTCGCCTTCCACTCCCGAGGAAAAAAAAAAAGAAAAATAAAGGCGAAAAAAACCCCAAGCCGAGCCAATATCACAGATGGATGACTGAAACAAGCCGAGAAATCAAGTTAGCTGAAGTTGTAGGATTCAATATTGAGTTCAGAAGGCTGCAAAGTGCCCAGAAGGATGATGAAGTGCTGTTCCTCATGACTTTTTTGAGCTTCATTGTAACAGTCCAATAAGTCAGATTGCGAGTGTGATGGAGAATTAAAGTGGCAAGCAACAGGAAGCTCGGGCACCCTGCGGATTGAATGCAGTCGCTCCAGAGAGAGATACAGCACGGAAACTGGCCCTTCAGCCCATCAAGTCTGCCCCGACTAGCAATCACCCTGTATACTAACACTCTCCTGTACACTAGGAACAACTTTACAATTGTACTGAAGGCAATTAACCTACAGACGTGTACGCCTTGGAGTGTGGGAGGAAAACGGTGCACCCAGAAAAACCCACCCGGTCACAGGGAGAATGTACAAACTCCGTACAGACAGCACCTGTAGTCAGGATTGAACCTGGAATGTGGGGGGAAACCAGAGCACCTGGAGAAAATCCACCCAGTCACAGTGTGAACATACAAACTTCATACAGACAACACCTGTAGTCAGGATTGAACCCAGGACTTCACCTTGTGAGACTATTTTGGTCTCCAGTTGGTGGGAAGGGAAGAGGAGAAAGGACAAGTGTTGTATCGTCCGACATTGGAAGGGAGACTGCCAAGAGATGATGGAGGTTCTGCTTCACTTCCAACAGAAGTCTGAAGAAAGGTCCCGACCCAAAACGTCACCTATCCACTTTCTCCAGAGAAGCTGCTTGACCCGCTGAGTTCAGCATTTGGTGTCTATTTCTTCCAACAGATGCGGCCTGACTTGCTGAGCATTTCAGCTTTTGCTGTCCTTATTTCAGATCGAAATCGAAAGCACATTTTGAGGCAAGGAGGATTTTTTTCTTCTCGGAGGTTTGTGAATCTTTGGAATTCTTTGAATCTGAAAGCTGCGAGTTTTGACATGTATTCTAGATGGGGGATAGATAGATTTTTGGACCACTAAAGGGCCTGTCCCACTTACGCGACCGTTACAGGCGACTGCCGGCACCCGTCATAGGTCGCCGAAATGTTCAACATGTTGAAAATTCAGCGGCGACCAGAAAGACGCTACGACTTTAGAAACCCCTCACGACCGTGCAGGCTGTGTGGTCGCGAGGGGTCTCCTATGGTCTTCTAAAGGTCGCGTCAGTGGGACAGGCCCTTTAGACATCAGGCAAGAAAATAGAGTTGAATCAAATGAGTAATGATCTTATTGAATGTTGGAGCAGGCTCGGTGGCTTCATCTTTCTCCTATTGTCAATGTTCTTGCATTCGTGATTGCCCGTTGAAGATGTTAATGATGGCATTGGTTTGGCGTCGTGCTGTTGTTAATCTTCTTGGTGTTGGTTTGACTGCAGGGTTGTTGCTGTGATTAGGAAGGAACTGCAGATGCTGGTTTAAACCTAAGACAGACAAAAAAAAATGCTGGAGTAACTCTGCGGGATCTCTGGAGAAAAGGAATAGCTGACGTCTCAGGTCAAGACCCAGTCGTGCTGGTGATGGTGGGTGCTGGTCACACTTCTGGTGGTTGTAGGCCTTGTTCGGTTATTATTCGTGTCATGCTCAGTCAGGTGCTGTTTCAGACATTGATGTTGGGCTTATCAATTGTGTCGATTCTAGCTTTGGCCGTTTGATAGTCAATAGACAATAGGTGCAGGAGTAGGCCATTTGGCCCTTCGAGCCAGCACCGCCATTCAATGTGATCATGGCTGATCATCCCCAATCAGTGCCCCGTTCCTGCCTTCTCCCCATATCCCCTGACTCCGCTATCTTTAAGAGCCCTATCTAGCTCTCTCTTGAAAGCATCCAGAGAACCGGCCTCCACCGCCCTCTGAGGCAGAGAATTCCACAGACTCACAACTCTCTGTGAGAAAAAGTGTTTCCTCGTCTCTGTTCTAAATGGCTAACCCCTTATTCTTAAACTGTGGCCCCTGGTTCTGGACTCCCCCAACATTGGGAACATGTTTCCTGTCTCCAGCGTGTCCAAACCCTTAACAATCTTATATGTTTCAATAAGATTACCTCTCATCCTTCTAAACTCCAGAGTGTACAAGCCCAGCCGCTCTATTCTCTCAGCATATGACAGTCCCGCCATCCCGGGAATTAACCTTGTAAACCTACACTGCACTCCCTCAATAGCGGGAATGTCCTTCCACAAATTAGGGGACCAAAACTGCACACAATACTCCAGGTGTGGTTTCACTAGGGCCCTGGACAACTGCAGAAGGACCTCTTTGCTCTTGCACTCGACGACTCTTGTTATAAAGGCCAACATGCCATTCTTCACTGCCTGCTGTACCTCATGGTAGTAAGCATTAGTTTTATTTAATGAAGGTGCATCTGAAGAAATAATGTGGTCACGATGGTGGACTCCGAATATGGAATCCCAAATGGGGAAGAACTCACAAGAATATCATTGATATCATCGTGCTGAATGGTACAATCTTGTGTATATCAGCTTAACCATTTTTCACATCATTAACTCAGTGATCACAGTTAATTCACAATGAAAAATAAGTCCATATGTTGCTAGATTCAGAGGTTACCGGGTGCAATATAGGTTCTAACTATAGAAGCTATTAAATTTGCGATTCTGGCAGCTAGCACATCGCACTTCCTGAAACTAGGTCGGCTCTGCTCAGGGGTACTGGTCGCTTAGTCCTTTCCAGGATGATTTTCTCGAGGCTGAATCCTGCTGTCGAGTTGTAAAGTATGCCACTGTCTGGTTGTCACAAGACGGGAGTATCTGGGTCCTCAAAGGGGGAGGGCCATCTCAGCCAAGTGTCCTTGGGAACAGTGAAGGAGACAGCCGCTGTTCAAGAGGGTTTGACTTTCAGCCGCTTTGGGTGTGACGGAGGGCGGGAGACCCAGGAAGGGTCTCAGTCTGCAGATCTGCTCCAGGAAACGCCAAAAAGCTTGGTGACGTTCTTCCCTTTGGGCAACATTTAGCACACCGTTTGTTCATCCCAAGTCAGACACTTTAGAATGAGTTTCCATCATAGGAGAGGAAAAGACTACAAAAAGTAGTAAACACTGCCCAGACCTCCCTTCCAGTGGTTCTACTATCAGTTATTAAGCAATTATTAAGAAAGCACATCAGCGCCTCTACTTCCTGAGAGTCGGTCTGTCAAGGAGGACTCTCTCGAACTTCTACAGGTGCACAGTAGAGAGCTTGCTGACCGGTTGCATCGTGGCTTGGTTCGGCAACTTGAGCGCCCAGGAGAGGAAAAGACTACAAAAAGTAGTAAACGCTGCCCAGTCCATCATCGGCTCTGACCTCCCTTCCATCGAGGCTGACAGACTTGTTCGAGCTATCCTTTTGCTCAGTATTGATCCACCACCCCCCTTCCCCAACAAAGGCCAACTTCAAGATTCAAGATTCAAGAGAGTTTATTGTCATGTGTCCCTGATAGGACAATGAAATTCTTGTTGGCTTCAGCACAACAGGACAGTAGACATTGATGACTAAACAGATCAGTGTGTCCATGTACCATTATATAACTATATACACACATGAATAAATAAACTGATAGACTGATAAAGTGCAAATAACAGATAATGGGCTATTAATGTTCAGAGTTTGTCCGAGCCAAGTTTAATAGCCTGATGGCTGTGGGAAGTAGCTATTCCTGAACCTGGTCGTTGCAGTTTTCAGGCTCCTGTACCTTCTACCTGAAGGCAGCGGGGAGATGAGTGTGTGGCCAGGATGGTGTGGGTCCTTGATGATGCTGCCAGCGATGGAAGGGAGGTGAGCGCCTCGGTCTGACTGATCGAGAGATTGGGGAATGGCAGGCAACGGATGGCATTGGGATGACAAAGGGAGTCTGGATAGGTCTTCATGGGAAGAACAAGGAGATGCATTGGAATTAAATCTGGGCAGCACAGTAGCGCAGCAGTAGAGTTGCTGCCTTACAGAGTCCCGGGTTCGATCCTGACTGTGTGTGCAGTCTGTGCAGAGTTTGCATGCTCTCCCCATGACCACGTGGGTTTTTTCTGGGTGCTCCGGTTTTCCCCCCACATTCCAAAGACAAGCAGGTTTATAGGTTGCGTAGGGAAGAACTGCAGATGCTGTTTTAAATCGAAGGTAGACACAAAATGCTGGTGTAACTCTGCGGGACAGGCAGCATCTCTGGAGAGAAGGAATGGGTGATGTTTCGGGCCGAGACCCTTTAGACTGAAAAAGGGCCTCGACCCGAAACGTCACCCGTTCCTGCTCTCCAGAGATGCTGCCTGTCGCGCTGGGTTACTCTAGCATTTTGTGTCTACCAGGTTTATAGGTTATTTGTGTAAATTATTCCTAGTTTGTCCATGCTGTATCTCTAAACTAAAGCACCCTGAGAATCTCCACAATCGACTCACTCTGTGATCATCAGGCCACAGCTTCAGACTGCCCTGTTCAGCTCCGGAGTGGGAAGGAAAGGAGTGATCACTTTGCAATGATCCAAAGTCTAGTTCAATAGACAATAGGTGCAGGAGTAGGCCATTCGGCCCTTCGAGCCAGCACCGCCATTCAATGTGATCAAGGCTGATCATCCCCAATCGCGTACCTAGTCCGAAGTTTAAAGAGCGCCAGTAACTGAAGGAGATTCCCCGAGTCATAAAGGGATACTGCATGGAAACAGGCCCTTTGGCTACCATCGATCACCCACTTACACTAAACCTACATTAATCACAATGTTTATTCTCCCAGATTCTACCACTTAATTGCGCACCAGAGGCAATTTAAAGGAGACATATAACGTTGGATGAAACTGGAGCAGCTGGAGACAAACCACATGGTCACTGGGAGAACTCTCGCAGACACATTGGAAGTCAGGATTAGGCCTAAAGCCACTGGCCCTGTGAAGCAGCAGTTCTACATGAAGTAAATGATGGAACTGGGGACCTTTGGTGTAAATTGTCCATCGTGTGTAGGATAGTACTGGTGTATGGGGTGATCTCTGGTCGGCTAGGACTCGGTGGTACGAAGGGCCTATTTCCACACTTTATCTCTAAAATCTAAAGGATCAGGGATTCAAGCAACTTGGCAATGTGATGTTCATTAGCCATCTCTATCTGCCCCATGAGTCGTAGAAACATAGAAAATAGGTGCATGAGGAGGCCATTCGGCCCTTCGAGCCAGCACCGCCATTCATTGTGACCATGGCTGATCGTCCCCAATCAATAACCCGTGCCTGCCTTCTCCCCATATCCCTTGATTCCACTCGCCCCTGGAGCTCTATCTAAAGGGCCTGTCCCAGCAGCATGCAACTCCATGCGATGAGCGCGACCTAACGTGGTCGCTTGAGCCGTCCGGCGTCGCGGGGCCGGTCCCACTTCGATCGCCGGAGCCGTGCGGAGTTGTGCGGAGTTCGTGCCGACATCGCGCGGGGCTCCGAAAAACTGACCATGTTCAAAAATTCCGCGCGGCAACGGCTTGTCGGCTCGCAGTCGCCTCGACACATTACACACCGCCTCGACGTCGTGCCTCCGTGACCCTCTCTGTAGGTGCCTCCGTGACCCTCTCTGTGTGTGCCTCTGTCCCCCTCTCTGTGTGTCCCTCTCTGTCCTGGCGAACTTACCTTTAAGACTTCGCTCCAAGTTCGCCTCACTCTGCGCCGCGTTGCCCCACCTCCGTGCGGCCCCCGCTGCCGGTTTGGTCGCGCTCTTCGCATGCAGGCGCATGCTGTTGGGAACGGCCCTGTACAGGGATCCCCGACCTCTGCGCAGCCCCCGCTGCCTGTTTGATCGCGCTCACCGCATGGAGTCGGATGCTGGTAGGACAGGCCCTTAACTCTCTCTTAAATCAATCCAGTGATTTGGCCTCCACTGCCCTCTGTGGCAGGGAATTCCACAAATTCACAACACTCTGGGTGAAAAAGTTTTTTTCTCACCTCAGACTTAAATGGCTTCCCTTTATTCTAAGACTATGGCCCCTGGTTCTGGACTCGCCCAACATTAAGAATATTTTTCCTGCATCTAGCTTGTCCAGTCCTTTTATAATTTTATATGTTTCTATAAGATACCCCCCTCATCCTTCTAAACTCCAGTGAATACAAGCTTAGTCTTTTCAATCTTTCCTCATATGACAGTCCCGCCATCCCAGGGATCAATCTCGTGAACCTACGCTGCACTGCCTCAATCACAAGGATGTCCTTCCTCAAATTAGGAGACCAATACTGGACACAATACTCCAGGTGTGGTCTCACCAGAGCCCTACACAACTGCAGAAGAACCTCTTTACTCCTATACTGAAATCCTCTTGTTATGAAGTCTCCCCTTCAAAATGTCCCTCTATAATTCTCTACAATCTCCTCCATCACAACTCTTTGTAATCGTATACTTCTGAGAACTATATTCTGCATTCTTCCCTCTAGCTTTTGTATTCGAGTTTAGTATAGTATTATCTGATTTAATTAGATAGCAAAAAAAAGAGCTTTTCACTATTTCTTGCTTATTAGAAACGTAGAAACATAGAAAATAGGTGCAGGAGGAGGCCTTTCGGCCCTTCGAGCCAGCACCGCCATTCATTGTGATCATGGCTGATCGTCCCCAATCAATAACCCGTGCCTGCCTTCTCCCCATATCCCTTGATTCCACCAGCCGCAAGAGCTCTATCTAACTCTCTCTTAAATCCATCCAGTGATTTGGCCTCCACTGCCCTCTGTGGCAGGGAATTCCACAAATATGGTGACCATAATAAACTGAAACCTAAATTCCTCCAAATCTGGCTTCTCGAATGTCTGCCGATTCAATCACTTCACCATTGAGTGTCCATGCCTCTGGCATTCAGGCCCTGAGCCTTGGAATTTCCTCTCCCTCTTCCTCCTGGTTGTTCTGTAAAATCTAACCACTTGGGGCAAGTTTTGGCCTCCTGCCCTACTTGCGTGAGTTGAAGTCAAATTGTTTGACAGTTGCTCCTGCAACGTCTCTCGGGACGTTTTACCACGTAAACCGTGCTATACAAATGCAAGATGTTGTCGCTGACACTGATAATTTAGTGCCAATTAGTACTCAATTAGGGGCTGTTTTGTGCTGTCAGTTCGCACCCATTAGGAAATGGGCGACAAGCTGGTTTGTAAAGTATGCCACACTGGGACTTCGACTCATAAGCCATCTGTTTAATGGCTGGAGCTTTTGTGGCAACTTAGAAATAAAATAATTTGTCGAAGTGTGTCTTTGTACTCCTGATGGGTTGGCACACGGTGTTTTCGGATCTTGCTTAATCTTGTTCAAAGATTTTGCATTTGGTGTGAAGTAACCGCTCCGAGGGCTTGAGGATATTACCACGGCTGACCACCCTGTGACAGGACTAAGGGAGTCCTTGCTCTCTCTGTTGGTCGAGATGTTAAAACACTCATAGATGTTCGTAAAAAGAATTATGGCCACACGTTTGGAAGAGTGAGGGGATTTATTCCCATTGATCCTGGAAATTTAACCATCAGTAAATTTAATTGATGTTTTTCCAGAGGTGGACAATAGACAATAGACAATAGGTGCAGGAGTAGGCCATTCGGCCCTTCGAGCCAGCACCGCCATTCAATGTGATCATGGTTGATCATCCCCAATCAGTACCCCGTTCCTGCCTTCTCCCCATATCCCCTGATTCCGCTATCTTTAAGAGCCCTATCTAGCTCTCTCTTGAAAGCATCCAGAGAACCTGCCTCCACCGCCCTCTGCGGCAGAGAATTCCTGAGAGGAGACGATAGCAGTGTACAAAATTATGAGAGGCCTAGATGGGGTAGACAGTTGAAACCTTTTGACCAGAGTGGAAATGTCCAACACAAGAGGGTATAACTACACAGTGAGATGGGGAAAGGTTAATGGAGGTGTGCAGGGAGAGCGGTGGGGGGCTTGCAACACATTAGCTGGTGCCTTGAAACCATTAACCATTGAGCATTGAGGTGTGGTGATGGAGGCAGATACGATAGTGGCATTTAAGTGGCTTGTAGATCGGCACACGGAAGTGGAGGGAATAGAGGGATATGGATCAGGCAGGTGAGATCAACATCATGTTCGGCATGGACATCGTGGGTGGAAGGGCCCTTTTCTTTATTTTTAAAATATTTTTATTTATTAGAAGCAGTGTACAAAAATATAAGCAGCGGCATATGACATGGTACAGTTATTTAATAGCTTCAATTTTAATTTTTAGCCAAAGTTGAGGGAAAAGAAGAGAGAAAAATCAAGAGAGAAAAAGTGGATGTGCAAGGATAGAACCCCTAGACTACCCAATTAGTGTAGCCAAATAGTAAGTAAAAGAAATAAGAGAAATAAAAAGACAACAGAAAGAAAAACAAAAGGTGATGATATACCTGCCTCGTATCCCTCCCCACCCATCACCCAACCCGTAATTAGATTTAAACTCCAAAATTGTGTTGCACCTCACTATCCTTGTGATGTATCAATGAATGGTGTCCATGTCTTCGGAAAATGCATTTTTCGAAGGGCCCTTTTCTGCGCTGCACCGTTCTACGTTGTGTATCCCATTTGGTCATTGTTGCCTTGCTGCATTTGGGAACTATCCGTTGTATTCCCCTCTTGAGAACTCTGACTGCACTTTAAGAGGCTGTGAGGTGCTTTGGGATAGCTTTTTAGACGCTGAAAAAGGCAAAGGTTTTCTGTTGCTGCAGTGTAATCAGAAGTATGTTTGTTAACTGATGGATATCACCACAAGCATTAGGTTCATCGGTCTCCGATATGTTGCACTTCATCATGAAATGACAAGTTGTTAAATCAAATGTTTGTGGGATGTTCTCCAAAGGAATTGAATTCCCCCCCCCCCCTTCCTCTCTTCTGCACTACAGAGAGGAGAAAGACTGGCATGTCCTATTTTATACAGAAATAGTGAGCTTACTTTGCATTTCATAAGTTTATAAGTCGCAGGAGTAGAATTAGCAAATTCAGCCCATCGAGTCTACCCCACCATTCATTCATAGCTGATCTAACTCTCCCTCTCAACCCCATTCTCCTGCTGTAATCTTAGTTAACCCTCTTTACCGTCCACCACATTTTGGTGTCATCCGTTACCTCACTAACCGTTCCAACTACATTCTCGGTCCAAATCGCGACTATAGATGGCAAACGATAGTGGACCGATCACCAACCCCTGCAGCACAGAGGGAAGAGGCTATCGCACCTTTCAAAACCTTCACTGCTGGAAATACAGCAGCCAATTCACTGGCATTAAATCAACAAAACACACTGGGGGAGCTGGTGGAAGTCAGTGGGTCAGCTAGCATCCGTGGAGGATAATGGACAGGCAACATTTTGGGTCAAGAGCCTTCTTCGGTTTCAAGCTTGCTCAAGACTCCAGCTTCTGCAGTCTCTTGTGTCTCCATTTCACTTTCATTAAACTCTTACTAACCTCGAGATGATAATGACCAAATAATCCTTGATAAGATTTGGGCTTGAACATTGAATTTTCTCAATTCTGTTAACCCCTGCTGTCTCCTCCCCCTCCCACCTCTCCCTCAGCCCTCGGGCCCTGGCATTCCCTCTATCTCTATCTCCCTCCCCCACCCTAGTCGCACTAGCTTCTCATTTTCACACCACAAACAGCTTACAATGGCTTGTTCCCTTTATCATCGATACTTTTTTGCATATCTTTCATTCATTGTTCTTTATCTCTCACATCACCGTCTATATCTCTCGTTTCCCTGATCCCTGACCAGTCTGAAGAAGGGTCTCGACCCGAAACGTCGCCTATCTCCTTCGCTCCTTAGATGCTGCTGCACCCGCTGAGTTTCTCCAGCATTTTGTGTAATCCTTGATAAGATATTGGTTAATGGATAAGCATCCATTGGCATAAATCTTCATGGGGTGGCACAGATGGGCATCGTTGCCTTACAGTGTAGGTGCATTGGGATGTTGCTATAATTAATATCCAATAGTCCAGAAAATCTTCCAGTCCAATGACACAGTGATAGAATTTCTGCCATAACTCAAATTTCACTGCACCAATTGGTGTATGTGACAGTAAATGTCCTTTCTCCTTTGTCCATAAAATGTATCTTTGGTTGCCATGGGATCATTGGGTTTAATCGGAATTAGAGTGGATTGGAGTATTGCTAGGATTGATATCCAATAGTCCAGAAAATCTTCCAACTCAGTGGCACAGTGGTAGAATTGCTGCCTTGCAGCGCCAGAGTACCGGGTTTAATCCTGACCTCGGGTGCTGTCTGTACAAAGTTTGTACTTTCTCCCTGTGGGTTTTCTCTGGCTTGCTCTGGTTTCCTTCCATATCCCAAAGACGTGCAGGTTTGTAGGTTAATTGGCTTCTGTAAATTGTCCCTAGTGTGTAGGATAGAGCTAGTGTGATCAAGTGATCGCTGGTCGGCTTGGACCCGGTGGGCCTAAGGACCTGTTTCCACACTGTATATGTAAAGTAAACTAAACTAAACTAAACTAAATCCAGTGTTACCAAAGTCTTGAGGGTGCTAGATTATTGGAGTTTTACTGTAATTTGCTTTTACATTCTTCCTTCCAACGTTGCATTCCATTTGCCAACTTCCTGCCCACTCAACCTATCTATATCCCTTTGCTAGTTCTTCGTATTTACCTCACGACTCGCTAACCCACCTATCTTTGTGTCATCAGCAAATCTGGCAAAGTACTCAGTCCCTTCCTCCAAGTCATTAAGTTAGGAGGCACTTCTACAGACAAAGGATGATGGAGGTCTGGATCTCTCTCCCGTAAGCGGCAATTAATAGCACGGGAAAGTGAGATGGGAAAGTGAACCATGATAGGATAGAAAGGTCCAACTTGGAAGCCTCCTGATGCGGCTGGGTATTCCTGAGGTTTCATGGAAAATTAGGCCACTCGGACTCTGTCATACAAATTCATCTGACAACTGAACAATACTACAAGAGGTAACTAGGGTGACACAGTGGGCAGTAGAGTTGCTGCCTCACAGCACTGGAGACCCAGGATCGAACCTGAGTACGTGCGCTGTCTGTACGGAATTTATACGTTCTCTCTGTGACCGCATGTGTTTTCTTCGGGTGCTCCGCTTTTCTCCCACATTCCAAAGACGCACGGGTTTGTAGCTTAATAGGCTTCTAGTTTGTGGGATTGAACAAGTAGGAATGAGTGATCGCTGGTCGGAGCGGTCTCGGTAGGCCGAAGGCCCTGTTTTCACATTGTTTCTCTAAACTAAACTTAACTAAACTGACGGAGGTGCCGGTTGAAGATTTTTGGATAGGCATATTGATATGGAGGGAATTGGGGGGGGGGGGGTATGGGTTATGTGCAGGTAAGATAGGTGATGGCCTTGGCATCATGTTTGGCATGAATGTTCTTAGCTCTATGCTGCAACTCTTTTCAGACATGTTTAACTATTGTGGTGTTTAAGAGGCATTTGGACAGGCACATGGAAGTGCAAGGAATAAAGGGATATGGATATGGTCCAACTTGGAAGCCTCCTGATGTGGCTGGGTATCCCTCAGGTTTCATGGAAAATGAGGCCATGGTTTCCCCGATGCCAGAGCGGGCTGCAGCTGTCCGCGGTGCCGGATTGGATTGCGTTCACGAGTGCGCGGCGCGATCCCGCGCGCACGAAGTCGCATTTTGCCCGTGACCTAAAATGAGTTTGCTCTTGACATCAACCAATCGACCATCACTCTAAGTATCAACAAACCAATCAATCAACCATTAGCCATCATTTATCAATCAATGAACTATCGCTCGTCAATCAATCAACTATCGCTCGTCAATCAATGTCGCTCGTCAATTAATCAACTATCACTCGTCAAGCATTAATTCATCAATCAACCATTCACCACCATTCATCAATTAATCAGTCAACCATCACTCATCATGCATTAACCGATCAATCAACTATTAACCATCAAAGGCAAGGCAGTGAAGGCCAAGCCAGTGGATGTATTTAAGGCAGAGATAGATTCTTGATTAGTACGGGTGTCAAAGGTTATGGGGCGAAGGTAGGAGAATGGGGTTCAGAGGGAGAGATAGATCGGCCATGATTGAATGGCAGAGTGGACTTGATGGGCCGAATGGCCTGATTCTATTCCTATCACTTACGATCCATTAACCATCAACCTTCCACCTAACCTTTGGCTGTCAATTAGCCACAGGCCATGTTCATGGCGAACCTTGCGGAGGGGGAGAGGAAGCGAGAAGAGGCCATGATTGGTAAGGTAGATGCCAGAACAAGGAACCCAATGGCAACACAAACAAACAGATGGGAAATGTTCACCAGCCATGAAAATCCTTTGGGTAGGAACACTTCTCTTGCTGCAAGGAAGTCTTAATGAATGGGGGACAAATCGACACTGTAGAGTCTCATGTAATTAAGTGATATACAATTAAATGGGAGTTACTGATTTCGATGAAGTAGATCTGCCTTTATATATAATTAAAGAATAACTGATGCCTGAGTACACAGCCTTGCTAAACTGAAGACTAATTGCACGTTTTAAGGATAACAAAGGTCAGATTTCTTTATTTTTAATTCATTTTTCTTGAGGTGTTTCCGGCTTCACTTTCTTTGCTTTTCTTGTATAACTCAGACGTTTCAGTACGATGTCTAAGAAAACACTGTCATTGTACTGTCTGGCTAGGAAGCTCGCGTAGATCTTCCAGAGTCTTTCCGTGTTCGCTGGTGCCTCTCGTTTGTCTCTACAGTCCTGCCTTTCCTTGTTCAGGATAACATGTTCCATTTCCATTTGGTGACCATCTCCGTGTGTTTCAATGTCCTGGCCGATTCGCTCTTCGCTCACTGGAGCACGATGGGTCACGATTCCTGGATGGTTACAATCTTGGAGGCTTCAATCTGTCTCCCTTTGCTCCACCCACACTCTCGCCACCACCGGTTGCCCAATTCACACAGAGTTGTGAGTCTGTGGAATTCTCTGCCTCAGTGGGCGGTGGAGGCCGGTTCTTGCTATTGAGGGAGTGCAGCGTAGGTTTACAAGTTAATTCCCGGGATGGCGGGACTGTCATATGCTGAGAGAATGGAGCAACTGGGCTTGTACACTCTGGAGTTTAGAAGGATGAGAGGTGTTCTCATTGAAACATATAAGATTGTTAAGGGCTTGGACACGCTAAAGGCAGGAAACATGTTCCCGATAGTTGGGGAGTTCAAGAATAAGGAGTAAGCCATTTAGAACGGAGACGAGGAAACCGCCTTTTCTCACAGAGTGGTGAGTCTGTGGAATTCTCTGCCTCAGAGGTCGGTTCTCCGGATGTTTTCAAGAGAGAGCTAGATGGGGCTCTTAAAGATAGCGGAATCAGGGGATATGGGGTGAAGGCAGGAACGGGGTACTGATTGTGGATGATCAGCCAAGATCACATTAAATGGCGGTGCTGGCTCGAAGGGCCGAATGGCCTGCTCCTGCACCTATTGTCTATTGTCTATCCATCCTCATGATGTCCTGCCAATCCATGTGCAAACTGAAACCACTAGTTGGCTCTGGTTCATGTCTGGTGATTGTCCACCAAATGGTCCTTTCTCCCCGTCTTCAGTAAACATAAATGATTCAATACAATTAAATCACTCCTCAGGTCAGGCAGCATCTCTGGAGAATGAGGTGAGGTGACGTTCAGCCTGTGGACAGGCGAATAGATCAAGCATGTTCGAATGGTGGTGCAGACTCGATGGGCTGAATGACCATCAATGATGCTGCCCCAAAGTCTTACATTTCACGTTTCAGGCTGAGACCTTTCTTCAGACTGATTGTAGAAAGGGAGGGGCAAAAGTGCATCTAAGATTGGTCGGCATGGGTGAGTTATGTCTGTTTCCATGCTCAGTGACTTCATGACTGCCCCTTATCAAAGTCATACAGTGTAGAAACAACCCTTTGGCCCAACCTGCCCATACTGACCAACAGGCCCCATCTACACTAGTCCCACCTGCCTGTGTTTGGCCCATATCCCTCTAACCCTGTACTATCCATGTACCTATCTACCTGTTTCTTAAATGTTGCAATAGTACCTGCCTCAGCTACCTCCTTTCCATACACCCACCAACCTTTGTGTAAAAAAATGTTGCCTCTCAGGTTCATATTAAATCTCTCCCCCCTCACCTTAAACCTATGTCCTCTGGTTCTCGATTCCCCTACTCTGGGCAAAGGACTTGGTGCATTTACCCGATCTATTCCTCTCGTGTGCACCCTGAAAATGAATGGTTAGACACTCAATCCATCCACGTATTCCAGATGTTACCTCGTTATAAACCAGACACCATAATTTTATAGATACAACATAGAAATAGATCCCTCAGCCTGCTGAGTCCATGCTGGCCATCAATCACCCGAGTTCCATGCTACCCCATTCTTATCCACTCCCTACACATTAGGGGCAATTTAGTTAGGCCAATTAACCTACAAACTCGCATGTCTATGGGATATTGATAGGGGACGGGTTATTGATAGGGGACGATCAGCCATGATCACAATGAATGGCGGTGCTGGCTCGAAGGGCCAAATGGCCGCCTCCTGCACCTATTTTCTATGTTTCTATATGGGCGGAAACCAGAGCACCCGGAGGAAACCCACACGGTCGCAGGCAGAACCTGCGAACTCCACGCAAGAGAGCACCATAGGTCCGGATCGAACCCGGGTTTCTGGTGCTGTGAGGCTATACCAGCTGCCCCCCCCCCCCTATGCAGCGACAATAAAGGGGTGTCTAACTGACTACGTTTTGCTTTCCGGTATCCTCAGACAGCCCCTCCCCCCCCCCCCCCCCCCCTTTTCCCCCATCATTGCCAAGGTGACCAACAACTCATTGATGTCAGTCAAAGCTCGAGAGATGAGCAACGAGTGCAGGAAAGCCTTCACTCCGCTGAAATGGAGCAGTGCAAAGCAGCATTAAACTGCAGCACCTCACCCAGCCACAAAAATGACAATGTAACCATGGCAACGGAGCGTCAGACGGGCGAGCTGCTTGCATGAGAGTAGAGGTGTTCGCTTGCGGTTAGAAACTGCTTCTGCAGCCCTCCCCTTATCCCCATCATGCTTAACTCTTTTAATGTTGCAGAGAAAACCTTGCATGTCCAAGGTGCCACAGTCAATGAAGTGTGTATTTGAACTGTGACTATTGTCAGAATTCTTGAAGCATGGGGGGAGGGGGGAGGGGGGAGGGGGGGGGGGGGGGGGAACAAACCAATTTGTGCATAGCAATGCCCAGAAAACCTGCGTTAATGATATCGGCCAAGGGATTTGTATTGATCCTGCGGCACTAGAGAGAAGTCTGGAATACTACTGATACAGGGAATGGTTTGTTATTGTTATGTGTACCACGATATAGTGATAAACTAGGTTTTGTGTGCTATTGAAGCGAAAGACACAGCGTGGAAACAGGCCCTTTGATCCACGCCGACCACCGATCACCCGTTCACGCGGGTTTTTCATTGTTCCTGGGTACAAACTTAATCCCAAACCTAAACAAGGAAGGCGGCAGCTCTCAGTCTCGCTCTCTCATGCAGTGGGGCATTAAAACACGCCTAAACAAGCAGTCTGAAGAAGGGTCTCGACCCGAAATGTCGCCTATCTCCTTCGCTCCTTAGATGCTGCTGCACCCGCTGAGTTTCTCCAGCTTTTTGTGTAACCCCCAGTCTGAAGAAGGGTCCTGACCCGGAACGTTGTCTGTCGATTTCCTTCCACAGATGCTGCCTGACCTCCTGAGTTTCTCCAGCGCTTTGTATTTTGCTCAAGATGCCAGCCTCGTCAGTTCTTGGTGTCTTCATGCCTGAAAGCTTGCTTGCACCCATCCTTTAGGTTCAATCCAAAAATATTGCAGATATTAAACAAAATATTGCAGATATTGAAGTAAAATTGCTGCAAGTACACTGCAGGCCAGCCAGTCTCTGTGGGGAGAGAAACAGAGTTAACACTTTAGGTTGTTGACCATTCATTCGAGTCATAGAGTCACATAGCATAAAAACTGGCCTAACTTGCCTATGAAAGCCAGGATGCCTCATCTAAGCGAGTCCCATTTGCCCGCATTTGGGCCATGTCTTTCGTGTTCATCTTCAAGGTCTGCACAAGTACTTGAGAGTCTTCAAGGTACAACAGAAGCAGCTATTCCTGAACCTGGACGTTGCAGTCTTCAGGCTCCTGTGCCTTCTACCTGAAGGTAGCGGGGAGATGAGTGAGTGGCCAGGATGGTGTGGGTCCTTGATGATGCTGCCAACCTTTTTGAGGCAGCGACTGCGATAGATCCCCTCGATGGTAGGGAGGTCGGAGCCGATGATGGACTGGGCAGTGTTTACTAATTTTTGTAGTCTTTTCCGCTCCTGGACGCTATATCACAATATCCTTCTCGCCCTTCCCTCTCCATGTACCCACTCAAGTGTCTCTTAAATGTTGTTATTTAGTACCCGACTCAACTAATTCATCTGGCAGCTCGTTTCATATGCCCACCACCCTCTGAGTTTAGTGGGATGAAACGTTTTAAGTTGCAGGGAAAGGGGAGGGGGGGATGATGCAAAAACACAAAAAGGAGGTCAGTAATAGAATGGAGACCAGGTAGGTTTGAATGACACAAGTGCTTGGGGTGTTTCCTCGTCTCCGTTCTACATGGCTTACTCCGTATTCTATGTGCAGGAGAGAACTGCAGACACTGGTTAAATTGAAGATAGACACAAAATGCTGGAGCAACTCAGCGGCACAGGCAGCATCTCTGGAGAGAAGGAATGGGTGACGTTTCGGGTTGAGTCTGAAGAAGGGTCTCGACCCGAAAAGGTCACCCATTCCTTCACTCCAGAGATGGTGCCTGTCCCGCTGAGTTACTCCAGCATTTTGTGTCCACCTGCCTTTGCTGATGTTACCCCCCCGCCCCCCCTCCCCCCTCGTAGATGAATCCATAGGAGCACTGAACAGCAGCCAGTTAATGAACCTCTGCCTGTGCTAATTAATTTCTCGCCCATGTATATTTTAAAACTTACCATTGCCTTGTGGTTAAGGAAGCATGGTGGTTCAGTTACTGGATTATTGATCTGAAAAAAGTTCAGATTCCACCATGGCAGCTGGGGAATTTGAGTTCAACTAATTAAATAAATCTGGAATGAAAAGACAGTTCCATGGTCACCATTATCGATACCATCAGATTGCCATTAAACCCTGTCTGGATGAGTGGTATCCTGCAGGAAAGGAAATCCGCCTGTTTAGCTTGTACGCACGTGACTGCAGATCTGAAACAATGTGGTTGACTCTTATTTTACAAGGGGTCATTCGGGATGGGCAGTGAATGTTGGTGAATGACACGAAATGCTGGAGTAACTCAGCGGATCAGGCAGCATCACTGGAGAAAATGGATGGGTGATATTTTGGGTCGGGACACCTCTACATTGTGGGCAATCTTTGGGCACCATGTCTGAGGAAGGAAGTGTTGACTCTGGAGAGTGGTCCAGAGGAGGTATAGACAGTAGGTGCAGGAGTAGGCCATTTGGCCCTTCAAGCTAGCACCGCCATTCAATGTGATCATGGCTGATCATCCCCAATCAGTACCCCGTTCCTGCCTTCTCCCCATATCTCCTGACTCCGCTATTTTTAAGAGCCCTATCTAGCTCTCTCTTGAAAGCATCCAGAGAACCTACCTCCACCACCCTCCGAGGCAGAGAATTCCACACTCACCACTCTCTGTGTGAAAAAAGTGTTTCCTCATCTCCGTTCTAAATGGCTTACTCCTTATTCTTAAAAAGTCTGTTAAAAGTAAAAACTCCAGCGTTTATAAGAATGATCCCAGGAATGAGTAGGTTAACGTATGATGAGCATTTGTCGGCAACAGGCCTGTACTCGCTGGAGTTTAGAAGAATGAGGGGTGACCTCAATGAAACATACAGAATAGTGAAAGGCTTGGTTAGAGTGGATGTGGAGAGGATGTTTCCACTAGTGGGCGAGTCTAGGACTAGAGATCACAGCCTTAGAATTAAAGGACATTCTTTTAGGAGTAGATAGAGACAAGGAGAAATTTCTTTAGTCAGAGGTTGGTGAATCTGTGGAATTATTTGTTACAGAAGGTTGTGGATGCCAAATCAGTGGATATTTTTAAGGCAGAGATAGATAGATTCTAGATTAGTATGGGTGGCAGAGGTTATGGGGAGAAGGCAGGAGAATGCGGTTAGGAGGGAGAGATAGATCAGCCGTGATTGAATGGCAGAGTAGACTTGATGGGCCGAATGGCCTAATTCTACTCCTATTCCTTATGACCTTATAGACTGATAGTGGGGGAGAGGAACTGGAAGCAAGAAACGACCTGGGCAAATCAGGTTTGGCAACACATGACCTCAGACAGGATGGTTCTCTGATAGGCCAATTGTTGTCTAGGGATGGAGTGATTTCGACTTTAGCAATACATCGTGGATACAGGCCCTTTGCCCCACCGAATCCTCGCTAACCAGCAATCACCCGCACACTAGTTCTATTCTACACACTAGGGACAGTTTACAGAGGCCAATTAACCTACAAACCTGCATGTCTTTGAAATGTGGGAGGAAACCAGAGCACCTGGAGGAAACCCACGCGGTCACAGGGAGAAGGTACGGACAGCACCCGCGGTCAGGATTGACCCGGGTCTGAAACAGCCTAGGCCAGGTAGATGTCACCCTAACAAAGTGGTGACTTTACCAGTGAGAATTTTAAGTTTAAGTTTCACTCTGAACATATACCAAAAGCAACATGAGATCAGAAATGTTCAAGTGCTTTTAGAAAGTTGCTTCTGTTATAAGTTCAGAGTGAAACTAACTTAAAATTCTTACTGGTAAAGTCACCACTTTCTTCTGGTGACGTCAATATGGTGTAGACTGTTTCACCTTCGCCATGTAACTGTTGTTCATGCTTCTACTTCGTCACACGTTCTTTGACCTTCCTTTGTAGCAGGCAATGGCGCTATCTTTCTTCCCGGTACTACATTCAGTCTGGAGAAGGGTCTCGACCCAACACGTCACCTAAGCATGTCCTGTAGTGTTGCTGCCTGACCTGCTGATTACCACTGACACCCGTACTAATCAAGAATCTATCTATCTCTGCCTTAAAAATATCCACTGACTTGGTCTCCACAGCCTTCTGTGGCAAAGATTCGCCACCCTCCGACTAAAGACATTTCTCCTCATCTCCTTCCTAAAAAAACGTCCTTTAATTCTCAGGCTATGACCTCTCGTCCTAGACTCTCCCACTGATGGAAACATCCCCTCCACATCCACTCTATCCAAGCCTTTCACTATTCTGTATGTAAGCTGATGACTTTTAACCCACGCCAAGTCTTTAGCATCAGGTCACCCTTGGAAAGACCCAAGGGTGACCTGACCCAGGACATTGACCAAGGTGCTTCAGGAATTTGGGGGGAGATGCTGTCAAACGTGAAATGGTGCCAGCTTCCCGGTCTCCAGAGCTCTTGTTAAACTTGAAAAAAATATTTCCAAGGGATTCTGTCAGAATTGATTTAATTGTCAGTGTAAGGGGTTGACCAGTTAACCACTGTCACCGTGTGGTCATCTAACAGCGACCTTTAAAATCATGATCGGGTTTCTGACTGGCTGGAGGTGGAGAAGGCTCAACTTGAAGGGACACTAGGCGTAGGTTTATTATTGTCGTGTGCACCAAAGTTCGGTGAAAATAATCCAACGGTTCTTTACTGTCACATGTAAATGACACAAAGCGCTGGGGTAACTCAGCGGGTCGGGCAGCATCTCTGGAGAGCAAGGATAGGTGACGTTTCAGATCAGGATTCCTTCTTCAGACCTGACACGAGTTGCCTTTCTATATTCACCTGATATGCCGCCTGGCCTGCTGAGTTACTCCAACACTTGGTGTCCTTTTGTGTAAACCAGCATCTGCAGTTCCTCATTTCAACTTATTGTCACATGGTTATGTGAAATTCTATTTCTGCATACAGTTCAGTAAACAATCGTAACCGTACTCAAGACAAGAGTGTAGGAGTGATGGCAAACACTGAGACAGTGCACAGGAATTTGGAGTATTGTGTTCAATTTGGAGTATTGTGTTGGGTTTTGGTCACTCTGCTATGGGAAGAATGTTGTTTAGCTGGAAAGAGTGCAGAGAAGACTTAAGCTCCTGTCCCACTTTCCCGAGTTACTCACAAATTCTCCTGAGTTTTCCCCTTGATTCAAACTCGGGGAATGTCCGTAGGAGTCCGTAGATATTTCGTAGCGGCTCGAAATGCCAGCCGTAGGCATCGGGTAAAATGCCCTGTCCCACGGTACGAGTTCATTCCAAGAGCTCTCCCGAGTTTAAAAAAAAATCAAACTCGTGACAAGCACGGAGAACGAACTAAGCGGGTACGTCGGAGCTCGTGGGCGTCTCTTAGCGGCTCGTTACGCTAACGGCGGGTACTCGGGAAGACTCGCTAATGGCAGGTAAGCTCGGGAAGATTCGTGAAGATTTTTCAACGTGTTGAAAAATGTCCACGAGAGCCCCGAGTACCGACGAGCGGCCATTACCGTAAATCTCCGAGTTCGGATTAGGGCAAACTCGGGAGAGAGAGCTCTTGGAATGAACTCGTACCGTGGGACAGGGCTATTAGTCGGGACGTTTTTTCAGCATATTGAAAAATGTCCACGAGTAAAAAAAATAGCCCCGAGTACCTAATGCGGTCATCTCCGAGTTTGAATCAAGGGGAAAACTCGAGAGAATTTGTGAGTAACTCGGGAAAGCGGGACAGGCCCCCTTTACAAGGATTATGCTAGGACTGAGGGCCTGAGCTATAGGGAGAGATTGGACAGGCTAGGAATTTATTCCTTGGAGCGCAGGAGGATGAGTGATCTGTAAGATCATGAGGGGAAAAATAGGGTAAATGCAGTCATTTACCCAGATTCAGGGAATCAAGAAACAAGGAACTTGGGTTTAAGATGAGAGGGGAAAGATTTAATAGGAACCTCAGGGGTAGCTTTTTCATAGAGAAGGGTGGTTGATATGTGGAGCAAGCTGCCAGAAGAGGTAACTGAGGCAGGTGCTGCCAGAAGAGGTAACTAAGAGGCACTTGGTAGTAACAAAACGCCGGAGTAAAGGGCCTGTATGAGTTTCCCACTGTATGAGTTTACCCAAGAGCTCACCCGAGTTTAAAAAAAAATCAAACTCATGGTAAGTACGTAGAATGTATGTAGCGGGTACGTCGGAGCTCGGGACGTCTCTTAGCGGCTCGTAACGCTCACGGCAGGTACTCGGAAAAACGCGGTAAGCTCGTGAAGACTCATGAAGTTTTTTCAACATGTTGAAAAATGTCCACGAGTGCCCCGAGTACCTACGAGCGGCCATTACCGTAATTCTCCGAGTTCAAATCAGGGGAAACGCGGGAGAACTCTTGAATTACCTCGTACAATGGGACAGGCCATTAACTCAGCGGGTGAGGCAGCATCTATGGAGAAAAACTTTGCCAATTCCCTTTCTCCATAGATGCTGCCTCACCTGCTGAGTTACTCCCGCATTTTGTGTCTACCTTCCATTTACCAGCATTGGCAGTTCTTTCTTAAAAAGCACTTGGTCAGCTAGAGAAATAGGAACGGTTCAGAGGGATATGTGCCTAACACGGGCAGGTGGGACCAATGCAGTTGGTTGGCATGTGTAAGTTGGGTCCTGATTCGCGCTGTGTGACTCTACGACTAACAGTTGCCATGCTTTGTGTGATTCAAGTCCAATGTAGTTAAAAAGATAAGTCTTAAATTGTCCGTAAAGGCCCATTAGATTGTCCATAAGCCCCACATATCAACGGTGCACCAGAAGGTTAATCAGCCACTGTAAATTGTCCCTCAGTGTGGGTATGTGGAAGACGTGGGTAAGTTGACGGGTTTGTGGGGGGAGAATAACTTGCAGGGTTAGAGGGAAATGAAAGGGGGGATGGATTGCTGAGAGCCAACATGGACCCGATGTGTTGAATGGCCTTTTTCTGTGCTGTAATAAGTATGTAAATACACCAGACACTGACGACGGGAAGTGCAACGGCGTATCACAGTTTGGAGAGATCCTTGGCACAGCCATGATCTCATTGAATGGCGGTGCTGGCTCGAAGGGCCGAAGGGCCTACTCCTGCACCCAGTGTCTATTGATGAACCCGTCTCCAACCCCAACGGGAGCTTTACTGTGATTCCTACGTACACATGAGCAGCAGTTATCGGGGTGGCACAGTGGAACAGCAGTAGAGTTGCTGCCTTACAGCACCAGAGACCCGGGTTCGATCCACAAGCCCGGGCTGTCTGCATGGAGTTTGTACGTTCTCCCTGTGACCGCGTGGGTTTTCTCCGGGTGCTCCGGTTTCCTCTCGCACTCCAAAGACGTGTAGATTTGCAGGTTAATTCAGCTTTGGTAACAATTGTAAATTATCCTTAGTATGTAGGATAGTGCAGGACAAGTCAAGTCAAGTCACATTTATTTATATAGTGCATTTAAAAAACAACTCTCGTTGGCCAAAGGGCTTTACATTTGTCGGCACGGACTGGAAGGGCCGAGAGGGCCTGTTTCCGTGCTGTAATTGTTATATGGTTATATGGTTGTTATATGAGTAGTATAAACAAATAAACTACATACATATATACATATAGCCCTCGCTCAGAGGGCATCAAGAAGGGCTTGGGAGTATAGATAGGTTTTTAGTCTTGTCTTAAAGGAGTCGATGGAGGGGGCAGTTCTGATGGGGAGGGGGATGCTGTTCCACAGTCTAGGAGCTGCAACCGCAAAGGCGCGGTCGGTCGCCCCTGAGCTTATGCCTAGACCGCGGGACATTCAGCAACCCCAGGTCGGCCGATCTGAGGGACCTGGAGGTGGTGTAGTGGGTGAGAAGACTTTTAATGTAGGTGGGGGCGAGCCCATTGAGGGCTTTGTAGACATAGAGGAGGATCTTGAGATTTATCCGGAACCGCACAGGGAGCCAGTGGGGAGAGGCCGGGATCGGGGTGATGTGGTCCCTTTTTCGGGTGCAGGGAGGATTGGCGGATGCCAGTGTAAAGGGAGTTGCAGTAATCGAGGCGGGAGGTGTACGGGGATCGCTGGATCAGTGCAGACTCAGTGGGCCAAAGGGCCTGTTTCCGCGCTGTTCCACTAAACTAAACCAAACCTAACTAAACTAAACTACTGGCCATTGGTGTCGCAGTCGCTCCTTCCAATCAGATATTTGGATCCGCGTGCGTTGATGGATTGGGACAGAATTAGGGAATGGAGTATTGGACGATGAACAGGATTGAAGATTGGAGATATCCATGCATCTTGGTTTAGTCTAGTTTATTGTCACGTGTACTGAGGTACAGTGAAAAGCTTTTTTGTTATCCAGTGCTATCCAGCCAGCGAAAAGACTATATATAATTACAATTGAGCCTTCCACTGTGCACTGAGACAGGATAAAGGGAATACCGTTTAGTGCAAGATTATGCACAAAAGTGCTGGTTAGTACACACAAGGATTCAAAGTACTTGTTCACCAGAGATGCTGCCTGACCTGCTGAGTTGCTCCAGCACTTTATGTCCTTTTCCATTCAACTCGTATCCAGTTCAATGCGAAAAATAAAGATTTTCATTTGGAGCCTTTCATAACGAACAAAGAATGTGGAACGTAGAAAAGTGCGGTATAGACACAAGGACTGCAGATGCTGGTTTATGCAAAAAAGAGACACCCAATGTTGAACTCAGCGGGCCAGACAGCATCTCTCAGCTCTCTCCCACTTGACTACAGTACAATCAGTCTGAATATTGTCTATTCACGCTCTCCAGACACGCTGCCTGACCCGTTGAGTTACTCCAGCACTTTGTGTCTTTTTTTTTAATAGGAAAGTACAGCACGGGAATAGGTCCATCATCCCAAACCTATTGCTCCAAACATAATGCCAAGATTAACGAACCTCATCTTCCGACACGGGATCCTTACCGCTACATTTTCTTCCTATCCATGTTCCTACCTAAACACCTCTTGAATGTCACTGTCGTGTCTGCCTCTACTACCACCCCTGGCAGCCCATTCCAGGCACCCGTAACTCTCTTCTTAAAATGCTTGCATTGTACATCTCCTTTAAACTTTGCCCCACTCACCTTAAAGCTATAGCCTTCCAAAGCTCAGGGAAATACAATTAACATGCAGTCGCTGTAACACGATAGGAGTAGAGAGGTTATTCTGCAGTTGTACAGGGCTCTGGTAAGACCACATCATTGTGTACAGTTTTGGTCTCCTAATTTGAGGAAGGACATCCTTGTGATGGAGGCAGTGCAGCGTAGGTTCACGAGATTGATCCGTGTGGATGGCAGGACTGTCATATGAGGAAAGATTGAAAAAACTAGGCTTGTATTGTAGAAGGATGAGGGGGGATCTTATAGAAACATATAAAATTATAAAAGGACTGGACAGGCTGGATGCAGCAAAAATGTTCCCAAAGTTGGCCAGGTCCAGAACCAGGGGCCACAGTCTTAGAATAAAGGGGAGGCCATTTAAGACTGAGGTGAGAAAAAACGTTTTCACCCAGAGAGTTGTGAATTTGTGGAATTCCCTGCCACAGAGGGCAGTGGAGGCCAAATCACTGGATGGATTTAAGAGAGAGTTGGATAGAGCTCTAGGGGCTGGTGGAATCAAGAGGCTGGTGGAATCAAGGCCTCCTCCTGCACCTATTTTCTATGTTTCTATGTAATGTAGGAATTAGAAGGGACATTAGGTTTATTATTGTCACGTGCACCACAGTGGAAATAATTCAACTGAACTTTATTGTCACATGGAAAGGACACAAATAAGTCAGATTGAGTACAGCAAAATTCAAAGAACAGACAGCCCAGATTGGTGATGGGGGGGGGGGGGGGGGGAGGGAGGGATGGATATCTGAAGGGGCTACAGGAACTCAGAATTTGTGGGTGGCACAGCGGTAGAGTTGCTGTCTCACAGCACCAGAGACCTGGGTTCGATCCTGTCTAAGGTGCCGTCTGTACGGAGTTTGCACGTTCTCCCCGTGACCGCGTGGGTATTCTCCGGGATCTCCGGTTTCCTCCCACACTCCAAAGACGTGCAGGTTTGTAGGTTAATTGGCTTTGGTATAATTGTAACTTGCCCCTAGCGTGTAGGATAGCGTTAGTGTGCGGGGGTCGCTGGTCGGCGCGGACTCGGTGGGCCGAAGGACCCGTTTCCGCGCTGTATCTCTAAACTAAACTGAGAAGGAATCTGACTGTAACCCACTGAGGCAGAGAATATCAGAATGCAGGAGCCAAGATATGTAGAAGTGCGAGTCTGACATTGCAATGCACGGGTTGAAGGGCGCCTTCCTTCATACAGTTATTACTATTTATAACGTCTCACATAAAACCAATAAAATTTAATTAACCAAAGATCCAGCTCGTAACTCCTCTGTCACAACTCAGTTCGGTGGAGGATGTCTCTGTGGCTTAAGAAATGTTTGTAGTTTTTATATATCTCTAGCGATTCAGCTTTCCTTCCCTTACCTCCCTCTCGGCTGGAGGCTGTTCTGTTCACGTCAGCCTTGCCTCCGGTCCTTGGGCAAATGGCTATTTTGCATCTGTGTCTGTGGACAACAGTCTGTTTTTTGGAGGAGGTTGGGGTCGCACAGCCATCCCTGTCCTGTCCACATCTGGTGGTCTGCAAACACTTGACTCGGTAGTGGAGAGACGAGGATGACTTGTATCTCCCCCATCCTTCCCTTGGCCCACGGTGACCTGGACAATGCAGATTGCTACTTATTCTTCTTCTTTTTCGTGTCCCTCTTGTTACAAATGTTGACCTCGCTGTCAAGCTTCCGGCGATAATCAGTGGGAGCCATCACTTGTCGCAAAAGATGGTGATGGTAGCAGGATTAGCTCGGGATACTTCCAGATTCCACTAGCCCCGCGATGTGGACGCTTCTGCTATGGGGCCAAAGCAGATCTCTGATGCGATGTTTGGGTTCCATCCAGTCTTGGTCCGAGCACAAAAAGTTCTCAACTCCGGGGGGGGAGGTGTGAGTGACTCTCTTTGACATCAAGTTAAAACCCCTGTCCCACGGTACGAGTTCATTCCAAGAATTCTCCCGAGTTTGCCCTGATTCGAACTCGGAGATTTACTGTAATGGCCGCTCGTCGGTACTCCGGGCTCTCGTGGACATTGTTGAAAAATCTTCACGAGTCTTCCCGTGCTTACCTGCCGTTAGCGAGTCTTCCCGAGTACCTGCCGTTAGCGCTAAGAGACGTCCCCGAGCTCCGACGTACCCGCTATGTTCATTCTCCGTGCTTATCACGAGTTTGAATGTTTTTTAACTCGGGAGAGCTCTTGGAATGTACCGTGGGACAGGGTTATTAGCATTTGGCCAAGCGTCGCAAGAATTGTGGGAAGCTCTCCAGAAGCTGGAGTCACACCTCACGCATAAGATGGTGGTTGCGTTTGCTGGGAGTGAATCATCTCAGCCCTAAGGCTTCGCTGCAGGGGAGTGTCCCAGATTCAGCCATCGTCGATGACCCTACCCTCATCGTTAAGAAGTGGGGATGCTCACCAATTGTTCCACAGTGTTCAATTCCATTCATAACTGTTCAGAAATTCTCGCAGGATTGGGTTGACAAGTAAGTAACTCCCCCCGCTCAAGTGCCGGGTTAGCCATTTCCAACCAAACCAATGGTTCAATGGTGACTTATTTCTCACATGTCCAACTTCATGGTGAAATTATTTTTGCCGGCACTACCATGTTTTGGCGACATATCCAAAGTCAAAGGACTGGCCAGCCTGCGCGCGCAGTGTACCAGAGCAGGACCCGCGAACCCACATCCCACTCCTCATCAGCCATCTTTGTGCCCCGCTGGGTCATTACCCCAGTTCACCCTCCGACCGGCCCTCGCTCTTCGCATCTGACATCTCCAACGGCTCCCTCCCGGTTCCGCCGTCTATCGAGCCTCCGGGCAGGTCCGCGTTCCGACGAACCTTTCAGGCGGGCCCCACTGACCTTCTGAAGAAGAGTTCCGAATTGAAACTTCACATATCCTTGTCCTCCAGAGATGCTGAGTTGCTCCAAGAGTCATGAGTCAAGAGAGTTTATTGTCATGTGTCCCAGATAGGACAATGAAATCCTTGCTTTACTGCAGCACAACAGGGTGTTGTCATAAATACAGAACAGATCAGTGTGTCTATATATCATAGCTGTATACTATATGTGTATATATATATATATATATATATATATATTCGCACATCAGTAAAGAAATAAAGTGCAGTAGGTTGTTATAGTTCAGAGTTTGTTTGAAGTTGTGTTTTACAGTCTGATGGCTGTGGGGAAGCAGCTATTCCTGAACCTGGTCGTTGCAGATTTCAGGCTCCTGTACCTTCTATCCGATGGCAGCGGGGAGATGAGTGTGTGGCCAGGATGGTGTGGGTCCTTGATGATGCCGGCAGCCTATGTGCTGTACTCGAGACTCCATTATCAGCAGTTCCCTGGGTCTCCAACATGAAAGAGTCCACCCACCTCTCCTTGACATCAAGTTCTGTTGCCATCACTGCGGGAGATTGCAATCTTCACGGGGTCCACCCTGTTTCGACTAATGCAATCAACCTGACATGCACAAACAATAGATGTAGTGTTGTGTTGTCACTTTTAACCATTTACTACCAATTTACTTGATACCAATTTTGACCAGGACTAACTACATAAACACTATGTACTTAGTATCGTCTTACACTCTTATACATAGTATTGTCGTTGTTGGCTCCATCCTCCCGGTCTCTGGTCTTCGGGAGACGAGCAGGGGCTGGCTCGACAGGCTTTCCCATCCAGGCCGCAGTCCACCAGGTTCTCTGAGCAGGGCTGGACTCGGTGTCTACCCCCTGCAGGCCTCGGTGTCTACCCAACCCCCCCCCCCCCCCCCCGCACGCCACGGCCCGCTGGGTTTTCCGAGCAGTAGCTCGCTCGGCTGCTCCCCCTTCCAGTTCGTGGTCCGCCCGTTCTTCCGTTCGGCCACGCGGGACTGGCCTGGCAGCTCCCCCCCCCCCCCCCCCTTTGCAGAAAGGGATTAAAATTGTAACTTCTCCACAGACTCTGGATTCAAGATTCAAGTGAGTTTATTGTCGTGTGTCCCTGATCGGACAATGAAATTCTTGCTTTGCTTCAGCACAACAGAACATAGTAGGCATGAATACAGAACAGGTCAGTGTGTCCATATAATATTATATAAATATATGCACACACAAATAAATAAACTGATAAAGTGCAAATAACAGATAAAGGGGTATTAATGTTCAGAGTTTTGCCCGAGCCAGGTTTAACAGCCTGATGGCTGCGGGGAAGTAGCTATTCCTGAACCTGGACGTTGCAGTCTTCAGGCTCCTGTATCTTCTACCTGAAGGCAGCGGGGAGATGAGTGAGTGGCCAGGATGGTGTGGGTCCTTGATGATGCTGCCAGCCTTTTTGAGGCAGCGACTGCGATAGATCCCCTCGATGGAAGGGAGGTCAGAGCCGATGATGGACTGGGCAGTGTTTACTACTTTTTGTAGTCTTTTCCTCTCCAGGGCGCACAAGTTGCCGAACCAAGCCACGATGCAACCGGTCAGCATGCTCTCTACTGTGCACCTGTAGAGGTTAGAGAGAGTCGTCCTTGATAGACCAACTCTCCGTAATCTTCTCAGGGAGTAGAGGCGCTGATGTGCTTTCTTAATAATCGCTTAATAACCGACAGCAGAACCACTATCCTTGTGGGAGGATGCGCCTGGATAGAGAAACTGTGCCTCGAGTGTTGGAGGAAGTGAAACGAGAATGAGGGGACACAGTATTATATTCAGAGCTGGAACATTCAGGGCAAAGCCAAAATGTCGTTTGAGAGTAATAAATTGTCGTGGAGAGTCTCAAAGAATGTGTGGATATGTAATGTTGAACTTTGGGGCATCTATCATCTAATTGAATTTAAACACCTCCATTGGATCCAAATTCGAAACTCAAGGGAATGCAATCCATGTTGATGAAATCACATTAACTCATAAATTAACCCTTCAAACCCCAATGTCCGTCTGGTGAATTAAAATCCACCGGGGAATCTGAGGGGCATCTTTTTCACCCAGAGTGTGCTGCATGAATGGAATGAGAGGAGGTCGTTGACGCAGAAGCTATAACAATATTTAAAAGACATTTGGATAGGCACATGGACAGGATAGGTTCAAAGGGACATGGGCCAAACACGGGCAGGTGGGACTAGTGTAGATGGGACACCTACAGGCATTGGCAAGTTGGGCTCTAGGGCCTGATTCCATGTTAGACATAGACATAGAAATTAGGTGCAGGAGTAGGCCATTCGGCCCTTCGAGCCTGCACCGCCATTCAATATGATCATGGCTGATCATCCAACTCAGTATCCCGTACCGGCCTTCTCTCCATACCCCCTGATCCCTTTAGCCACAAGGGCCACATCTAACTCCCCTCTTAAATATAGCCAATGAACTGGACATGTTGTGTGCCTATGACTCTAACGTAAGACATAACATAAGTTCCAAGCCTTGAACGAAACAAGAATTAGGGAGTCTGCAGGCTTGCTTTTAGTTTTAGTTTTAAGGACACAGCGTGGAACCATGCCTTTCGGCCTACTGGGTCCACGATGACCAACGATCACCCACGCGTTAGTTCTATCCTACACACTAGGGACAATTTAAAGGAACCAATTAACCTACAATTAACCTGTACATCTTTGAAACGTGCGAGGAAACTGGGGCACCCGGAGAAAATCCACGGCGATCGTGCAAACTCCATACAGACAGCACCCATAGTCAGCATCGAACATGGGCCTCTAGCGTTGTAAGGCAGCAACTCTACTGCTGCGCCACTGTGCCATTCTGTGTGTGTGTGTGTGTGTGTGTTTGTATATGTGTGTTTCTGCTTGCATTTACACAGGCAAGTGTATCTTAGTGTGCATGTTTAAACAAGGATGCTTAAAAGGGAGCGTACGTATAATCAGGTGCCCAACCTGACCCTGTTTGTTGTGTGTTTCAGCACCACCATGTCGACCTCCCCTAAGGACCCATTAACCCAGGCTTGCTGCCCTGCCAGTATCAGAATTGCGCTCAGTTTTCACATTCAGCTACTGAACATGAACTGGAGCACTTTAATCACTCTCTATTTTTCCAGCTTCTGTGCTCTCTCTCATCTCTTGCTCTGCCACCCACAGGATATTTACATAAGAACTGGTGTGTAAAAAAAAAGATAGGGGGGTGGAATTTATATTTCTTTGTTTCTTGCCTGCCTCCTGCCTCTCTCAAGAGTTGATGGACTCAAAACGCCAGAGTAAAGCCCCTGTCCCACTTTCCCGAGTTCCTCACAAATTCCCCCGAGATTCAAACTCGGGGAATGTCCGTAGCCGGTAGGTGTCCGTAGATATTTCGTACTCGGGGCATCAGGTAAGTCGGGATGTTGAAAAATGTCCACGAGTAAAAGAAATAGCCCCGAGTACTATTTAAAATAATAGTAAAAATAACAGTAATAGCCCTGGCGATTAAAGTCATTCTCCGAGTTTGAATCAAGGGGAAAACTCGGGAGAATTTGCGATTAACTCGGGAAAGTGGGACAGGCCCTTAACTCAGCGGGTCAGGCGTCATCCCTGGAGAACAGGAATAGGTGACGTTTCGAGTCGTACCCCTTCTTTTGACTGAGAGATGGAAATGGGTGGCGGGGGCGGGGGCGACTGGAGATGAGAAACAGATGACCTCAGGAAGGGTGGAGTCCATAATGGCCCATTGTTGGCTGGGGAAGAGTGCTAATGAGGGATGGGGGGGGGGGGGGGGGGGGGGGGCGCAAGGATGTGAACACTGGATAGACAAAGGAGAAACTCAGCGGGTGCGGCAGCATCTATGGAGCGAAGGAAATAGGCAACGTTTCGGGCTACATAGATACTGCCGCACCCGCTGAGTTTCTCCAGCACTTTTGTCTACCTTCGATTTTCCAGCATCTGCAGTTCATTGTTGATCATGTGAACAGTGGAACTGGTAGAACGATTAGGGTGGGGGAGGGGAGAGACAAGAGTTGGGGGGGGGGGGGGGGAGTGGGGCGGTGGGGAGAGGAGGGAATACAGGAGTTAATGAAACCAGAGTTCTGAACCGCAAATGAATATAGATCGTAAGATCTAGTCCCATTCCAACAGGTAGGACAATGAATGTCTTTAGAGTGCGACATTCTGCATACACTCCCCTCCCCCCCCCTTGCACCCTTCCTCCATGCTAGTCATTTAACCAGTTCCACAGTTCACCACATTGTATCCATCTTCAGATCACACCTTCCCCAACCATCACTGGGCCTACCTGGGCACCACCCTGCCTGAGGTCATATGTTTCCGGCCATGATTGGTCCTGGTCTTTTCTCACCCCCAGCTCTTCACCCCTCACTCCCTACTTTCAGTCTGAAGAAGGGTCCCGACCCGAAACTTTCAGTCTTCGACCGGCGGCCTGCGGCCTACACCAGCCTGAAGCCGCGGTCTCCGGTTGGGGCAGCTCCGATTCAGGACTTACCTGGACTTTATCCGGATTTTGCCTTGTCTGAACTTCTGGACGCCCGCAGCGACGGCTGTGGAGGGTTGAGGACCCGACCACGGGGAAAAATGGAGGAGGACTGGCCAAATTTTATGCCTTCCACCACAGTGATGATTGCTGTGGTGGATGTTTGTGTTAAAAAATTTTATTGTGTTTATGTGTGTTCTTTTTCATTGTACCGCTGCTGGCAAATTCATTTCACTTGCACTTTGTGTGCGAGTGACGAATAAAACTGATTTTGATTGATATTGATATTGAACCGTCACCCATTCCTTCTCTCCAGAGATGCTGCCTGCCCCTTCCGAGTTACTCCAGCCCTTTGTGTCTATCTTTGATATAAACCTGCATCTGCAGTTCTTTGTTTCTACATTAGGACAACGAATGTGCTGGAATTTTCCTCTCGTTAAGGTCAATAGAAGGACATTTGGCCCACTCTGCCTTTGGAGAGAACTGACTCATACAACAAGATGCAAGAGGCAGCAAACCTGGATAGATGACGTTTTGGCTCGGGACCCTTCTTCAGGTTCACAAGGAGATGCTGCAATGGAGAGTTGGCACAGATAAGCAAGAACCACAGAGTTGGAGGACTATTCCAAGTTCTCATGGCATTGCGAGATCCCTTCTAGCAACTGGCATGGATCAACTGTTAATTCATGCATTTCTCCTGTTGATATTACACATGGATATTATGCATGGAAATTGTATATAATTGGGAAGATGAAGAAACACAGAATTGCAGGTACTGGTTTATAGCAAAGATGGACACAAAATGCTGGAGTATCTCAGCGGCTCAGGCAACATCTCTGGAGAAAAAGGTAGATGTGACGCTTTGGGTCGGGACCCTTCTTCAGGCTGAAAACCACAAAGTGCTTGGGGTAACTCAGCGGATCAGGAAGCATGTTTAAGAAGGAACTGCAGATGCTGGAAAATCGAAGGTAGACAAAAATGCTGGAGAAACTCAACGGGTGAGGTAGGGCAGCATCTATGGAGCGAAGGAAATAGGCAACGTTTCGGGTCGAAACCCTTCTTCCGATCAGGAAGCATCTCTGGAGAATAAGGATAGGTGACGTTTTGGGTGGGGACCCTGCTTCGGACATGAAAAGGGAGATTAAGTTATACCGAGCAATAACATTTTGATTCATGTCTGATCAGGGAAGATCCGACATGTCTCCCGTGCCTTTCTTGATCTCGCAGTCCCAAATCACTTCACGGACAATGTATTACTGAAGTGCCTGCATCCTCGTACAGGGAACACAACAGCCTATCGACGCACAGCAAAATCCCACAAACCGATCCAATAAACCAAATTTGATTCTACTCTTCATGCGAATGAAACAAAGGAATAGTTGGATCTCAAGCCGGGTGTTGAGCAGCCAGGTTGGTGTCTCTGTTGGCGTCAATGCCTGCCAGGCCCTGAGCTCCATTTGGTGGGTGGTAGAGCGGGCACCCAGAGATGACATGGTTGGCTGTCTGTTGTTCTGCTCCGCATTCACAGGCTGGGCTCTGGAGGAGCCCCCATCTCCACACGCTGGCATTGGAACGCCCAACTCCAGTACCAAGCCTGTTGAGCTTCACCCATGCTCCTCCAGGGGAGGTCAGACCCTGGACCGCTTTTATCTGGCGAAGAGATGTAGCTGTGTAATTTGATGATGCACCAAATGTCTTGATGTACACTAAGAGTTGTACTCTTAATTGGAGGTTCACCAGAGGGCACCATATGAAGAAAGAGGACTTGTACTCGCTAGAATTTTAGGAGGGGGGATTTACTTACAAAATTCTTAAGGGGTTGGACAGGCTAGATGCAGGAAGATTGTTCCCGATGTTGGGGAGGTCCAGAACAAGGGGTCACAGTTTAAGGATAAGGGGGAATTCCTTTAGGACCGAGATGAGGAAAACATTTTTCACACAGAGAGTGGTGAGTCTCTGGAATTTTCTGCCACAGAAGGTAGTTGAGGCCAGTTCATTGGCTATATTTAAGAGGGAGTTAGATGTGGCCCTTGTGGCTAAAGGGATCAGGGGGTATGGAGAGAAGGCAGGTACAGGATACTGAGTTGGATGATCAGCCATGATCATATTGAATGGCTGTGCAGGCTCGAAGGGCCGGATGGCCTACACCTGCACCTATTTTCTATGTTACTATGAATGGTGGTGGAGATTCTTTCAACTCTGGTTGGGAGGAGAGACGGGCCCCTTGGTTTTGTGTCCTCTCCGACCCTGTTTGTTGAGTTTAGTTTACTGTCGCGTGTACTGTGGTACAGTGAACAGCCTTTGTTCCATGATAACAAGTCAGCGGAAATACAATACCTGATTACAATCGAGCCGTCCGCAGTGTATACATGACCAAGGGAATAACGTGAATAATGTTTAGTGCAAGATAATGTCCAGTAAAGTACAATGAAAGAGAGTCCGCAGGTCTACAATGAGGTAGGCAGTAGCTCAGGGCCGCTCTCTAGTTGTTAGTAGGATGGTCTCAGTGCTTGAAAACAGCTGGGAAGACATTGTCCCCGAATCTGGAAGTGTGCGTTTTCACATTTCTGTACCTCTTAGCTGATAATGATAATAATAATAATAATATTTTATTGATGGGCACCTTTCAGAACACTCAAGGACACCTTACAGTTAAAACAAGCAAATTACCAATATATAAATAATACGAAACAAAAACAACATATCCATGAATTTGATAGAAAGTGGAGTTACGTAGGATAGGCCAGTCTGAATAGGTGAGTTTTGAGGGAGGTTTTAAAGGTGGGGGACAGACTCTATGGTATGGATGGATAGTGGGAGACAGTTCCAGAGGCGAGGGGCTGAAGGCTCTGAACCCCATCTTGGGCAGGCGGGCAGATGGACTGGGGAGCAGGGAGGAAGCGTCTCTTCTTCCTGAGGAGACTTAAGAAGGTCCACCTGTCTCCCCAGATTCTGGTGAACTTCTACCGTTGCACCATCGAGAGCATCCTTACCAACTGCATCACAGTATGGTACGGTAACTGCTCTGTCGCCGACCGGAAAGCTCTGCAGAGGGTGGTGAAGATCGCCCAACGCATCACAGGCTCCTCACTCCCCTCCATTGAGTCTGTCCATAGTAAACGATGCCTGCGCAGGGCGCACAGCATCGCCAGGGGCAGCTCACACCCCAACCACAGACTGTTTACCCTCCTCCCATCCGGGAGACGCTACAGGTCCCTCCGCTGCCGGACCAGCGGGCTCAAGAACAGCTTCTTCCCTGCGGCTGTCACACTTCTCAACGCTGCACCTCAATGACTGCCTGTCTCCACCCCTCACCCCCGGACTATCCAATCACCAGCAAATTGCACAGATACCACTGCATATGTATATGTGTTACTTGTTTATTCGTAAGTTCGCCCTTCGGAGATACCAACTGCATTTCGTTGTCTCTGTATTGTACACTGCACAATGACAATTAAAGATTGAATTGAATTGAATTGAAGAAGAGGATGGGAGAGTTCGGGCTGGAGGAGTTTAGAGAGGTATGGAGGAGCGAGATTGTGGAGGCCATTGAGAGTGAGGAGGAGAATCTTAAAATCAGTGCGGTATTGGGCAGTGGGGAGAAGAGGGAGTGACCAGGGGGACACTCAGCCCTGATTATGCTGCTGGCCTTGCCGAGGCAACATGAAGTGTCAATCGAGTCAATGGAAGGGAGGTCGGTGTGCGCGATGGACTGGGCTGCATCCCCAACTTTCTCTTTGAAAGCCTGACTGACTATATCCACTGCTCTTTCAGACATTGAGTTCCAGATCCTCACTTATCCATGAACAATCAATGTCCCTGGGCGTTGTTAGTTGACAGGACTCGAGGATCTGAGCTATCGGGAGAGGTTGAGTAGGCTGGGACTCTATTCCTTGGAGCGCAGGAGAATAAGGGGTGATCTTACAGAGGTATATAAAATCATGAGGGGAATAGATCGGGTACAGTCACTTGCCCAGAGTAGGTGAATCAGGGACCAGAGGACATAGGTTTAAGATGAAGGGGAAAAGATTTAATAGGAACCTGAGGGGTAACGTTTTCATACAAATGGTGGTGGGAGTATGGAATAAGCTGCCAGAGGAGTTAGTTGAGGCTGGGACTATCCCAACGTTTAAGACGCAGTTAGACAGGTACATGGACTGGACAGGTTTGGAGGGATTTGGACCAAACTCAGGAAGGTGGGACCAGTGTAGTTGGGACATGTTGGCCGGTGTGGACAAGTCTCCGCACTGTATCACTCTATGACTCTCTATGACTCACCTTTTGCCCATCATTTGGAAACAGTGAACCCTGCATCTTACACCATCTGCTGATAGGACAACTTCCCTCAACGTACCCATTTTAACCGGACATCCCTGATAGAGCAGCGTTTCCTGGGAGTTGCAGGCCTGGATATTTTGGGAATGGATTTTGAGCACATGAGCTGCTGAGTCCAAGGTGCGAACGCTGCCCAAAGAACCATGGTAACAATACGGAAAACAGAATAAAGCTTTGAATTTTGACATAGCCTGCCAATTCATGCCTCGTGTAACATTATATGCCAAATCTACAGAGGAGATTACTGAATTGGCATCAGTCTGTTATTGATCTATTATAGTTTCATTTACTTAGCTTCTGGTAACACAGAAAACACAAGGCTGGACAAGTCTACAAGCCTGGAAGTCACGTGGCGGCAGTAATAGCAAGTCTACTGGCCTTTGCTCCATTTATCTTTGAATCAGTTCATAAGTCATAGGAGCAGAATTAGGCCATTCGGCCCATTGAGTGTACTCCACCATTTCATCGTGGCTGATCTATCTTTCCCTCTCAACCCTATTCTCTTGCCTTCTCACCATACCCTTTGACACCCTTACTAATCAAGAATCCATCAACCTCCCCTTTAAGAATACCCAATGACACGGCCTCCACCACCATCTGTGGCAATGAATTCCACATATCCCTTGACTCCACCAGCCCACTAGAGCTCTATCTAACTCGCGCTTAAATCCATCCAGTGACTTGGCCTCCACTGCCCTCTGTGGCAGGGAATTCCACAAATTCACAACTCTCTGGGTGAAAACGTTTTTTCTCACCTCTGTCATAAATGACCTCCCTTTTATTCTAAGACTGTGGCCCCTGGTTCTGGACTCGCCCAACATTGGGAACATTTATCTCTTTTATTCTAAGACCATGAACCTCTGGTCTTAGACTCTCCCACTAGTGTAATCATCCTTACTTACTAATCCTACACTATACAGGTCTTTCATAATTTTGTAAGTTTCAATGAGATCTCCCTTCATCCTTCTAAACTCCAGCGAGCGCTGGCCTAGAGCCATCAAATGCTCATCATACGTTAACCCAATCATTCCCAGGATTATTCTCGTAACGCTCCTCTGGACCCTCTCCAATGGCAGTACACCCCTCCTCTGACTTTGGGCCCAAAACTGCCACAATACTCCAAATGCGGTATGACCAGTGCCTTTTAGAGCCTCAGCATATAGCAAGCTCAGATGCTAACCCGTACTGCGTTCTGCAAACCCTGGCCCCTCATCCCCTCATCACCACTATGCTACCTCATCAGTGGTCTGGCAGTTCCTCGTAGCTCCAATGTTCAATCCTGACTTCTAATGCCGCCTATTTGCATGTGATCCCTGTGACCGTGTGAGATTCCTCTGGGTGTGGTGCAGCAGTAGAGTTGCTGCCTTACAGCAGCCAGGTTCAATCCTGCCTACGAGTGCTGTCTGCGCGGAGTTTGCAGGTTCTCTCTGTGACTGTGTGGGCTTTCTCAATAAACTCTTTTGACTTTGACTTTGACTCTCTCCGGCTGCTCCGGTTTCCTCCCACACTCCAAAGACGTGCAGGTTTTTAGGTGAATCGTAATTGTTGTGTAGGATAGTGCTGGTGTACGGGGGGATCGCTGGGTTGACACGGACTCGGTGGGCCGAAGGGCCTGTCTCCGCGCTGTATCTCTAAACTCCAACGTCTATCGTGCTCCAGTTTCCTCCCACATCCCAACGACATGTGGGTCAGCAGGTTAATTGGCCTTTGTGTATTGGCCCTGGTGTGAAAAGGCATGGTAGAACCTGGGGGGAGAATTGTTGAATGCGTACGTAGACAAAAGTGCTGGAGAAAATCAGCGGGTTCAGCAAGATCTATGGAACGAAGGAAATGGGCAATGTTTCGGGCCGAAACCCTTCTTCAGTCGAATGTAGGATTAATGTGGAATTCATGTAAATAGATAGTAGATGGTGAGAATGGACTTGGTGGGCCACGGAGCCTGAATCCATGCTGTATGTCTCTGTGAGGTTGTAGGATTGCTCTTTGAGCTAACGTAGACAATGGGCTCAATGGACTCAAATTATAAACACAGATTCCAACTGAAAACAAAGACGCAAACTGCTGGAGTAACTCCGCTGGAGTAACTGGAGAACATGGATAGGTAACGTTTCTGGTCTACATTCTGAAGAAGGGTCCCGACCTAAAACATCACCTATCCATGTTCTCCAGAGATACTGTCCGACCGATTGAGTTTCTCGGGCACTTTCTTGTGTCTGTTTTTGGTGAACCAGCATCTATCTGCAGTTCCTTGTTTCTGCACGGGAATATTCTGCATCCTTCCCAAGGGAGGTCTGGATGCACCTTAAAGAATCCTCCCCAGTGCAGCACTACCATGACTCCCTCCCTCCAGGTTCCACCACTCCCTCTCGCATCAGGGCTGACGTACAGAGTCCGACTGACCTCCTAACCCACGTGTCTTTGAGTTGTGGGAGCAAACTGGAGCACTTCAGAGACACTGCACGGAAACTATAGTGTGAGCCAGCCCGGATGGTGGGCCTGTCTCCCCGAGACCCTCCCTCTCTCATCATTTGACCAGGTGGGGAGCGGAACGCATCCAGTTCAAGCCTCGCCATGCCCACCAGATTGGAAACATATCCCACCTGGGATCCGAAGTGCTCCGTGATGGAAAGCCAAGCCATCTGGAGTGATTGCTTGTACAATCACACACGCCTCCGACTGCCCCTGGGGCTACTGAACCCACAGCAGACAGGTGGTGGCCAAAGCAAGGTAATTTGTGGGGCCGGCAATGCCTCGTTGTGTTTCCAGCTCACGAACACAGCTCCCAGCCAGCAAGCCTGCCCTTCCTGCTCTCCACCCTATAATGCTTCTTTAGACTTTAGGATAAAGTGCTTTAACTTGAGTTCCATGTGTTCTGAAGTGACTGATGAAACTAATTTAGACTTTGAGTTTGAAGTAAGGTCTCGACCTGAAATGTCACCTATTCCTTCTCCCCAGAGATGCTGCTTGTCCCACTGAGTTACTCTAGCAAATTTGTGTCTATCTTCGGTACAAACTAGCATCCGCATTTCCTTCCAACACATTTAGACTTTTAGACGTTAGACTTTCGAGGTACAGGCCCTTTGGCCCACTGAGTCCGCACTAGCCCACTAGCACTATCCTACAAACTAGGAACTATTGAATAGGACACTGGAGGCAGGAAACATGTTCCCGATGTTGGGGGAGTCCAGAACCAGGGGCCACAGTTTGAGAATAAGGAGTAGGCCCTTTAGAACGGAGACGAGGAAACACTTTTTCTCACAGAGAGTGGTGAGTCTGTGGAATTCTCTGCCTCAGGAGGAGGCAGGTTCTCTGGATGCTTTCAAGAGAGAGCTAGATAGGGCTCTTAAAGATAGCGGAGTCAGGGGATATGGGGGAGAAGGCAGGAACGGGGTACTGATTGGGGATGATCAGCCACGATCACATTGAATGGCGGTGCTGGCTCGAAGGGCCAAATGGCCTACTCCTGCACCTATTGTCTATTGTCTATTTACAATTTTTCTGAAGCCAATTAATCTAAAAACCCACACATTTTTAGAAGGTGGGAGGTATCCGGAGCACCCGGAGAAAACCCACGCGGTTACGGGGAGAACGTACAAACTCCATACAGACAGCACCCGTAGTCAGGATCGAACCTGGGTCTCTGGCGCTGCGGGGCAGCAACTCTACCGCTGCACTACTGTGCCATCCCTTCTGTTGATAAAATAACAGGGCTGAGGAATGGAGCAATCCCTCCTCTCTGTACATAGGTTGGAGTTTTCTCTTCGATAGTGCGGACTGGCCCTCCTTCAGGGTCTATTCAGTCATTAAAAAGCCTTCGGACATCTTTAGTAGAGAAGTGTTCTGGTTTATTCTCTGTCCCCCCCCCGCCATTTGCTTCAGTTCTATCATCAAAATCACGGTAATTCTTCCACTTTCCATTAGCTGTTGCTCAGTTATACTAGGGGATCTTGCTATTTATTTTGCATGGGGAGCCTATTGGACATGGTCTTAGTATTGTCAAATGGCCTTCTTCTACGTTCTAAGTTGTTTTGGAAATACCAGTCCATAGCTCAGGACACTGGGAAGTGGGATATAACTGGCGCAGTGGCACAGCAGTAGAGTTGCTGCCTTACAGCACCAGAGACCCGGGTTCAATCCTGACTAGGGGTGCTGTCTGTGCAGAGTTTGGACTGCGTGGGTTTTCTCCAGGTTCTCCGGGTTTCCTCCTACATTCCAAAGGCAAGCAGATTTGTAGGTTAATTGGCTTCGGTAAATTGCCCCTAGTGTGTAGGATGCAAAACTGTGATAACAAGATTCAAGAGAGTTTATTGTCACGTGTCCCAGATAGGACAATGAAATTCTTGCTTTGCTCAGCACAACAGAATATTGTAGGCATAAATAAATACAGAACAGATCAGTGTGTCCATATACCATTGAATATATATATACACACACATAAATAAGCATATAAAGTGCAATAGGCTATTAAAGTTCAGAGTTTTGTTTGAGTTGAGTTTAATAGACTGATGGCTGTGGGGAAGAGCTGGTCCTGAACCTGGATGTTGCAGATTTCTGGCTCCTGTACCTTCAACCTGAAGGCAGCGGGGAGATGAGTGTGTGGCCAGGGTGGTGTGGGCCCTTGATGATGCTGCCAGCCTTTTTGAGGCAGCGACTGGTGTAAGGGTGATAGTTGGTCAGTGCCGAAGAGTCTGTCTGTTCCCACACTGTGTCAATAAAACTAAACTAATCTAAACTAAATGCAGTTTGGTGTAAGGTGTGCTGACTCTCGCAATGGAATCAAAACCCTGCACGTTCATCACAGGCTCAACTAATTCTGAAGTTTAGTTTAGTTTAGAGATACAGCGCGGAAACAGGCCCTTGGGCCCACCGGGTCCGCACCGACCAGCGATCCCCGCACATTGACACAAGCCTACACCCACTAGGGACAATTTACATTTATACCAAGTTTATACAAACCCCAGCCAATTAACATAAACCTGCACGTGTTTAGAGTGTGGGAGGAAGCCTGAGCACCCGGAGAAAACCCATGCGGTCCACTAAGTGCGCGCCGACCGGCAATCACGCCATACACTAACACTATCCAGTGCACTCGGGCCAATTTTTACCGATGCCAATTAACCTACAAACCTGCACCTCTTTAGAGTGTTGGAGGAAGCCTGAGCACCCGGAGAAAACCCATGCGGTCACAGGGAGAACGTACAAACTCTGTACAGGCGGCACCCATAGCCGGGATCGAACCCGGGTCTCGGGCGCTGCAAGCTCTGTAAGGCAGCAACTCTACCGCTGTGCCACCAGTTCACAGAATCAGAATGTCACAGATGGATGCCATTTGGCCCACGGTGTTGGCGCAGGGTCTCTGTCGAGCAAACCGCCCTTGCACATTTATCCTCTGTTGATTGCGCCATTGACTGTTTTCTCTTTGAACGCCTGACCGACTCTGTATCCACCAGTCTTTCAGACATTGAGTTCTAGATCATCACTAATCCTTGGAAAACCAAATGTGACCTTTTGCCCATCATTTTGAGTCAGTGTCCCCAGGTGATAGGACAACTTCCCAAAGCTTACCCATTTAAACATGTCAGGATCTTTTTTTTGTCATTCTTCTCCACAGCTGAAATTATAGCTAAAACCCTGGAGATGCCGCAGCCAATTTGTCCGCAGTAATGTCCCTTGAAGTGGAGATTAACAGAATTTTACGTGTAAGGTGTCAGGGGTTATGGGGTGAAGACAGGAGAATGGGGTTGAGAGGGAAAGGATAGATCAGCCACGATTGAATGGCGGAGTAAACTTGATGGGCCGAGTGGCCTTATTCTGCTCTTAGAACTTATGAACTTATGAACGTAAGCAGCAGGTATTAATATTTGGCTTTCTTCAGTAATGGTTTAATGATTCAATGGTTCTTCATTGTCACATGTAGTGACATACTGCGATATTCTATTTTTCAATTAAGTCAGAACTGATCTGGAACATCAGCTCCAACTCACCTCCCTTTGATCCTTTCTCCCAAGAAAGCCTTGTCAATCCCAGTGCAGGAAGCGTCAACTATCCCTCAGATATTTGAGGAAAATTGTTCCAGAGTTCTACCCCATCTTTGACAAGGAACAAGATTTAAAAAAAAAGTGCTGGTGTATCTCAGTGGGTCGGGCAGCATCTCTGGAGAACATTGATCCTTTCTCTCCAGGGATGGCCAGCTGAGTTACTCCAGCACTTTGTGCCTTTTCCCATTGCTGAGCAGCCTGGCTCTAATTATGTTCCGTCATATGATGTTTAACATCTCCTATTGCAGATCCTTTATCCTTTAAAGAATTCTATAAGTCATCCTTCATCCTTCTCAGGTGAACATAACTGCAGGCTGTGCCCAGGGCAACACAGTGGCGTGGCTTGTAAAGCTACCGTCTGATGGACACAAAATGCTGGAGTAACAGGCAGCATCTCTGAAGAGAAGGAACGGGTGACGTTTGGGGTCGAAGACCCTTCTCCGGGCTTCTCACGCCTCCGGTGACCCGGATCGATTCCTGAGCTCCAACACTCTCCGCGGGGAGTTTGCACCTCCCCCCCCCCCCGCAACCACTCGGTTTCCCCTTTAGGTGGCCCAGTTCCCGCCCACATCCCAGAAGACGATATCGGGGACCTACAGGGGAAAGATGAGCAGGTGACTGAACCAATATCCCGGGAGAAGAACATCTAAGCAGCGTCTTCGCAGCAGCGGTCTCCACCCCCCGTAACACTCGCGAAAGACAGCAGACCAAGGTAATCTGCAACTTTTACACATCAGATGTAACACATTCGCAGGCTGTGAAAACCTCAGTGAGCAATTTGATATGTAAACTCAACACATCAGGAATAACATACACTAAATATTACACATTGTTGATAGTATGCTGGATATGTACACTGTAAATATTACGCACTATAAGACCACACGTGAGCATTTATTAATTTTTATGAACAATCTAGTGTTGGGTGGAGAGAGCAGTTTTATAAAGGCCACAGATACGACATAAGTGACAATAGTAGTGGAGGCTTCAGAGTGTCGTCAGCAAAATGGAGATGCAGGCAGCATCACTGACAGGTTGCAGCAGAGATCTAGGCCATTCGGGGTACAGGGACGTGTGGAGCGAGCTCTATTTGTGATCCCACTCCGCACACTGGGGGCAATTTACAGAAGACAATTAATCGACAAACCCGCTCGTCTTTGGGATGTGGGAGGAGACCGGAGCACCCGGAGGAAACCCACCCGGTCACTGGGAGAGTGTGCAAACTCCACACAGCGTCCGAGCTCAGGGTCGCCGGGGCTGAGAGGGAGCAGCACTGATAGGCTGGGAGAACGTGCAAACTCCACACTGACAGCGTCCGAGCTCAGGGTCGCCGGGGCAGAGAGGGAGCAGCACTGATAGGCTGGGAGAACGTGCAAACTCCACACTGACAGCGTCCGAGCTCAGGGTCGCCGGGGCTGAGAGGGAGCAGCACTAATAGGCTGGGAGAACGTGCAAACTCCACACAGGCGGCGTCCGAGCTCAGGGTCGCCGGGGCTGTGAGGGAGCAGCACTAATAGACTGGGAGAACGTGCAAACTCCACACTGACAGCGTCCGAGCTCAGGGTCGCCGGGGCTGAGAGGGAGCAGCACTCAAAGCTGCGCCACTGTGCCACCTCGAGTTTAACTCGAGTAATTTGCATGCCATCCCTGTGAATTCAACTCCCACACCCTCTCCTCGTAATCCTGCGAAACTCCAACTGAAAATCACCAAGGACAATTGTGAAGTGGTCCACTTTGGAGAGGCCGATGTGGCGAGATGCGAAGGGGAAGTGAAGCCGTTAAAATTTAATTTTCTATCCTACATACTCCGGATATTTTTTCTAACAGAGCTAATTAACCTACAAACCTGCACGTCTTTGGAGTGTGGGAGGAAACTGGAGCACCCGGAGAAAACCCGCGCGGTCGCAGGGACAACATAGAAACTCTGTACAGACAAATCGAACGGGTCTCTGGCGCTGTTAAGGGCCTGTCCCACTTACGCGACCTTTACAGGTCGTGAGAGGTCATGGGAGGTCTCCAAAGAGTCACAACGTCTTTCTGGTCATCGTTGTATTTTCAACATCCATCACGGGTCGTGGCAGTCGCCCGTAAAGGCCATTTAAAACTGAGGTGAGAAAAAGCTTTTTCACCCAGAGAGTTGTGAATTTGTGGAATTCCCTGCCACAGAGGGCAGTGGAGGCCAAATCACTGGATGGATTTAGGAGAGAGTTAGATAGAGCTCTAGGGGCTAGTGGAATCAAGGGATATGGGGAGAAGGCAGGCACGGGTTATTGATTGGGGACGATCAGCCGTGATCGCAATGAATGGCGGTGCTGGCTCAAACGGCCGAATGGCCTCCTCCTGCACCTATTTTCTATGTTTCTATGTTAAAGGTCACTTAAGTGGGACAGGCCCTTTACTCAAGTAATTCACATGCAATCTGTTAAACCAATTTATTAACTTGCTCTGCCGCCTTCAATGATTTAAAGAACAGAGATATAACTAGTGTACGGGTGACCGCTGGTTTATGCAGTGGGCCAAAGGGCTTGTTCCCATGCTGTATCTCTAACCTCTAAGCTTTAAAGTCCTTCATGGGCCAGGTGGGTGGGTAGTTGATAAAGATGACACCCATCCATCTACTGCCATTTAGCCAGGCATCTTATGCCCCATAACAAAGGGTCTCGTGTATCTCAGTACCACGCTTCGCAATTCTGATTAAAAGATCTTCAACTGAAACATCATCTCTGTCGCTCTTTCCACAACTGCTACCCAATTTGCCAAGTGTTTCCCACAATTTCAGCTTTTGTTTCAGATTTCCAACATCTGCAGTGATTTTAAGTTCAAGTTCAAGTCTGCATTTATTGTCACATGCACCAATTAAGGTAGAGTGATGTTTTGAGTTAGCATGCAGCCATACAAGTAAGCAGGACGCAGTACGCGATAGAGTTTAACACGAACATCCATCACGGTGGAATCAGCATTCCTCACTGTGATGGAAGGCGACACAGTTCAGTCAATCTTCCTCCTTTTTTTTTTAAAGAAGTAACTGCAGATGCTGGAGAATCGAGGGTTACACAAAAAGCTGGAGAAACTCAGCGGGTGCAGCAGCATCTAAGGAGCGAAGGAGATAGGCGACGTTTCGGGTCGAGACCCTTCTTCAGACTCTTTGTTCTTTGTTCACCCGTGGCCGGGAGCATTGAACCCTCCGCAGTCGCCGCTACAGACGGCCCGATGTACAAGCCCTCTCGTCGGGATGATCGAAACTCCGACGTCGGGATGGATCAGACACACTCCGCGGCTTAGAGTTCCCGAAACGGCCGCTTCCGATCTAAAACTCTGAGTGCAGGTATATGGGCCAGTATATATCTCTGTGGCATCACCTTTGCCTGATGGACTCGCACAGCTTTAGAGGTGACTAACCGGAAGGATAGCATCAGGACAAGCATTTTGTTAGTTAAAGAAGGAACTGCAGATGCTGGAAAATCGAGGGTACACAAAATGCTGGAGAAACTCAGCGGGTGCAGCAGCATCTGTGGAGCGAAGGAGATAGGCGACGTTTGGGGGCCAAGACCCTTCATCAGACCCTTCTTCATTTTGTTAGTTGGTTTGTTTAGTTTTGTTAATTGTCAGGGTGGGAGATTGCAACCTTCGCCCTGTTTCGACAAATGCAATCAACCCGGCGTGCACAATCAAATAGAACAAGTTGTCCTACAACTTTAGGCTGCGCACGCCACACGCAAGACGAAGAAGTTAATTGTCACGCGTGCCGAGGTACAGTGAAAAGCTTTGTTGTTGCCTGCTATCCAGTCAGCGGAAGGACTATACATGATTACAATCGAGCTGTATACGGTATACAGATACAGGATAAAGGGAATGACATTTATTCCAAGATAAAGTCCAGTAAAGTCCAATTAAAGATAACCTGAGGGTCTCCAATGAGGTGGATAGTGGCTCAGCTTTCACTGCATCTTTGTGCACATGTCAATAAAGAAGCCATTGAGCCAACACCAAAAGGACGGTTTAGGATTGGGCACTACCTTAATGGCTCATCATCGGTTCATAGAAGTCAGAAGTCATAGAAGCAGAATTAAGGGCCTGAGCTTAAGTCTCAGGACTTAATCCAAAACCTCTGCCGAGTCTAAAGGACCTAAAAAAAAAAAAATCAAGATTTTGGTAATCTACGAACTCCTACGGCCTTCCACCAATATGCTCGCGAACTGGAGTGACGGAGGTGACGTGCTGATGTTGACTTTTTTTTTCACTCACCTTTTTTTCTCTGTCCAGCTGCCAAGCTACGAGTACCCACAAATACATACGAGTAACCACAAATATCTACGAGTACCCTCACGGCCTGCTATGGGTCTGCCCACGAACTAACTACGAGTAAAAAGTTGCAATTTCTTTTTATCCCGACTATTTTTTTTTACTCGTGGTTCATTTTTAATCGGGCTGGGAAAAACGTCCCACCTTACCTGATGCCCCGAGTATCTACGGCTGGCTGGCGTAACGAGCCGCTACGAAATATCTACGAACTCCTACGGCCTCCTACGGACTCGTTACGAACATTCTGCGAGTTTGAACCAGGGGAAAACTCGGGAGAATTCGCGAATTACCTCGTGAAAGTGGGGCAAGCCTTTTAGGCCTTTGGGCCCACCGTCTACTCCGCCATTCAGTCATGGCTGATCTACAGTATCTTTCCCTCTCAACCCCATTTTCCTGCCTTCTCCCCGTAAGCCTTGACACCCTTCCTCATCCCAAGAAGAATCGGCAAAAAAACAAAACAATTCCGGGCTCTTTCACTGATATCTGGAGTACAAGAGACATTAGAACCCGTTTAGAAAAGAAAGTATTTAGCGAGAATAAAAATAATACTGGAAGCCCCACATGGATTCTGGAAAGCAGGTCATGCCTAACAAAGTAGAACTGGTGAATGATGGCAGCCCCGCAACTATTTGGACAAAAGAGTTTGAGCCACACAGTCATCCAGCACAGAAACAGGCCATTCGGCCCACAGAGTCCATGCTTGCCATCAAGCACCATTCCCATTCAACCTATCAACATTCATTGTACAGGAAGGAACAGACCCAAAACGTCACCCGTTCCTTCCCTCCAGAGATACTGCCTGTCCCGCTGAGTTACTCCAGCTTTTTATTTCTATCAACATACATTCATTCCAATCCACCTCCCGCCTAGACTCTACCTCTTATCTGCACACACTAGGGACAATTTTCAGTGGCAAACAAACCCACATATCTTTTGGACGCGAGAGGAAACCAGAGCAGACAGGAACGTGCAAACTCCACACAGACAGCATCCAAGGTGCGGATTATTCCCGGGCCTCTGGAGCTACAAAGCGTCGGCTGTACCAGCTGCACCAAATGGGTAAAGAGATTTTGTACGACTAAAATGCAAACACTTAGGATGAAGGTGGATGCAGGAAAATCAGATGATAAATTGATTGAAGCACAGAATAAAGGGCAGGAAGCAATTGGAATTAGTTATAAAAGTCAGCTATTGCCGGTGGGGAATTCAGAGCTCAGTCCATTTGCTGTGTACATTGAATGCTAACGTGGAATGTCAAAGCCAGATATTGGCTTACGAATGTTCAGTGTACAGAGGGGAAACTACATTCACATGAATCTACCGAAACATAACGGGGTGGATGAATTACATAAAGAAGCAGGAAGAGACCATTTGGCCCTTTGCTTTATTACCAACACTTTGCAAGACTGGCGAGTCATGAGGACACAAGTGCTGGAGCAACTCAGCGGGTCAGGCATCATCTCTGGAGAACATAGACGGGTGACGTTTCAGGTCGAGACCTTTCTTCAGACTACATTTGACATTTCTACATTTTAACATGTGTTTACCTGCATCTGCAGCGAGAAGGTTCAAGTTTCTGAATCATGGAGGTTCTGGTTTTCAGTTCCTCACTGGGAATTTATGATCAAAGGGCTACTTGCAATATCCTGTCCACTGCTGAGGAAGTGCTGTGCGGTCAAACATGCTGATTTTTTGATGAAACATTCATCCACGTGCCCCATTCTGCTCTTGAGTGCATTGAAAGGTACAAAGAATGTCCTCTACCGCTGTGGCACGGTGGCATAGTGGTAGAGTTGCTGCCTCAGAGCACCAAAGATCCAGGTTCGATCCTGCCTGCGGGTGCTGTCTGTATGGAATTTGTACGTTCTCCCCGTGACCTGCGTGGGTTTTCTCAGGGTGCTCAGGTTTCCTCCAACATTCCAAAGGCATGCAGGTTTTGCTGTTTAATTGGCTTCTGTAAATTGCCCCTGTAATGTGTAGGATGGAACTGGTGTATAGTTCCAGTCCGGGTGCGGACTCAGTTGATTGAAGGATGTATTTTCCTCCATACTAAACTAATCTGAAAATTGCAGAGGAGTTCTCCTGTGTGTTCTGCCTACACTCAGTGTACAGCATCACTAAATCATTTCCCCTGTCATCACTGGATTGTTCTCACTGAGCTATTGCTGGGACAGCTCGGTGGTGCAGCGGTAGAGTTGCTGCCGTGCAGCGCCGGAGACCCGGGTTCGATCCCGACTACGGGTGCAGTCTGTACGGAGTTTGCGCGTTCTCCCCGTGACCGCGTGGGCTTTCTCCGCAATCTTCGGTTTCCTCCCACACTCCAAAGACCTACAGGTTTTTAGGTTACTTGGCTTGAGTTTGTGTACTTGGTATAAGTGTAAATTGTCCCTAGTGTGTGAAGGCTTGTTTTGATGTGCGGGGATCGCTGGTTTCAGCGGGCCGAAGGATCTGTTTCCGCGCTGTATCTCTAAACTAAACTAAACTAGTGCATGTGCACAAAGTTGGACCTTTCAATGCCTTTTTTGCAACATTAATGCGCTTGACAAGTATCATAGAATCATAGAATCATAGAAAATAGGTGCAGGAGTAGGCCATTCGGCCCTTCGAGCCTGCACCGCCATTCAATATGATCATGGCTGATCATCCAACTCAGTATCCTGTACCTGCCTTCTCTCCATACCCCCTGATCCCTTTAGCCACAAGGGCCACATCTAACTCCCTCTTAAATATAGCCAATGAACTGGCCTCAACTACCTTCTGTGGCAGAGAATTCCACAGATTCACCACTGTGTGAAAAATGATCTTCTCATCTCGGTCCTAAAAGACTTCCCCCTTATCCTTAAACTGTCACGTACACAGGGAGTGGTGAATAAGTGAAATGTGGTGGTGGAGGCAGATACAATGCGTTTACGAGGCCTTTACTGGAAGGATATGGATCGCGTTTAGGCAACGGAGATTAGTTTAAACTGGCAACACGCTTGGCGCGGATATTGTGGGGTGAAGGTCCTGTTCCTACACTGTACTGTCCCAGTCTGAAGAAGAGTCCTGACCTAAAGCGTTACTCGTCCAGTTTCTCCACAGATGCTGCCTGATCCGTTGAGTTACTCCAAACCTTTTGAGTTACTCCTGGCCGGTTTTTCCAGAACTGTTGTATGTTCTATTTAGTTAGTAATAAGAGGCGTTTGTATGTACTGGAGTGGTAGTGTTAATACCACTTTATGTTCGGTTATAGATGGTGTATGAGATTAACAGGTAACCAGCATAGGAAATAGCAAGAGAAGGCCATTTGGCCCCTTGTGTCTACTGTATCCCATCTCTGTCTTAAATATATTCTGTGGCTGAGCTTCCACAATCCTCTTATGTAGAAAATTCCAAAGATTGTCAACCCTCTGGGTGTGATTTCTTCTCATCTCGGGCCAGAATGGCTGATCCCTTATTTTGAAACTGGTGTTCAATTGAGTCATTGAAGGACAGAGCTTTTTGCAATTGCTATACAGTATGTGGCACAGTGGTGCAGCTGGTAGAGATGATGCCTCACAGCGCCAGGGACCCGAGTTCGATCCTGACCTTGGATGCTCTCTGTGTGGAGATTGCACGTTTCCTCCGGGTGCTCCGGTTACCTCCCACATCCCAGAGCCGTGCGGGTTTTGGTAGGTTAATTTACCTCTGTACGTTGTCCCTGATGTTGTGAGTGGATGTGAAAGTGGGATATAACATAGAGCTAGTGTGAAGGGTGGTCAATGGTCAGTGTGGGCTGAAGGGCCTGTTTTCCATGCTGTAAAATAAAAGTCAAAATAAAAAATAAAATACATTTCTGATTTTCTTATTTCTGCGTTTCAGTATTTTGAGACTACATTAGATGAAAACGAAAGTCCCGGGATGAGTAGGTTTAAACTTTAGACTTTAGTTACAGTGAGGAAACAGGCCTCTCGGCCCACTGAGTCCGCACCGATCAGCAATCTCCATACACTAGCACTATCCTAAACGAGGGACAATTTACAGTTTACTAAAGCCAATTAAATAAACCAACAAACCCTTACAATAGACAATAGACAATAGGTGCAGGAGTAGGCCATTCGCCCCTTCCAGCCAGCACCGCCATTCAATGTGATCATGGCTGATCATCCCCAATCAGTACCCCGTTCCCTGCCTTCTCCCCATATCCCCCTGACTCCGCTATTTTTAAGAGCCCTATCTAGCTCTCTCTGGAAAGCATCCAGGGAACCGGCCTCCACCGCCCTCTGAGGCAGAGAATTCCACAGACCCACCACTCTCTGTGAGAAAAAGTGTTTCCTCGTCTCCGTTCCTCGTTTTTAGAGTGCGGGAGGAAACCCGAAGAAAACCCATGCGATCGCGGGGAGAATGTACAAACTCCGAAGACAGCACCCGTGGTCAGGACCGAACCCGGGTCTCTGGCGCTGTAAGGCAACATCTCTACTGCTGCGCCACTGTACTGCCTTATACAGAGAGATTTCAGGTCCATTTATAAACCCTGGATTGCAGAAGACTACTGAGGCATATATATTTCTGAACTGATTCAAACGTGACTTCATGTGTGTTACCCATGACCGAGATAACTTTCGATATTTTCCTTTATGACGATGTCACACCGTGATCTTACCTTCGTGTGATACAGGAAGCAGGGTTCCGCTCGCGGTGAAGAGCATAAAGTGTACAGGTGTAAGATCACAGTATGGCATCAACTATTTGGGGCAGAGATGAGGAAAGTTTCTAAACCCGAGCACCATCTATTTTGGAAATAGCAATGTGGGTGCCAAGTCACTCTCTATGTGCAAGACTGAGATCTATAGATATTTCATTGCTAAGTGGTCTGGGGATAATGGACAGAAATGAAGACAAGATATGATATTAAAAGGACACAAAATGATGGAGTAAATCTGCAGGGTTACACAAAAAAGCCGGAGAAACTCAGCGGGTGCAGCAGCATCTAAGGAGCGAAGGAGATAGGCGACGTTTCGGGTCGAGACCCTTAGACGGTGATGTGGAGAGATAAGGAACAATGAATGAAAGATATGCAAAAATGTATCGATGATAAAGGGAACAAGCCATTGTAAGCTGTTTGTGGTGTGAAAATGAGAAGCTGGTGCGACTAGGGTGGGGGAGGGAGATAGAGAGAGAGGTAGAGTAAATAGAGGTAGAGGTCAGGGGGCATCTCTGCAGACTAACGACATCTACAGAAGCACCCTGACCAGAAACATCACCTATCCTTGTTCTCCAGAGATGCTGCCTGACCTGCTGAGTTACTCCAGCACTTTATGTCCTTTTGTGTAAACCAGCATCTGCAGTTCCTTTTTTCTACAAGACCTAATATCGTTGAATGTTGACAAATTAAGCGGGAAGATAATCGCCAATTAATGTAATCATAAATTCAGGAGCAGCCACGATACCCAAGGAGCAGAGAGACTATGGAACTTGCTGCCATGTAGGGTGTTTAGTTCTTTTTGAGGGATACAGTGTAGAAACAGGCCTTTCGGCCCACACAGTCCATGCTGACCAGCGATCGCCATATACTAGTTCTATCCTACACACACTAAGGACAATTTAAAGAAGCCAACTAACCTACAAACCTGCGCATCTTTGAAATGTGGGAGGAAACCAGAGCACCCTGAGAAAACCCACGCAGTCACAGGGAGACAGCACCTATAGCCAAGATCGAACCTGAGTCTCTGCCGCCGTAAGGCAGCAGCTCTAACGCTGCGCCAACGTGCGACAACATTGCTTGAGGTAAATGGCATGGGCGAATCTAAAGGAATAATCGAGGAAGGACAAAGGAATAGAAGGACTGGGAATGGAAGCAAACTGGAGACTGGCCTTTCAGAAGGTCACGAGGTTGTGAAAGTGTGGATTCCTCTCTTCTTTCCTCGAATGGCAACCACAACTAAGTTAACCATTAATTTTGAATCGGAGATTTTTGATCTCCGAAGGTTCTCAGGGATAGGACGAAACAGTGGCTGTGTAGATCCCATGCTATTATATTATTGAATGGCAGAACAAGCCCAAAGGGCTTAATGTTTAAGAAAGAACTGCAGAACCTGGAAAAATCGAAGGTAGATAAAAATGCTGGAGAAACTCAGCGGGTGAGGCAGCGTCTATGGAGCGAAGGAATAGGTGATGTTTCGAGTCGAGACCCTTCTTCAGACTCTAAACTAAACTAAACTAGTGCACGTTGGACCTTTCAATGCCTTTTTTGTAACATGAATGCTCTTGACAAGTACACAGTCTGTAGTGAGTGGATACTCCTTGGTATCATGGCAGCTCCTGAATTTATGATAATATTAATTGGCGATTACCTTTCCAACCAATTTGTCAATATTCAACGATATTAGGTCTTGTAGAAACAAGGAACTGCAGATGCTGGTTTACACAAAAGGGCACTACAGTCTGAATAAGGGTCTCGACCCGAAACCTCACCTATTCCTTCGCTCCATAGATGCTGCCTCACCCGCTCAGTTTCTCCAGCATTTTTATCTACCTCCAAAGGGCTTAATGATAGACAATAGACAATAGGTGCAGGGGTAGGCCGTTCGGCCTTTCGAGCCAGCACCGCCATTCGATGTGATCCCCAATCAGTACCCCGTTCCTGCCTTCTCCCCATATCCCCTGATCTTTTTCTATTTCTATGATCTCACTTTCCTGCGATACAAGTCTTGTCCAGGTTACAGGAGAGTTCCATTTCAGGACGTTTGTAAGTCAGAACTGAGGCTTCAAGTCAAGAAGATGCCGACAGCCGCACGCCTACCAGCAAACCCATCCCAAACACTCTGTCAGATGTACGGACCGTATGCTGGGGATGACCTGAATATTGACTGGGGGCAAAGAAGTGAAGTGAAGTCAAGTCACTTTTATTTATATAGCACATTTAAAAAACAACTCTCGTTGGCCAAAGTGCTTCACATTGGTATAAGAATAGTATAACAAACAACAGTGGTTCATAGATTAAATACAAATATCACTACACACATATAGCCCTCGCTCAGAGGACGTCAAGAAAGGCTTGGGAGTAGAGATGAGTTTTTAGTCTCGACTTAAAGGAGTCGATGGAGGGGGCACTTCTGATGGGAAGAGGGATGCTGTTCCACAGTCTAGGAGCTGCAACCGCAAAGGCGCGGTCGCCCCTGAGCTTGTGCCTAGACCGCGGGATGCTCAGCAACCCCATGTCGGCCGATCTGAGGGACCTGGGGGTGGTGTGGTGGGTGAGCAGACTTTTGATGTAGGTGGGGGCGAGCCCATTGAGGGCTTTGTAGACGTGAAGGGAGGAGATGCAGGAGAAGCACAGATCAGTTGGGATGAATGGCCTGGCAGGGGGAGATGGATGGTGGCGAAGATGTGCGTTGACTCCGCAACTGCCTCCCTATTTCTTTCCCTGCCATCCATGCAAAGTAGCTAAGGTAGGCACCACGTCTAAGCAGAGTTAGCAAGGACACCTCCACCTCACAGCTGCAAGTCTCCATTCCCTTCTCCGAATTCCTCCAGTGAGCTTCCTGCACTATCTTCTTGAAGCAGAGATAAGTTTCACCTCATAAGTTCTTGGAAGTAAGAAGGTTGTCATTTAATTGATCGGGATGATTTCATGACCCATGGGAGTGAAACTCAAGCAAGCTGCTAAAGTCATGAGCTCCTGGATTGAATTGCAGGCCTAATTGCTTCCTTCCGAGCAATCCCATTTCATCAGGATGTGTCACAAATGGTACAAACGATGCTAATGGTGAGACCTGTCTCCCCGGGGAGTTGGACATTTAATCGCAGAGACACAAACTAGGCTGCATCAGTTCAAGATTAAACTCTCCTATTGAGGACATCTGGGCCACAGGTAGATGAAGTTCACGTCTTCTCAGGTATCAGATTGATACTCACCCTCAGTGTTCACCCTGAGGTTTTAAAGTGACCAGCATGGGTTTAGAGTGATTTTTGACAAGTTTCTCATGCCACAACCCTGTGGAATTTGAGCAAAGTTAGCAACATCACAGAGGGAGAAAGGCGGGAGACCAGCACAATGCAGGCAGCACAGTGGCGCAGTGCAGAGACCCAGGCTTGTTCCTGATCTCGGGTGGAGGCACTGTCTGCGTGGAGTTTGTACGTTCTCCCTTTGACCATGCGGATTTCCTCCAGGTGCTCCGGTTTCCTCCCACACCCGGAACGCGGGCAGGTGGGACTAGTGTAAGTGGAGGATATCGGTCGCCAGTGGGCACGTTGGGCCAAAGGGCCTGTTGTCGGGTCGAAGGGCCTGTTTACACACTGCATGACTCAATGAAAGTGAATGGTAGTCCTGATCAGTACTTTAATCCCAGCAATATTGAATATTACGAACAACAGAGGAAGATGGCTGACTTTGGTGCCTTCCCTCACAGTGGGAAACTTTGATCCTGCTGGGTGGGGATGTTTTATGTTGGACTCTATTGTGTGTTGTGTACTTTAGTTTTAATTGTATGACTGCATGGCGAACACACATTTCACCGTGCCAACTGGCACATGTGACAAATAAATGTATCTTGTATCTTGTATCGATAATGTATTTGATGACTGATTTTGGTCTGACATTGCCAAAAAGGGAAATAGCAGAAGTTACTGCAGTCAGGATTAACACAGCTGGTCACATTTGAAACTTTGATGTTGTGAATTGTTTTGACTCAATCTCACTCCACCTTTAAGATCTACATCTTTGACCAAGATTTTGTAATCAATACTAATTGGGATTGGTAGTTTCATCTTCAGCATTGATACGGTTGGATGAAGGGTCTACGATTTGGTAACGAATATTTTTTTTTGGGCATCACTGTCGGATTTTTTTGTTAACCTTCCTGCCAAGACCCTTGTGACATTTGACTTTGCAGTGCTATATGGATGTCATTTGTTGTTGCAGTGAGTTTCAGAGGGGCAGTTTTAGAGGGATATGGGCCAAATCCAGGCAGGTGGGACTAGAGTAGATGGGGCAGCTTGGTCAGTGTGGGCAAGTTTGAGCCGAAGGACCTGTTTCCACACTGAATGACTCCACGACTGTGAACATTTCCTGATCCCCACGACTAGCTCGGTGCAGCTTTTCGAATCTAAACTATCTGGTGCATTGCAGAATGACAGGAGGTAGCGGAAGAACAGAATTCTCCTCTCTGAAAATCCCAGACCCAAAATCTTTATCTTTCCACAGATAATCATAATTCATAATTCAGTCTTTAATTGTCATTGTGCAGTGTACAATGCAGAGACCTCGAAATGCAGTTGGTATCTCCGAAGGGACGAACTTACGAACTTACGAGATGTTGCCTGATCTGCTGACTCTTTCCAAGTAATTTCTGTTTTTATGTTGGAATCATGGTCTACCCTCACAGAAACAAATATTGGAGTTGGTCGGCTGGTCCCGCTGACATACTCCAGCATTTTGTGTCTATCTTCGTTGTAAATCAGCATCTGCAGTTCCTTCCTGTACATTGCAGTTGGTTTAGGTCAGTTACAACTCTTTTCTCAACACTATAAATGTGATAAACTCGAAACTGACAACTTAATTCCTACTTTTATGAATAGTGCACCCTAAGCGGCAAACTTATGGTTTAAAATGCCACCTTTGCATTTGTAGTTATTTTTTACTCTGAAATATCCTTCAGCAATCACCAAGGTCTGCTCAAGAGTCCTGTAGGATTAAGATAAATTATAAAATAAAAACATCCCTAGGTTTTGGGGCATCGTAGATAAAGTCAACATCACTGGATAGAATGGAGTGTTTCAGAAATAAATTAATAATCTTTTTTAAAAAATCTCTCAATCTTAAATTCACACTGACAATTAACTGGGTAAAGAGCACGTTTCCTTCTGCAAGGGATGGTTTGAGGTCTGGCGTAATTGGTTGTATGATGCTATAATTCTCAAATTATTAGTTGTAAATTATTAGCAGTTGTACAGAGCCCTAGTGAGACCACACCTGGAGTATTGTGTGCAGTTTTGGTCCCCTAATTTGAGGGAGGACATTCTTGTTATTGAGGGAGTGCAGCGTAGGTTTACAAGGTTAATTCCCGGGATGGCGGGACTGTCATATGCTGAGAGAATGGAGCGGCTGGGCTTGTACACTCTGGAGTTTAGAAGGATGAGAGGGGATCTCATTGAAACATATTAGATTGTTGAGGGATTGTCACGCTAGAGGCAGGAAACGATGTTGGGGGAGTCCAGAACCAGGGGCCACAGTTTAAGAATAAGGAGTCAGCCATTTAGAACAGAGACGAGGAAACACTTTTTCTCACAGAGAGTGGTGAGTCTGTGGAATTCTCTGCCTCAGAGGGCGGTGGAGGCCGGTTCCCTGGATGCTTTCAAGAGAGAGTTCGATAGGGCTCTTAAAAATAGTGGAGTTGGGGGATATGGGGAGAAGGCAGGAACGGGGTACTGATTGGGGATGATCAGCCATGATCACATTGAATGGCGGTGCTGGCTCGAAGGGTCGATTGGCCTACTCCTGCACCTATTGTCTATTGTCTATTAGCCTCATGGAGTAATGCATAAAAGTCAGACAGTCATATCTTATTTTCTAACCTGGTCAGAATTTAATAACACTTGGTGGGGAGGGAAGCGAAACCTTTGGAAATAGTAGTTTGATTATTATATGAAGGGGGGGGGGAGAATAACAATGTTGTTTGGTGGTGAGCTCAGTATATGTCCCAACTTTTATTTACTAGAACGATGGTATTGGAAGATCTATCCAACGGTGAATATCTGTAATTCCCGCTCACTACATGACACAGTCTACAGGACAAAACCCAGGCTCTTTGATCCATACTGCCATTTATCCTCTCTTCGTCTCAATCAACCATTGAGCACCTTCCCTTTAAATGCGTCCACATATTTTAATATCCAACAGCCCACATTAAATCAATAGCCCGGGGATGTGGGGAGTGAAAAATAACTTATTTTTTGGGTTGTGACTATATGTCCCAACTTTCAAAGGAAGGTCTATCACGCGGTGAGCGATAGTTGTAATGGAATACCGTTCACTATTCTTTGAGGACCGAAGTTCAGGCCGAGTTTTCTAATTGGATTTAGTAGTGCTCATCTCGTACTTTGGTTAGAAATATTAGATAATGTTAGATAAACATTATCAGCGCTAACAACTCAACTCACTGATGTAGTTCATTTGGCTCAATATATCCAACCCGGCCAAAATAAAAATAGCTTTTCAGGCAGTCAACTAACTTCCCACCTCTTGATTTGCAGTTTGGTGGAACAAGCTTTCACGCAGGACATCGGTGAATGTGGTGCAGTGTCTCTATACCCAGCGCCCCTTCAGGCGTCGTATTCCAGAACCCCTAATCACACTTTAGATAAAGAAGGGTCTCGACCCTATTTCCTTCGGTCCATAGATGCTGCCTCACCCGCTGAGCTTCTCCAGCATTTTGGTCTACCATCCTGTGGATGAAATAACGTTTGCTCCATAATCCTACTTACCCAATGATCCGCGTTCTTCTGCTGAGGATCATTCGGTGCTAAGGGAAACGCTGGTTAAAATCTGGAATTGAAAAAGCAGGGTAATTGCTGGGATGAGTCCTTGTATCAGGGGAAATTGGTCTAACTTTTTTTTTATAACGGATCCTGCCGCATGCTGTTGATTATTCCTCTTTGCCCAGAACCATGTGACCCCCCCCCCCCCCCCCCTTTCTGTGTGTGTGTGTGTGTGTGTGGAGTGAATATGTGTGGCGAATGAGTGCGTGTGTGTATGTGGAGTGAATATGTGCGGTGAATGAGTGCGTGTGTGTGTGACTGTGGGTGTGTGTATGTGAGTGTGTGAGTGCGTGTGTGAGAGTATATGTGAGTGTGTGAGTGTGTATGTGAGTGCATATTTGAGTGTATAGTGAATGAGAGTGTGGGTGTGACTGTGAGTGAGTGAGTGAGTGAGTGTGAGTGAGTGAGTGAGTGAGTGAGTGAGTGAGTGAGTGAGTGAGTGAGTGAGTGTGTGTTTGCCGGTCTAATTGCTATTCGAGGTCTGCATTGGGAGCTGAGGGCACGTACAGTGAGTGACGAGAGAGGCTGGAACGAACTGGCTACGCCTTCTTCGTGCTCCGGAGCCGGCGAGCTGTTCTTTTCACCATCCGAGAGGGAGAGGAGGAAGAGAGGAAGAAGGAGCAGGGACAACGGGGAAGAAGGAGGAGGCGGGAGGGGGAAGAGAAAAAAAGAGGAACCGAGGACATACACGAGAGGGAGAATGCGTCTCAGGAGCGAATCTTTCAACAGCAACGCCTGAAAGAAAAAGGGGAGCTGTCCATTTCAGCACCAAGCGCCGCTGCCCAACTCTTCACGGAACCACGAGCTGGTGCGTGGCGAGCATCTCCATTCAAGTCTAAACCTTTTTTTTTCTCTTTGAAAAAAAACACATCTACCAGCAAACCCCCCCACCCCAAAAAAAAAAAAAAACCTTTACGACATCAAAACCGGGTGCTACTCTGAAACCGAGAAAACCGCACAAATTCATGGCGTTTGGAATAGCTGTAAGGAAAAGCCGAATGACGGTGGCATCGATTGTGACTCCGTGAGGAAAGCAGGCTGCACGGATAATGCTTTTCATCTCTATCTTTCTCCTGAAGATCTCCCAAAAATAGCCATCACTTATGGAAACTGGGGATCAGAATTTTAGAAAAAAGGATTAACATATCTATTTTTGGGGATTTGCTTTGGGATTTTTTTATTTCAAATAGATATATATATATACAGATATATATATATATATATATAAATATAAATATATATATATATATATAAATCATATATATATATCTATAGAAGATATATCTTGGATTGGAACTGGCAGTATCCTCCTCTGCCCACCTCTTGATCCCTTTGGTCCCCTCATTCATTTTAGAAGGGGGATTTTTTTTTCTCATCTTACCCGAGGGAGAAAAGGGGAGCGAGGGGGAGAGAGAGAAAAAAAGTGTGTGTGTGTGTGTGCCCGAATATAATGAAGAATTATGGGTCTGTTTGATCGCGGTGTACAGATGCTCCTCACAACTGTGGGCGCTTTTGCTGCCTTCAGTCTAATGACCATTGCTGTAGGAACGGACTACTGGCTATACTCTCGAGGGGTCTGCAAAAGCAAGTCTGTCAGTGAAAATGAGACCAGCAAAAAGAACGAGGAAGTGATGACCCACTCTGGATTATGGAGAACCTGCTGTCTTGAAGGTATATCATGCCCTCCACTCCCCCCCCCCCCCACCCCCACTCCCTTCCCCTCGCATCCACCATCGCCGTTCGTGCGCTCATTCCCCTATGTTTACTGTGTACGAGAGACCTATGGCCAGACATGGGATGAATAGCAAAAATGACTTCCCTCAATGGTGCTTTTTTGACGCATTCTGCATCTTTCCACTTTCCACCATCCAGTCTCCCGTTAACATATTCTGCAGTAAGGTTACACGCTGAATACTATATGCTGTCCCACTCTCTAAAAATCAATAGATCGACTCAATCAGGGATATTTTGGTAAACCGAAGTGGGGATCGTGTCATAATTCACACACGAGGATCTTTGAGTGGGGAATCGGGTTATTGGTTAATGAAATATTAATTTCATTCTTTTTTTTAATAAAAGGGGCATTTTTTTAGCATCTCCCCCCCCCCCAAAAAAAAAAACTGTATTATTGCACTGAGAAAAGATACAGCCATTTTGGGTGTGTCAGAATTAGTGCTTATCAGAGACAAAATGGGAAAAATTTTAAGGTTGTGTCTGTTTTTTTTTCTGTGTGTGTGTGTGTGTGTTAAATAAAACGAAACGCCTCCCGCTCTCTAGAAAATGAAACAACAAATGTCTCCGAGCAAAATAAACACTGCCAGAATGGAAGGGAGTTTTGATACCTGTGCGATTGGTGTGACACGAGGAGAGGGAACGGGCTGGGATGAATGGAAGGAGGGGGAAAATGAGAAGGGAGAATAAAGGAAAAAAAGGAAGCGAATGTTTCCTCGAGGTCTGGAGGTTCATTTTGCAAAATTAGAAACGATACATTTTGCATCTGTAAAATGTACCTCCTCTGGGGGGGGGGGGGGGGGGGGGGGGGAAGAGGGGTCCACTTGCTAAAAGGATTTAGAAATGCTGGTCCCAGCGAGAAATAGCAAATCCCATCCCCCTTTCTGCCACGGGTCCGATGTAATGTTGCTCTTTGATGGGTTTTCTTCCACCATGCATTGTAAAGCATCTGCATGTGTGTTAAGTGCAATGATTGAGGGCGGTCATTTGGCGTTGGGGCGAGAGAGGGGGGTGGTGGGGGTGATTTATGGTGGAGTGCATGTCCGACACGGGGTAACAGTGGCACGGTTTAATCAGTAGCAGGATAGGATGCAGTAGGGGGAGGGGGGGGGGGAGTGAACAGTGTTATTATTCACCCCCCCCCCCCCACCTCCTCCCTCTCTTCACCATCGGAATGTGGTGAACCAAACTGCGATGGATAGTTTGGGATTGGGGGAAATATTATCTTCCACTGGGATAAATGAGATGGCTGAACAGTTGCGTTCACATCCCTTCCCCTGGGGCTGGAGTCTCTTACAATCAAAAGCCACCCCCCCCCCCCCCCCCCCCGGCCGGGGCGTTTTTTTAAAAAAGAAAAATAAATAAAAATCATCCTCAAAATACACTGCTAAAAACAGTAATGACGTCACCATCTCTGTCATTTAAGAAAGCCAAATATGACTCATGGCCATAATCTGAAAGACCTAGGACTTTTGACAACAAATAAACAAGTATAATTTTAGTCCATAATAAATCCATATCAAACTTTCCCCCCCCCCCCAGTCTGGACTTGGTGATATTTTAGCCCCTGTTTATCATTTCAAAGATAAACATTTCTTTCACACACTGGTGTTAATATGTGGCTCTTCTCGTGCATTTCCCCCTAAAAGACCATTGCATGTCTCCTGGGAGAGCCTTGTGCTAACTCGCGATCCGCTGCCTTTGAAATGTGCATTGTGTTTGTGAGGGATTGCTTCAGCGTGGAATCAAGTTACCACAACATGTGGATATGGGCACCGGGTGTAATATTTATGTGTTGTTTTTTTTTTAAAATAATCTGATGTTGAGCGAGCAAGTGGATTTCAGATGCCATCGAGTGCGTTCAGTTTTTATTCCCCCCCCCCCCCCCCTCCCCCTCTGGTATTGTGTTGGGATCAAAAGCATGATTAGTTTGCAAAACCTTAAGGCTTTTTGAAAGGTGTTTTCACAATTCTGCACTAATTGGTGACACAAGCAGGCTGTACAATCTAATCTATTGCCCGCTCATTGCCCCAGAGTGGACTGCACACAACATGGCGAGAAAAAAAGTCACTTTATCTTTGGTTTATCAAATATGCCTTTTCTTTCCCTGAAACTACCCTTTCATTGATATTCTTCGGTTGCTATTAGCGGTCGTGTCGACTGGGAATCAAATGTAGTCTTAATCCTTTTGCTAAAATGTTCAATATTTTTCACATGGTGAAAAGGTGCAATTTCTCTTGTAATTGTCACCTTTCGACTCTGGGAATCGACAATATTGTCTAGGGTGTGTTTGTCGTTGTAGGTTTGCATCTACCAAGTGGTGCATGCTCGCCTGATGTAAACCACCAGTTTGTGGCAGACTTGTCAATGTCTGCACTGGACGTAATATTACGTGCTTTCCAACATGAAAGCATCAAGTAATGAATGGGATTTAATGTATTACATCTACAGTTGGTGTTGGAATCAAGCCTTTTGGACCTGTATGTTCCTGTTACAGCTATTTCTCACCACCAATTCGCTGCACAATATTTACTACCAGATCTACTGTGTACTTTCTACAATTCCATGTTACAGATTGCTTCTGTTAATCATAAGCTGCCATCTACTCGGACGTGACAGGATATATATCCTTGCGAGGTTTTCGTTGCCTAGTGGCAAATGTTCTGATCCTTTTTATCAATGGGTTTGAGACAAGGAGGTGGGGATGAGTGAGTCACTGACTATTCGGATCTGGATGTTAGCGTTGGTTGCGATGACAGCATGGAGCTGTTGGATTTGGGAAATGGTCGTTTTTTTCCTGCGGTTGCAACACATTGCTGAATGGGCAAGTGTTTAAGGAATGACTCTGCATCTAAACCACATGGTCACAGCCTTGGGAGTATGTGGGAGGACAGTGTAGAGAGTGAGCTCCACTCTGTGTTTGATCCACACTGCCACTTAAGGAAGGCACCTAACCCACATGGTCACTACCCCTGGGAGTATGTGATAGGATAGTGTAGAGAGCGGGCTTCACCCTGTATCTGATCCACCCCCTCTCTGCCCCAGTAGTGTGTGGCAGGCCAACGTAGAAGAAGCTATACATGGTACCCAACCCGAGCCATCCCGCGCTGGGAGTGGATGATGGAACAGGGTAGAGGGAGCTTAGCTCTGCAACTAACCCTGTTGTATCTTGCCCTGAGATTATTTGGAACTGTCGTAGAGTCATACAGCATGGGAAACAGGCCCTTCAGCCCAACTTTGCCCACACCTACCAACGTGTACTAGTCCCACTTGCCCATACCTGTCCTATCCATATACCTGTCTAACTGCTCCTTAAACTTTGCGATAATGTCCCAGCCTCAACTACTTCCGCCTTCCAGCTCGTTCCATACACCCACCACCCTTTGCGAGGAAATGTTACCGCATAGATTCCTGTAAAATGTTTCCCCCTTCACCTTAAACCTATGTCCTTCTGGCTCTCAATTCCCCCACTCTGGGCAAGAGACTCTGTGCATCCACCTGGTCTATCCCTGCCATGATTTTGCACACCCCGTGTGGAGGATGTCTAACTCACATTGTCTGAAAAAGGGTCCCCGCCCTATCCGTGTTCTCTGGAAATGTAGTTTGACCCCGCTGATTTGCTACAGTACGAGTGCCTTTGTTTGCATCATCTCTGCCCTGGGAATGGTTGATTGGGCAACGTCGAGGGAATTGTGCTAGCCCCTACTGCCCCAGCACGAGGAGTGTTAGTTGGCACAATGTAGAGAACATTTGACTCCTCACCCAACCTGTCCTGGGGTATATGATGGGACAGCAACAGGGAGATTTTACCCAGTTTCCAACATGTACTGTAGCTTAAGATGGACACAAAAAGCTGGAGTAACTCAGCGGGTCTCAGGAGGAAAGGAATGGGTGGCGTGTCGGGTCGAGACCCTTCTTCAACCTCCCTAATAATGCTTGATGGGACGAACCTGACTCTGTGTCTAACCCCTGCTTCACGGGCAATCCAGAGTCTCACACATTCCATTCCCAAAGCAAACATTCCTCAGCTGATGAATGCAGAATCCAATAATAAACAATAATTGCACAATGAAACACGCAGTTATGACATGATCTGTTATGATATGTTAGATTTCCACGCTTTGGCTATTGATAGCTGTGTGGTGAGGTACACAGTTGTCTGTCGCTGTTGGTAACATCACTATAAGATGGCTGCGTTGGGTGGAAAAATAATGCACTTGTAGGGAGGATATTGCAGGACCGGGGCTGGTGCTAGAATACAAATTAGCCGGCTGAAAATTATATAAAGGAGATGCGCAGCTTTCTTTGTTTCGGCTGAATCTAAATGTTACCAAGGGAGATATTTGTGCACTTGGGGATGTCAAGCAGCCATGCATTTAATGCAGCTCATTCTGTCTTAACTCTCTAGGCAACAGGCAGCCTGAGAGCTGACCTCTTCTGCTGAAGCCTCTCCTTGCTGTGACGCCATTAAGTGCTCTTCCGTTGATGTCATTGCTGGGGGCCGCAGGGTGATGGGGAGTTGCCCAGACGAAAATCTGCGACATCACTTTGTTTTTTTTGTTTCTCCCCCCCCATAGTCTTCATCTCCACCCCCTTTCCAAAATAACCGGACCCAGATCCAAGGAACGGTTAAGAATTCCGGCGTTAAGGGGAATTATTTTTCTCTGTCATCGAATGTTGTTGAAATGGCGGGAACAGCTGTTTCCAAGAGAATGGGTCTCATTTGAGCATGCTCTCTCGCCCATCCGAGAAGATGCCACGTTCCCTTATTCCTACAGCATCGCCCCCTTATCCCTTTGGGATCTGTCCAGGATTTCCTCATTCCCAACAGGAATTCCCCATGTTGTCCTCACCCCAGCGTGTGTCCGAGGAAGGGTCCTGACCTGAAACATCACCAATTATCTCTCCCCAGAGATGCTGCCCAACCTGCTGAGTTACCCCAGCCTTTGGTGTCTATCTTGTGATCCCGAGAGCTCCCGGGCCCATGTAAGAAATGTTGACTGCCCCCTCCCCTACGGAATGGATGGAGATCCCCAGGGATCCCCAGTCCATTAGGTCTCTTCTCCTTCCCATTGGGAAATCCACAGGCCCCCGCATGCCTAGTGGGAGACCCTGAGGATTCCCTTATCCCTACTTCTCCAATCAAATCAAAATCAATCAAACAAACTTTATTGTCATTTAGAAATACATCGATATGTGCAATTCCAAATGAAATTCCGTTGCATTTGGCTCCCCGTGCCACACGATAATAAACAGAAGTATAAAATGGATAAAAGGATAAAGTAGACAATGGTGGCAGCCCATTACATGAGTCTGATGGCTCGTGGGAAGAAGCAGTTGCAGAACCTTGATGTTCTGCTCCTTATGCGACGATATCTGTTGCCCAAGGGCAGCAGAGTGAACAACAGGAATTCTCAGAGTGGAATTCTCTGCCTCCACCCCTCGTCCCTGCAAGAAATCCCAAATGGCTCCTCATTCCTATCAGAGATCTCCTGACTGCCCATTCCCCCTTCAACACCATTCCTACAAGAGGTCCCACCCACCCAGGGGCTCACCAGTCCCTTCTGAATGTTACTATTGCTCACCAATCCTCACAAGTCAAGAGACCTTCATGGCCGGGAGATGCCCAGATGAAAGTCTGAGACATTACTTCTATTTCAAACAGCTTTCATCCCAACCCCTTTTCCAAAAAACCATCCACAGAAGGAAGGAATGGTTAAGAATTCCAATATTAAGGAAAATCGTCTTTTCTCCCACCTTTCCGGGGACCATTACTTTTGTGGGAAATTTCCATGGATCCCTTCACTTGCAGTGGGCATTTCCCACACTAACAAGGGCTTGAGCTTCACATTGACAAAGGTCTTCTCTGCCACAGACTGCGGTTACTTCTTCTTCCCACAGCTCCCTTCTCCTGTTCCCATTTCTTTGGGCTGCTGCCCAACCCACAGGAACCAGGCATCACCACCCTCTTGCACCTCCCCAAGTGGAATTCTCTGCCACAGAGCGGAATTCTCCGCTACTGAAATCGGTGGCGGCCAATTCACTGGATGCTTTCAAGAGATAGTTAGATATAGCTCTTGGGGCTAAGGGAATCAAGGGTTGTGCGGACAAAACGCAGGAACGGGGTACTGATTTTGGATGATCAGCCATGGTCATGCGGAGACGAGGAAACACTTTTTCTCACAGAGAGTTGCGAGTCTGTGGAATTCTCTGCCTCAGAGGGCGGTGGAGGCGGGTTCTCTGGATGCTTTCAAGAGAGAGCTTGATAGGGCTCTTAAAAAATAGCGGAGTCAGGGGATATGGGGAGAAGGCAGGAACAGGGTACTGATTGGGGATGATCACATTGAATGACGGTGCTTGTTCGAAGGGCCGAATGGCCTACTCCTGCACCTAGTTTCTATGTTTCTACATTGTTACACTGCGTATTATCTGGTTGCAGAGGAGAGTTCTGAATTATTTTATCAATAATGAGGCTTTGAAAGACTGGGTTAAAAAACATTCTTCTTCTTCGCACTTTTGATTATGCATCTGGCAGCCCAAAACTGGTGGCTTTGCTGGAAAGGGAAGATATCTCCAATGTCTTGCAAAAGATACTTTGTCACAATATGGGGCAGGCAACGTTGGAGGACTCTTGAAAGCGTATCTTGCGTTTTTGCTTCCTGAAAGCGGATCTTGCATTGGCAGAGTCTAGGACCAGAGGGCACGGCCTCAGAATAAATGGAAGTAACTTCAGAAAGGAAATGAGGAGGAATTTCCTTAGCCAGAGGGTGGTGAATCTATGGGATTCGTTGCAACAGACGGCTGTGGAGGCCAAGTCAATGGGTATTTTTAAAGCAGAAATTGATAAGGTGTCAGGGGTCATGGGGAGAATGGGGTTGAGAGGGAAAGGTAGATCAGCCATGATTGAATGGCAGAATAGACTCGATGGGCCAAATGGGCTAATTCTACTCCTATGACTTATGAACTTATTTCTATCATGGCGACCTCAAATATTGCCATCCGAAAACCCACCAGGTACTTAAGCAACCACTACTTAAACAGTTTTTTTAAAGGTCTCAGAGGAGCCATCCTCAACTGGATGTAGCTGGGGAGGAGAGAGGTTGCTCTGATCAGATCTCGTGTAACACCAGCACAAGGCTCCAGAGGCAGATGCACACTGAAGCTGCCCTCATGGAGTTACCAAGAGTGTACGACACTGCCATACTCAATGGCCAACTGAGGAACCTTAGAGATTACCCAGCACCATTAGATTTACCCGTTTATTCTCCCTTTGTTGAAAAGCCATATCTAGACAATAGGCAATAGGTGCAGGAGTAGGCCATTCGGCCCTTCGAGCCAGCACCGCCATTCAATGTGATCATGGCTGATCATCCACAATCAGTACCCAGTTCCTGCCTTCTCCCCATATCCCTTGACTCCGCTATCTTTAAGAGCTCTATCTCTTGAAAGCATCCAGAGAATTGGCCTCCACTGCCTTCTGAGGCAGGGAATTCCACAGATTCACAGCTCTCTGGGTGAAAACGTTTTTCCTCATCTCCGTTCCAAATGGCCAACCCTTATTCTTAAATGGCAATAAGACCAGCTGAACATAAATGAGCAATAGAGCTCGCACATTTGGGGGAATTCTTGCATCTACCACTCCCAAGTTCTGTACAAAAGGGTCACACTGGAGCCCAGAAACTGAGCAATGCCAATGGTGATAACACCCACAACATAAGCATGAATGCTAAAAATTGAGCTCACAGCCACCTTTTCTTTGTACTTGTTTGTGGGATGAGGATGTTATTGATATTTATTGTCCAACCTTTACTGCCCCTGACTGTGGAAGCAGTTAGGAGTCAAACACATTGGGAGCAAAGAGGTCCTTCTGCCGTTGTACAGGGCCCTAGTGAGACCACACCTGGAGTATTGCGTGCAGTTCTGGTCCCCTAATTTGAAGAAGGACATTCTTGCTATTGAGGGAGTGCAGCGTAGGTTCACCAGGTTAATTCCCGGGATGGCGGGACTGTCATATGCTGAGAGAATGGAGCAGCTGGGCTTGTACACTCTGGAGTTTAGAAGGATGAGAGGGATCTCATTGAAACATATAAGATTGTTAAGGGCTTGGACACACTAGAGGTAGGAAGCATGTTCCCGATGTTGGGGGAGTCCATAACCAGGGGCCACACAGTTTAAGAATGAGGAGTAAGCCATTTAGAACGGAGACGAGGAAACACTTTTTCTCACAGAGAGTGGTGAGTCTGTGGAATTCTCTGCCTCAGAGGGCGGTGGTGGCAGGTTCTCTGGATGCTTTCAAGAGAGAGCTAGATAGGGCTCTTAAAGATAGCGGAGTCAGGGGATATGGGGAGAAGGCAGGAACGGGGTACTGATTGGGGATGATCAGCCATGATCACATTGAATGGCGGTGCTGGCTCGAAGGGCCGAATGGCCTACTCCTGCACCTATTGTCTATTGTCTATTGCCTGGGGTCACATATGGGATAGTTTGGGTAAGGATGTCAGATAGTCCTTCATGAGGGAAGCTAATAAACTAGTTAGGTTTTTCAATGATTACATGTATTTCAATGATTATATCGTTGTTTCCTGATAACAGTTATTGAGATTAGTTTTTTATTTAAGTAGTCCTATATTTGATGTATTTAAATTATCAAGATCGTGATTATGGAGTTATATTCATGACTCTAAATAAACATTCCTGATAACTGGCCACTGGTCCAAACACATACCCTCCACACGCCACTACTAGGAAATGTTATCCAAACTTGACTTCTCCACTCCACTCCAAATCATTTCATTCCCCAGCAACCCCCGCGGGATTGGAAGTCATGTTTTTGAACCAGTTGCCCAATATTCTGGCTGCCACCCCAACCAATAAACCAATCAGTCTAGGACCCAAAACATCACCTGTCCATTTCCCCCACAGATCATGGTGGCAGGGGTTATGGGGGGAAGGCAGGAGAATGGGGTTGGGAGGGAAAGATAGATCAGCCACGATTGAATGGCGGAGTTGAATGGGTCAAATGGGCGAATTCTGCTCCTGTAACTTATGAACATGAGATGCCGTCTGACCCGTTAAGTTCCTCCGGTAATTTTGTTCTAACCACAATGCCACCCCACTGGTAAATAGTTCCGAGTTGTCTTCACCTGAGGCAGTGCAGGGTGAGCTCTGTTTGGTGATCCATCTAACGGGCAGAACCTCTGACAGTGCAGCACTCTCTCAGCCCTGCTCCGGGTTTTTACATTCAAACGTGGAGTAAACTTAAATAAAAGGGGCGACTTGCCGAGTTGATAGCTTACTCGTAATACGTAAAAATATTAATTGGTGTAAAATGCCATAGGCCAGCCTGAGGTTGTGGTATTATAGGAAGCTGTCCTTTTCTCTCTCTGACCTTTATAATGCCTCCTGTATACAAAATATGTCCAGTGGTTGTCCTGTATGAGATTAAGTTCACTGACATTTACAAACCAGTGCAGAGATTGCTTCAGGGCTGAATTCTTCGAGCTGCCATGATCTTGGCAATGAATGAGACCACCATTTTCATTTAAAAATTAGACGAACTGACATTAATAAGCAGATGGGAGCCTTGCTGATGAAGTTGACAACAGCAATTTGCATTTATATAGCACCATTAATGTGGTAAAACATCCCTAAGTGCTTCACGGCAGTGTCATCAAACGAGAGTTGAAAGCAGGCGACAGAGGAAGGAAGATGTCAGGGGCATGTGAAGCACAGGGCTTGGGCGGAGAAAGGGAGATTCCCAGGAAGAGAGAGAGGCAGAGAGGATTAGCAGAGCGCAGAGAACCAGAGGGCGTACAGTAGGTTTAAGGTGAGAGACATAGAAACATAGAAAATAGGTGCAGAAGGAGGCCATTCGGCCCTTCAAGCCAGCATTCATTATGATCATGACTGATCGTCTCCAATCAATAACCCGTGCCTGCCTTCTCCCCATATCCCTTGATTCCACTAGCCCCTAGAGCCCTATCTAACTCTCTCTTAAATCCATCCAGTGATTTAGCCTCCACTGCCCTCTGTGGCAGGGAATTCCACAAATTCACAGCTCCCTGGGTGAAAAAGCTGTACGTTTTCAGTCTTAAATGGCCTCCCCTTTATTCTAAGACTGTGGCCCCTGGTTCTGGACTCGCCCAACATTGGGAACATGTTTCCTGCATCCAGCTTGTCCAGTCCTTTTATAATGTTATATGTTTCTATAAGATCCCTCCACTGCACCTCGTTGGCAGGGAATTCCACATTTAATAGGAACATTTAATAGAAACATTTAATAGGAATCTGAAGGGTAACTTTTTTACCAAAGGCACTTTATATTTGAGGAAGGTACTATCACAACATTTAAGAGACATTTGGACAGGTACATGAACAGGATAGGTTTAGAGGATAATGGGCCAAGTGCTGGCAGGTGGGACTAGTGCAAATGGGGCACGTTGGTCAGCGTGGGCAAGTTGGGCCGCAGGGCATGTTTCAGCACTGTATGACTGTATGCACACTAGGACCCAGGCAGCTGAATGCACTGCCACCAAGGTTTGGCAGAGATTCACTGGAGGAGAGTGCAGAAATGGGTTGGAGATGAAGCCATGAAGTCCCCCTTGTCCTCACCTTCCACCCTACCAGCCGTCACGTACAACAGCTAATCCTCCGTCATTTTCGCCACCTCCAACTTGCCACATCTTCCCATCTCCTCTCCTGTCCGCTTTCCGCAAAGACCGCTCCCTCCGTAACTCCCTGGTCTATTCGTCCCTTCCCACCCGTACCACCGACTCTCCGGGCACTTTCCCTTGCCACCGCAGGAGATGCTACACTTGTCGCTTTACCACCCCCCCCTTAACTCCATTCAAGGACCCAAGAAGTTGTTCCAGGTGCGGCAGAGGTTCACCTGCACCTCCTCCAACCTCATCTACTGCATCCGCTGCTCTGGATGTCAGCTGCTCTACATCGGTGAGACCAAGCGTAGGCTTGGCGATCGACTCGCCGAACTCCTCCGCTCGGTTCGCAATAACCAACCTGATCTCCCGGTGGCTCAGCACTTCAACTCCCCCTCCCATTCCGAATCCAACCTTTCTGTCCTGGGCCTCCTCCATGGCCAGAGTGAGGACCACCGTAAATTGGAGGAGCAGCACCTCATATTACGCTTGGGCAGTTTGCACCCCAGCGGCATGAACATTGACTTCTCCAATTTCAGGTAGTCCCTGCTTTCTCCTCCCCTTCCCAGCTCTCCCTCAGTCCACTGGCTCCACCACTTCCTTTCTTCTTCCTCCCCCCCCACCCCCCCTCACATCAGTCTGAAGAAGGGTTTCGGCCCGAAACGTTGCCTATTTCCTTCGCTCCACAGAAGACGCTGTTTCTCCCGCTGAGTTCCTCCAGCATTTTTGTCCACCTAGGATTTATTTACTGCGGCATAACCAGACAAGAAGCACAGGCGTGATGGATGAATTGAACTTGATGCAAGTTTACACATGTGCAGCTTAGAGTTATACCACGCAGAAACACACTCTGCAGCCCAACATCCATGCTGACCAAAATGCCCCACTTAAGCTAGACCTACGTTTACCTACATTTGGCCCATATCTCTCGAAAATGTCCTATCCATGTACGTGTCCAGATGTAATTTACCCATATTCTTATTGCAAGTTCAACAACTTCCTCTGGCAGCCTGTTCCATAGACTCATTATCCTCTGTGTGAAAATGTTGTCCCTCAGCCTTCTAATAAATCTTTCCCCGTTCATCTTAAACCGAGGCCTTCTAATTCTAGATTTCCTTACCCGCTGGGTAAAGACTGTGCATTAACCCTATCCATTTCCCTCGTGATTTTACAAGCCTCTATAAGATCAACCCTCGGCCTCCTGCATTCCGAGGAATAAAGTCTCAGCCTAGCCAATCTTTCACCATAGCTCATGTCTTTGAACCCTGGCAAAATTCTTGTAAATCTTGAACCAACCTATTTCCACGGTTAAACCTTAGGATTAAATCTCCTGCAAGCTCTGCCTTGCTCCACGGGAACCAAGGGCCGATACGTCTCGCGTAAGGATAACCAAAAGACAACATCATTTAAAAAGCAAATAAAATGTATATCATTCAGAGCACTTCATTTAGCTGCTGGACGCTGATGCTGTTGGCTTTACAGTAAGGCTGCTTTATGTCCGTCTGCTTGAATGTCCTATTTGGGCTTTGGGTTTCTGGTAAAGTCGAATTTATAGCTCTAGGGTTGAAAGAGTGGTATGTCTATTTATGACTTGAATTTACAGTAAAGACCAGTCTATGGGTTTGCTGGTAGAACTGTGATTTCTCATTAGAGTGCTCCGTATAATGACACTTCTATGCTTGCCAAAGGAGTGACGCATTATAACACTATTGCTAAAACGTTGTTACTTCCATATTTCAACAAAATCAATTTTCAAGTGTAATGCGGGACATGTGCTATGGGCTAATGTTTTGGTCTGACAGATTCAATATTATATATATATATATGGATAAATTGAATTGTTTACCTCCCTGCTTTGTATATATATATATATATACTTCCTTTCCTTTCCATCTGGAGTTAAGATGGCGCAGAGGTACCCAGCATCAAGGTGCGTTCCACTAAACATAAACTTAACTATCGCAGTATTCTTGATCGATCACCGTGAAATTGATATTCCGTTCAGCCCTCAGTGTTTAAAGGCAACGGCAACATTGTGAAACGGCCATATTTTGTGATTCAGTGCTTTGCCTTAACTAAGAGTCAAGAGTGTTTTATTGTCATATGTCCCGAAATGGAATAATGAAATTCTTGCTCACAGCAGCATAACAGATATGTAAACGTAGTACTCTGTAAATGCCATAATAAAAATTAATTCAGTATATACAGACACACACATATACACACACAGATACATATATATATATATATATAGAAACATAGAAACATAGAAAATAGGTGCAGGAGTAGGCCATTCGGCCCTTCGAGCCTGCACCGCCATTCAATATGATCATGGCTGATCATCCAACTCAGTATCCTGTACCTGTCTTCTCTCCATACCCCCTGATCCCTTTAGCCACAAGGGCCACATCTAACTCCCTCTTAAATATAGCCAATGATATATATATATATATATATATATATATATATATATAAAACTGATATAAATATATATAAAACAGATGATAATACTGTATGTATAAATATAAATATATAAATACTGTATGTATAATTACATATATATATATAAAACAGATGATAATACTGTATGTATAAATATAAATATATAAATACTGTATGTATAATTATATATATATATACTATTATAATGCCCCCATATATATATATATATATATATATATATAGTATATATATATATAGTATATATATATATATATATATATATATATATATATATACTATATATAGTGCCCCCAAGTCTGTATCATTAACTCTAAAGTCTGTATAATTTACAAGACTCCAGGTGAAGGTTGTAGTGTTTAATAGCCTGTAGGTTGTTTGGAAAGAAGCTGCTTCTGAACTTGGACGTCACAGTTTTTAGCTTCCTGTACCTTCTTCCTGATGCAGGACTGAAATGAGAGCATGGCCAGGGTGGTGTGGGTCTCTGACGATGCTGGCTGCCTTTTTGAGGCAGCGACTCCTGTAGATCCCTTCGATGGTGGGGAGGTCAGTCCCCGCGATGGACCGGGCAGAGTTCACCGCTTTTTATAATCTCCTGGGCGTTCAAGTTAAAACGTGCAATTAAATAAAAATGTACAGTTCAATGTATCTGATTTAACGAGAGAAGCTCAACCTCCACCAAGGTTAGATTTGGATCAGAGTACATGTGAGCCCTCATTAGCGCCACAGGTTGTGAGAAATTGAATACTCCTTTCATGCTATTATATTCAGGAGATTTTTCTTTGTCAATGAAAGGAGATTGATATAAGTGTGGTGGCAAGAAAGTGGGCAATAAAGAAAGGAAGATCTTTAAGATTGGTCATAGAAGAGCATGGAAGTGCAATTGTTCTGTACAATGGGAATGATTGAAAATGGTTTGATAGGATTGGAGGCTGTTTGTCTTCATGGAATTAAGGGCCAGTAAAACTGCCTGTGAAGCTGTAAAGAGCATCGCAATCTGTGCTACACCAGGTACCAATGCAGAGTGGCACAAAGGTAGAGTTGGTGCCTCACAGCTCCAGAGATCCAGGGGTTCGATCTTAACTATGGGCAGTGTGTGTACGGAGTTTGTATTTTCCCTCTGTGAGCGCGTATGGCTTTCTCCGGTTCCCACCCGCATTCCAAAGATGTGCAGGTTTGTACGTTCATTGACTGCTGGAAATTGCCCCGGGATGCAAAAAATGGGGTCAACCCAACGGAACTAGTGTTGGGGAGATCGATGGTCAGCTTGGGCTCGGTGGGTCGACGGGCCTGCAATACATGTTGCTCATCTGCAGTAAAACTAAAACTAAAAGATAATGGGAACTGACTGAGAGGTAAGGATTCCCAAAATATTGACTTGGTGTAGCAAGCAAACTCATTGGAGTGGGAATTGTAATCGGAAGGCATACAATAGCCCTTCTTGGATGAATGAGTATGGGAGAACGGAAACTGACATTGTGGAAGTATTAAACACAAAATGCTGGAGTAACTCAGCGGGACAGGCAGCGTCTCCGGAGGGAAGGAACGGGTGACGTTTCGGGTCGAGACCTTTCTTCCTTCTCTCCAGAGACGCTGCCAGTCCCGCTGAGTTACCCCAGCATTTTGTGTTTAATACTTCCACAATGTCAGTTTTCGTTCTCTCATACTCATTCATCCAAGAAGGGCTATTGTATATTTAAACCAGCGTCTGCAGTTACATAGAAACATAGAAACATAGAAAATAGGTGCAGGAGGAGGCCATTCGGCCCTTCGAGCCAACACCGCCATTCATTGTGATCATGGCTGATCGTCCCCAATCAATAACCCGTGCCTGCCTTTTCCCCATATCCCTTGATTCCACCAGCCCCTAGAGCTCCATCTAACTCTCTCTTAAATCCATCCAGTGACTTGGCCTCCACTGCTCTTAGTGGCAGGGAATTCCACAAATTCACAACTCTCTGGGTGAAAACGTTTTTTTCCTACACAATGCAGAAGTATCCATCACAGCTGTGCTGGGTGTCAACCTGAAATGTTAACTCTGTTTCTCTCTCTGCAGATGCTGCCTGACCTGCCGGGTATTTCTGGCAGTTTATGTCCCGTTTCAGATTCCCAGCTTCTCCAGTTGTTTTGGTTCAGGTACGGGAGCACAGTGGCTGTGTTACTAGGGTGGTAATCCCGAGTACTTGACTAATAGAGACATGAGTTCGAATCCCACCTGGGGGAGTGTAAATTGAGTTAATTAATTATAGTAGTCTGAAATTGTAAAATTGGTATGAAACTGTCATATGAACTCAGCTGGTTTGCTAATCTCTCCCAGGGAAATAAATCTGTTCCTTCTGGATTTGGATGTGACTCGAGACCCAATGTGGTTTTTTTTTGTTAGAGGTGCAACAGTGTGGAAATCGACTCATTTGGAGTCCTTGCCGACCTGAGATCACCCCGTATACTAATGTATTCCCACATGCTCGGGACCATTTACAAAAGCTAATTAACCTACAAACCCACATGTCTTTGGAATGTGGGAGGAAACCTGAGTCCCCGGAGAAAGACCCACGTGGTCACAGGGGAGAACGTTCAAACTCTGGGCAGACAGCACCCGTGGTCAGGATTGAACCCAGATCTCTGGTGATGCGAGGATTCAACTCTACCACTCTCGCAATTGCCTCCTAAAGAGGCATAACAAGCCATTCAGCTCAGGGGCAGAAATGGGCAATTAATGCCAGCCTTGCCCATGATACCAACACCCTGGGAAGGCTTTATAACTCTGAGAATGCCTTGTTTTGGTGAGATACAGCATGTAAACAGGCCTTTCAGCCCTCCGATCCTACGCTGGTCATCATACACCTATTTACACTAAGGTCGACACAAAATGCTGGAGCAAACTCAGCGGGTGAGGCAGCATCCAAGGAGAGAAGGAATGGGTGACCCAGCTGAGTTACTCCAGCATTTTGTGTCTACCTTTGGTTTTATCCGGCATCTGCAGTTTTTTCCCCACAACTATTTACACTAATCCTACCCGAACTCATTTTAATTTCCCCAAATTCCCATCAGTTCATGCCTATAATTCTACCACACACCCACATATGAAAGATGGAAGAACTTCCCCCACCCCCACCCCTCCTCCCCTTCCCCCCTCCCCTCTCCCCCTCCCTTCCTCCTCCTCCCTCCTCCCTTCCAGCTTTCTTCCCCATTCCCCTACCGGTTAACAACCATTTTGACTCCCCTTCCCAATCCCAGGCTGATCTTTCTGTCCTGGGCCTCCTCTATCGACAGACTGAGGCCACGCGTGCATCAACTACCCATTTGTACCAATCCCATTCACCAAGACTTGATTCAAAATCGCGGCCTTGAACATTTTTAATTTGTAAGTGTTGTTTCAGATTACTAAAACCCTTTGTGTGAAAGGCAATCCCTCAGATCCCCTCTAATCATTTTGCTCCTCACCTTAAACCCATGCCCTCTGGTTTTATACATAACTGCGATGAGGAACGTTGCTTGTTAATCATCCTCTCTACATCTATCATTTTGTCTGTCTCCATCAGAAACTCCCCTCAATCTTCTCTGCTCGAAGGAAAGCAAACCCAGCCTATCCAGTCAATAGACAATAGACAATAGACAATAGGTGCAGGAGTAGGCCATCCGGCCCTTCGAGCCAGCACCGCCATTCAATGTGATCATGGCTGATCATCCCCAATCAGTACCCCGTTCCTGCCTTGTCCCCATATCCCCTGACTCCCTTTAAGAGCCCAATCTAGCTCTCTCTTGAAAGTATCCAGAGAACCGGCCTCCACCGCCCTCTGAGGCAGAGAATTCCACAGACTCACAACTCTCTGTGAGAAAAAGTGTTTCCTCGTCTCCGTTCTAAATGGCTTACCCCTTATTCTTAAATTGTGTGGCCCCTGGTTCTGGACTCCCCCAACATCGGGAACATGTTTCCTGCCTCTAGCATGCCCAAACCTTTAATAATCTTATCTGTTTCAATAAGATATCCTCTCATCCTTCTAAACTCCAGAGTGTACAAGCCCAGCCGCTCCATTCTCTCAGCATATGACAGTCCCGCCATCCCGGGAATTAACCTTGTAAACCTACGCTGCACTCCCTCAATAGCATCATAATTTAAGTTGCTAGACCATGCCCAGCCAGCCCTATATATTTAAAGTGATCTTTCAATCACAGTGATGTATGGTCTGTCCACACTCCCTATCAATCTGATGTACTCCACCCTCCTCCAGATGACACTAAAGTGGACGGTATCACAGACAGTAAAAATGCTTATGAAACATTACAACAAGATCTTGATCAATTGGGCAAGCGGGCAGAGGAATGGTTAAGGGAGTTTTATGTAGACACAGTGGATGATCAGCCGTGATCACAGTGAATGGCGGTGTTGGCTCGAATGGCCGACTCCTGCACCTATTGTCTATAGTCTACCGTCTAAGTGCATGGTGTGGCACTTTGGGAAGTCAAACCAGGATAGGATCCTCGCAGTGAATGGCAGAGCTCCAGAGAGGGTTGTGGAGCAGAGGTAGCTAGATGTGCAGGTACCATAGTTCATTGAAAGTGGCGTCACGGGTTAGATAGGGTGGTCAAGAAGGCCTTCAGTACATTGGCCTCCATCAGTCAGGGTAGTGAGTATGGAAGTTGGGATGTTACAAAGTTGTACAAGTTGTACCTTGGTGAGGCCGCATTTGAAGTATTGTGATCACCCCTGCTATGGGAAGGATGTTGGTAAGCTGCTAAGGGTGCAGTGAAAGTTTATGTGGATCTTGCTGGGGGCTTGAAGGCCCGAGCTGCAGCTGAGGCTGGGCAGGCTGGGACTTTATTGCTTGCAGCGCAGGAGAATGAAGAATGATATTATCGAGGTGTATAAGTGCGATTCTTTTACTCAAAACAAGGTAATCAAGAACCAGGGGACATCGGTTTACGGTGTGAGGGGAGAGATAGAAACTTGAGGGTGGCATATGGAATGAGATGCCAGAGGAGGTAGTTGAGGCGGGTGCTATAACATAATTTAAAAGGCATTTGGACTGGTACATGGATAAGAAAGGTTGAGAGGGATAAGGGGCAAATGTGAGCAAATGGAACAGCATCCCTCTTCCCATCAGAAATGAACCCCCTCCATCGACTCCTTTAAGTCGAGACTTAAAACTCATCTTTACTCCCAAGCCTTTCTTGGTGTCCTCTGAGCGAGGGCTATATGTATGTAGTGATGTTTGTATTTAATCTATGAACCACTGTTATTTGTTATTTGCAGGCTTGAAGGGCCGAATGGCCTGCTCCTGCACCTAATTTCTATGTTTGTTATACTATTCTTATACCAATGTAAAGCACTTTGGCCAACGAGAGTTGTTTTTTAAATGTGCTATATAAATAAAAGTGACCAGACTTGACTTGACTTGACTTGACGTGGGACTAATATTGACAAGGGGATCTTGGTTGGTGTGGGCAAGTTGGGCTGAAGGGGCTGTATCGATGCTGTAACACTCCAGGACTCTATGAGTCTTTGTCATTCTATTCCAAGGCCTAACCTGGTAAACCTCCTCTGCACCCTCTCCAGTGAAACCGCATCATCCCTGTAGTGAGGTGACCAGAATTGCACACAGTTCTCCATCCAGGACCTGGTCAAAGTTTCACCGTGACATCCATGCTCTTATGTTTTGTGCTCTGGCGATTGAAGGCTAGCATCCTATATGCCTTCAGAATCAGAATCAGAATCACACTTGAGTCACCAAGTATGTTTTGCAGCATACGAGAAATTTCACTGGCCAGGTCGGTCGTACAATTAACAGCAACAGATCAGTCAAAAACACATTTTAACATGAACATCCAGCACAGTGACTCCTACACATTCCTCACTGTGATGGAAGGCGAAATAAAGTTCAAGACCTTCCCTTAGTTCTTCCTCGGTTGTGGGCCTCGAGCCCCCGTTGACGGGACGATCCTGACTCCCGTAGCCGGTGGCGTTCGGGCGTTCCGCGTCGAGGCGATCAGCTCCCGCATCGGGGGGATGTCAGCTCCCCCGCGCCGGGCGATCGAACCTCGCGTCGGGGCTGGTCGAACCTTCCGCGACGTTGGAGCTTCCCGACCAGCCTCTCCCGACTGCGAGCCCTTGATGGTAAAGTCCGCTATGGGAGGCAAGGGATCCGCTCCGATGTTAAGTCCGCGCCCCGCGGTGGGGCTCATGACAGTCCGAGGAGGCTTCCAGCTCCAGCGATGGTAGGCCGCAGGGCCCGGAGAAGGTGATCCGAAACTTGATCTCCGGCAAGGTAAGAACTTGAAAAAAAATCCCCCGATCCCCTCCCTCCTCCCACGTAAAACAAACCGAAGAACATTAAAACAAACGTTTAACACACTAAAAAAAACAAAAAGAATGGAAAAACGAACAGACTGCCGGCAGGGCAGCCATCGCCCCGGCGCCCCCTGGTGGAGTCATCACCACCCTATCTACATGTGCTGCCACACACTAACACCCCTGTGTTTCTCAACACTACCTTGTGAGATACTTTGCGAAGACAGGCCCTTCGGTCCACTAAGTGCGCGCCGGCCTGCATTCACACCATACACTGACACTATCCTATGACAATAGACCATCGGTGCTGGGGTAGGCCATCCGGCCCTTCGAGCCAGCACCGCGCTCGGGCCAATTTTTACCGAAGCCAATTAACCTACAAACCTGCACGTCTTTAGAGTGTTGGAGGAAGCCTGAGCACCCGGAGAAAACCCACGCGGTCACAGGGAGAACGTGCAAACTCTGTATAGGTAGCACCTGTAGTCAGGATTGAACCCGGGTCTCAGGCGCTGTAAAGGCAGCAACTCTACCGCCATGCCACTGTGCCACCCTATCTAGGACCCTATCATTCACTATATATGTCCTATCCTTAGTAGACTTCCCAATTCACCTTGCACACATTGGGAATAAATTCCACCCACCATTGCTCCATCCAGTTGATCAATATTGTTCAATAACTGTGGAATATCTTACTCACTATTGGCACCTCCACAAATTTTCACTCCCAATGTCAGCATCTTCTTCCCAATGTCAGCATCCTTCTTCTCCCCGGATGATGGGTTGTTTCAGAAGGCAGCTTCCAACCCATCCACATTGCCTTGAGATCTAGAGTCACAAATCACCTACACCAGGTAGGCACAGCAGATGGGGCTTTCAAGAAATCAAAGCAGAAGATGCTCAGCAGCTCAGGCAGCATCTGAGGAAAGAGAAAAAAAGTTAGTGTAGATAGACACAAAGTGCTGGAGTAACTCAGCGGGTCAGGCAACATCTCTGGAGGAAAGGGATAGGTGACGTTTCAGGTTGGAACCTGTCACCTCCCCTTTTTCTCCATAGAAGCTGCCTGACCCGCTGAGTTAAGGCTTTGTGTCTATCTTTGGTATAAACCAGCATCTTCAGTTCTTTCATAAAATAGGCACTAAAATGCTGGAGTAACTCAGCAGATCAGGCAGCATCTCTGGAGTAAAAGGATGGATGACGTTTCGGGTCGGGACCCTTTTTCAGACGTCTACATTATGCCTGCAGTTCTTTGTTCCCCAGAGTTAATGTTTCAGGCACAAGGCTCGTCCGCAATCCAGGATTTCATGGTCACCATTAACGGCACTCGATTTTTTTTTTGTTCTAGATTCATTTAATTGCTTCAGTTTAAACATCAGGGCCACAGTGGAATTTGACCATATCCCAGAATCAATAGACCAAGTCTTTGCAAACCAACCCAGTAACTTAACCACTAGGCCACTGGGACTATTGTTTTTTTTTTTTTTTTTTTCTGAACACTTCTGATGGGCAGGTTTGCAATTAAACTTCTGGGCCACCTGCGTCCTATCCGACTTGAGAGTTCCTGAGGAAAATGTCAAACAGTTCCTTGCCTTGCAATGGACGAGCCTGCCTGAGCTTCTGGAAAGGTCGGCTCATATTTCGCTTGGGCAGTTTGCACCCCAGCGGTATGAACATTGACTGCTCTAATTTCAGGTAGTCCTTACTGTCTCCTCCCCTTCCCAGCTCTCCCTCTAGCCCTCTGGCTCCTCCTCTTCCTTTCTTCTTCCCGCCCCCCCATCCTCACATCAGCCTGAAGCAAAGACCCTATAGCGGAGCAAGATAGCCCACTCGACGAAAAAAGACGTAGTGCGGTCATGGGCAGATTCATGGGAAATTTTCGGCCCCATTTCCGTAACCGGCTCCCGTCTCCGCACCAAAGATCCCGTAGGATAATAGTGCGGAGACGGAAGCCGGTTACGGAAACCTCCTCATAAAAATAAAAGTTATTTGGGAAAAATCTTCTCCTCATTTTCAGAATTTAAATTTATTAGCACAAACTGTTCCCCCGCAATGTTGATTGCACCGCGAGTCGGGTCGGGACCGGTTACTGAAATGGATGAAAAAGAGGCCCGCGTTCCGCTCCGTTGCGTACTACACGTCAGCCCATTGCATTTAGTAGGAGTGGTCTATCTCGCTCCGCGATAGGATCTTTGGTCTGAAGAAGGTTTCGGCCCGAAACGTTGCCTATTTCCTTCGCTCCATAGATGCTGCCTCGCCCGCTGAGTTTCTCCAGCATTTTTGTCTAACGGCATTTTTCGAAATCCCATTTCGAGGGATTCTGTTCTAGTAAATGGAAGCACATTAGGAAATGAGGGCGGATGATAGGCGGATTCATGGAAAGGGTGCACTGAAAACTGCCCAAACTGAACGGCCGACAGTAATATTTAAGAAAGAACAGCAGATGCTGGAAACAATAGAAGGTAGGCAAAAATGCTGGAGAAACTCAGCATCTATAGATGCTGCCTCACCCGCTGAGTTTCTCCAGCATTTTTGTCTACCGGCAGACAGTAATACATTGCCACACTCAATAAGTCTCGCGCATCTTTTAGTCAACCATACAAAGCAAGAACGTTAGAACATAGAAGAGTATGAGCCCTTTGGCCCGCAATGTTTGTGCCAGAACATGATGCCAAGTTAAGGGCCTGTCCCACTTTCACGGCCTAGTTCACAACCTTTTTTACTTGTGGACATTTTTCACCATGCTAGAAAAAACGCCCCGGCCTACTCGATGCCACGAGTACCTACGACTAGCATCACGACCTACTTACGACCTACCTACGACCTCCTACGACTTTGTGACGACCATGCTGCGAGTATGAGCCAAGGGCAAACTCGGCAGAGGTCGTGAATTAGGTCGTGAAAGTGGGACAGGCCCTTTAAACACCACATCGGCTTGTACATGATCCATGTCTCTCTATTCCTTGCACTTCCATGTGTCCATCTAAAGGCCTCTTAAACGCCACTATCGCATCTGCCTCCACCACCCCCCATGGCAATGGGTTCCAGGCCTCACCACTCTGTGTGTGAAAAATCTGTCCTGCACAACCCCATCAATCTTTCCCCCTCTCTCCTTGAATCTTTGCCCTCCACTGTTGTACGTTTACACTCTGGGGAAAAAAGGTTCTGACTGTCTACCCGTTCTGTGCCTCTAAGAATTGTAGAAATACTTCTACCAAGTCACTCGGGGAGCAAATCTAACAGACCTTTTATTTATATATTTTTTTAATTTCAAAACAGACTTTATTCAGGTAATAAATATACAATACATAAACCGTGCGAAAAATTCATCCGACATTTCCGAAGGCTATACAAATTATTCAATGCAGTCTACATACATTGCTCAAATTTCACAGATTTGTCCCCCACCCTTGCCACTCATGTGGCCCACTGGCGTGGACTCCCTTCCCTTGTTTTGAGAATGGAACATTGCTGTGGCGTCTAGTACCTATCATCGTTTACCTGCTTCAGTCCTTTCATCTGCATCCTCTGCCTCACCTTGGGCACAGGGTTGGCATCCCCAGAGGGAAATAATTCAGCCTCTCTCACCATGGACACAAAAATCTCACGTCCCTAAGAACCCCAACATGCCCCACACTGTGACATGTTCTGTTCACCGTTTCCCCTCTGTCCTGGTTGACTCTCAGAAAAAAAGGAAAAAAGGAAGACAATTCAATTGATAGATTAAATAACAGCAGGCAGCACAGTGGCGCATCGGTAGAGTTGCTGCCTTACAGCACCAGAGATCCGGGTTTGATCCTGACTACGGGTGCTGTCCGTATGGAGCTTGTATGTTCTCCCCACGACCCGCGTGGGCTTTCTCCGGGTGCCCCGGTTTCCTTCCACCTTTCAAAGGCACACAGATTTGTAGGTTAATTGGCTTCGGTAAAATTGTAAAGGGCCTGTCCCACTGTGGGCGTCATTTGCTCGTCACGCAGAAGGCGCGCGAAGGTTTTGTACATCCCACAATCCTGGTGGCCGCGCGCAACCGCGCGTCACTGCCTACGTCGCCGCGCATCACGTGCGGTCACGAAGCACGCGTCGTGGGTCATGGCGTGCAAATTATGTCGAGTAAATGACACGCAAAGGCCGCCCAAGTGGGACAGGCCCTTAAATTGTCGCTAGGATAGGAACGTGTTAGTGTGAGGGGATCGCTGGTCGGCAGGCCAAAGGGCCTGTTTCTGCGCTGCATCTCTAAATAGTAAACTGCAGATGCTGGTTTATACCAAAGAAAGACACAAAATGCAAGAAGAGCCCAATGGGTCAGGCAGCCTCTGTGAAGAACAAGGGTCCTGATCTGAAACATAATGTTTCTCCAGAGGCACTGACCCAACTGAGTTACTCCAGCATATTGTGTCTTTCTTCAGTTTAGGGAGGAGTTCCCTTGTGGCAGAATTCAGCCACTGATCTAGTTGTTTGTTTTACTGATGTTGATTGAGGGATAAACATTGGGACCAGGACCGAAGATCCTAGAGCGAGCAAGATAGACCACTCAACGAAAAAGACATAGTACGGTCATGGGCAGGTTCGCGGGTAATTTCCAGCCCCATTTCCGTAACCGGCTTCCGTCTCCGCACCAAAGATCCCGTAGCGGAGCAAAGATACTAGTGCGGAGACGGAAGCCGGTTACGGAAATGGATGAAAAAAAAGGCCCACGTTCCGTTGCGCTGCGTACCACACGTCAGCCCACTGCATTTAGCAGGAGTGGTCTATCTTGCTCCGCTGTTGGATCTTTGACCAGGACAATGCAAAGATGTGAGAGAGACAAACCCATTGCTACAACCTGTTGTGAACGCTGGGCCTCGTGCGGGCTGGAGTGGGGCACGCACTTCTGGGGTCACCCTGGAGCAGGGGTGGGGAACCTGCGGCCTTCTAGGCCATTAAGTGCGGCCTTTTGAATTAATCCAAATTTTGTAGAGAAAATCCTTTTATTTTTATTAATGTGTTTTTTATTCGTCTTTTATTATTTTTTATTTTAATCTTAAAATGAATGTATTTTTAAATACCAAAGATTCAACGAAATAATCCTCCCCGACTGACGGCCACAATAAAGACATTAGTAAGTCATGAGGGCTAATTTAACACTTGTTGAACTCATGATCCTAATGCGACTCTAGAGTCCAGAAAGCAGTTACAACAAAGTCATTAAAAAGTTAGTAAACATTAGAATGAACAGCTTTTTTTCATTTTCTTGAAGTTAGTACATAGTAGTTAGATTTTTACAAAATAATGTACATTTTGAAGTATATCTAATGGAAGTTTCTTGGATGCGGCCTAGTTAGATTACAGCTAACTTAATGCGGCCTTCCAACATGAGACGGTTCCCCAGCCCTACCCTGGAGTCTGCAGGCTTGGATTGGTAATGTTGACTTTGACTTGGATTGGTAATGTTGAGATACAGCACGGAAACAGGCCCTTCGGCCCCTTGAGTCCATGCCGACAATGATGCTGTAAGGCAGCAACTCTACCGCTGCGCCACCCCAATATTGGTGTTGGAGAAGAGAAGATTGCTGAGTGAATTCCTGGTGTCGCAGAGGGAGAAAAAGAACAAGGCAAAGGAACGTCATAGCAACATATTAGTTTAGTTTAGTTTATTATCGTCGTGTGTACCGAGGTACAGTGAACAGCCTTTGTTATTGTGTGCGATCCAGTCAAAGAAAAGACTATCCATGATTACACCCAAGCTGGGTCATGGGGAGAGGGCAGGAAAATGGAATTAGGAAGGAGAGATCAGCCATGATTGAATGGCGGAATGGGATCGATGGGCTGAATGGGATCGATGGGCTGAATGGCCTAATTCTATTCCTATAACTTGTGAACATGTGAATATTGTTCAAGATAAAGGATGATTATTGAAAACTGAGATGTATGGGAACGTCTGAGGGAGGTGAGTTTCTGGAATTGTCTGCTCTGGAAGGTTCTAGAGCCCAAACCACTGGGTCGCATTTAAAGAGGTTGTAGCCTGGAGGGGCTGGGGCGTGGGGTAGAAACATAGAAACAGAGAAAATAGGTGCAGGAGTAGGCCATTCGGCCCTTCGAGCCTGCACCGCCATTCAATATGATCATGGCTGATCATCCAACTCAGTATCCTGTGTGTATACTATCTCAGTAGATCAGCCGTGATCGTATTGCATGGCGGGGACAGGCTTGAGGGGCCGAGTGGCCTACTCCTGCTCCAATTGTATAGTGGTTTAGACCCCCCCCCCCCCTCCCCCTAGGCCCATGGGGCCAGCTGGGCCGCGAGGGAGAGCAACTACAGGATTATTTTGAACAAAAGACGAAGGTCAAAGGGACAAGCAAAGAGGAGTCACCGGCTCTGGTAACAATCCATACAGTCACATTGTCAACCCTTGGTTTGGCATGGACACCAATTAACTGTTCCCGAGCATCTCTCTCTCCCTTTCTTACTCTCTTTCTTACTCCTTAATCCCTCTCTCTCGTACCCTCTTGTTCACTCACCCACTCGCTCAGTCAATCTCTTGCTCCCTCTCTCCCTCTCTCTCTCTCTTTCTCTCTCTCCCTCCTGCTCTCCCTCTCTGTCTCCCTCTCCCCCTCCCTCCTCCTCCCCCTCTCTCCCTCTCTCTCTCTCTCTCTCTCTCTCTCTCTCTCTCTCTCCCTCTCTGCCTCCTCTCCCTCCTCTGTCTCTCACTCTTTCTCTCGCTCCTGTCTCTCTCAGGATGTCTCTGTTTTCTCTCTCTTTCACTCTCTCTATAAGTCTCTGCTTCTATTTCTCTTTCTCTCCACCCATGCTCTCTTTCCCTCAACGGACGCAAGGTGCATTATGCCCCTGTCCCACTTAGGAAACCTGGACGGAAACCTCTGGAGACTTTGCGCCCCACCCAAGGTTTCCGTGCGGTTCCCGGAGGTTTTTGTCCTCCGGCAACCACCTTCAACTAGCATCGTAACCGGCTTCGACTAAAAAATTACCGATTTTTAAAACGGAAACCACTTTCGACCATTAGGGAGACTGACAAAAACCGCCGGGAACCTCCGGGAGCCTCACGGAAACCTTGGGTGGGGCGCAAAATCTCCAGAAGTTTCCGTTCAGGTTTCCTAAGTGGGACAGGGGCATTAGGGTTCAGACTGATATGAGGGTGGGGGGGGGGGGGGTGGGAGGAACAGAGGAAGAGATGGAGCCTGAGGGCCGAGGGAGAGCTGAGAAGGGGAGGAGAAAGTAAGGACTACCCGAAATTAGTGAAAGCACCACCTCATATTTCACTTGGGCAGTTTGCACCCCAAGAACATTGAACATTGACTTCTCTAATTTCAGGTAGTCCTTACTTTCTCCTCTCCTTCCCAGCTCTCCCTCAGCCCACTGGCTCCACCTCTTCCTTTCTTCTTCCAGCACCCCCCCCCCCCCCCCCCCCCCCCCCGCCCACCCTCACATCAGCCTGAAGAAGGGTTTCAACCCAAAACGTTGCCTATTTCCTTCGCTCCATCGATGCTGCCTCACCCGCTGAGCTCCTCCAGCATTTTTGTCTACCCGGTTTGTAGGTTAACTGGCTTTGGTGAAACTGTAAATGATCCCTAGTGTGTGGGGGACAGTGCCAGTGAGCTGGGCGGTCGCTGGTAGGAGCGGGCAGGTCGGGCCGAAGGGCCTGTTTCCGCGCGATATCTCTAAAGCCCAAAGAATGTAACACCGTTCGACCAGGGAGTGAGTGGCCCTGACTCCAGCCCATTGAACCCAGGCCCACCAGCAGACGCATAGATATGGTGCGCCAGAGCCTGTGGCAGTTTTTTTTTGTGTGTCTGTCTACAGAACAGCTTTGTAAGTGTTTAGATGCTCGGTGCTGCAGCCAATGTGATTCGCACCTTGCTTTTCGCGCACAATAAACACAGATGTTTGCGTGAGATTTTCAGCTCGCTGTAAACAGATTTGGGGCAGGGATTATCAGCCGTCTCTGAGTGTATCACTCTGTCGCAATCGACTAACTGCAAGGAAGAATCAGGTCTCGTGTTTGTCAAAAGGAAAAAAAAACACCTACGGACGAAATGAGATGGTGAGAGAGTGGCGTTGTCTCCTATCGACACCGTGGCAGAGTATTTTGATGCATAAGCTCATAATTTTGTAAGATGAAGGGGGACCTCATTGAAAGCTCCCACAGAGTGAAAGTGTGGATAGAGTGAATGTAGAGAGAAGTGGGTACCCAAAAATGCTGAAGAGACTCAGCGGGTGCAGCAGCATCTATGGAGCGAAGGAGATAGGCCACGTTTCGGGCCGAAACCCTTGGTCAGACTGTAGAGAGAATGTTTCCACTAGTGGGAGAGTCTCTGGCCAGGGCCCACAGCCTCAAAGGAGCTTACATTTAGAGTCAAGTCAAGTTGAGTCAAGAGAGTTTATTGTCACGTGTCCCAGATAGGACAATGACATTCTTGCTTGCTGCAGCACCACAGAATACTGTAGGCAAAAATACAGAAGAGATCAGAACAGTTCAATGAGATGAGGAGGAATTCCTTCAGTCAGAGGGTGGTGAATCTGTGGAATCAGATGGCCGTGTCAATGGATATTTTTAAGGCGGAGGTTGACAGATTCTTGATTGGTGCGGGTGTCAGGGGGTCATGGGACAAAGGCAGGGGAATGGGGTTGAGAGGGAGAGATAGATCAGCCACATTGTTGAATGGCAGAGTAGACCTGATGGGCCGAATGGCCTAATGCTGCTCCTATAATTACTGAACTTATGAAGACATCGGAGCAGAATCCGGATGTGGAGGTTCTCTTCCTCTCTTCGATGGGATTTCCTGATGTGCTCCCTCACTGCTCCTCCTCTGTGATTTCCAACTCTTCAGCCACGTTCTCACCCAGACTTGCCACCACTTGTCCTTCCTCAGTCCAAATAAAGCACTGTTTAGATTCCTGATGGGAGGATCCTCTCATCCCAGCAATTAGCCTGGTCATTCTCCTTGTCTGATGTCTGAAGAAGGGTCCCGACCTGAAATGTCACCATTACTCTTTGGTAAATGACATTTCACTTGACAAATTAATTTGAAGTTGAACTTGAATCCATGTTCTCCAGAGATGCTCCTTGGCCAGCTGAGTTATTCCAACACTTTATGTATTTTGTGTAAACCAACATCTACAGTTAAACTCATTGAGGAAACAGGCCCTTTGGCCCAACTTGCACAAGTATCCCATGTAAACTAGTCCCACCTGCCAGCGTTTGGCCCATATCCCTCTAATCCTATCCTATCCACAAACCTGTCCAAAAGTCTTCTAAATGCCATTATAGTTACTGCCTCAACTACCTCCTCCTGCAGGTCATTCCATGCACCCACCATTGTGTAAAAATGTTGCCCCACAGGTTCCTATTAATTCTCCCCTCCCTCCCCTCACCTTAAACCAATGCCGTCTGGTTCTTGATTCCCCTACTCTGGGTGAAAGACTTGTGCAGTTGCCCTATCCATTCCTCTCGTGAGTTGTTTCATTGTTTCTATGTCCTTGTTTCACGAGACAGACCAGACCTCTGCACTATAGTCCACTTAGAAACATAGAAACATAGAAAATAGGTGCAGGAGGAGGCCATTCGGCCCTTCGAGCCAGCACCGCCATTCATTGTGATCATGGCTGATCATCCCCAATCAATAACCCGTGCCTGCCTTCTCCCCATATCCCTCGACTCCACCAGCCCCTAGAGCTCTATCTAACTCTCTCTTAAATCCATCCAGTGACTTGGCCTCCACTGCCCTCTGTGGCAGAGAATTCCACAAATTTGCAACTCTCTGGGTGAAAAAGTTATTTTTTCTCACCTCAGTCTTAAATGGCCTCCCCTTTATTCTAAGACTGTGGCCCCTGGTTCTGGACTCGCCCAACATTGGGAAATGTTTTCCACATGTGCTCTACAGGGCTGTTGTACAATTGCATGAAGGGTTGGAATGGATGAGTCTGGAGTCAACTAAGGCAGGGGTGAGGGTTTCAGCAGTTGACGAGTAAAGATAGAGCTGGAAGTTACAGACTATGCTGTATTTCCAGCATTTTCTATTTCCAAAGATAGACACAAAAAGCTGGAGCAACTCAGCGGGACAGGCAGCATCTCTGGAGAGGAGCAATGGGTGATGTTTCGGGTCGAGACCCTTCTTCAGACTCGCTGAAGTCTGGAGTAACGTCAACCGGGTCTGGACCCAAAACGTCACCCATTCCTTCTCTCCAGAGATGCTGCCAGTTCTTCCTTACACCTTTTCTATCACCAGAATAGACTGCCGTAGCAGTCAAGAATGGACTATTGTTTTCATTTGAAGAATCCATTCATATCTCTAGCACTGAATCTGTGAAGAATCTCGCACTCTATTCGTGTCAGACCATAACCACTTCTCTCTATTAAGAGCTGTTGTGAGGCATTAAAACAGGTCGTTCGGCCCAGAGTCTGTATTTGTTCCTGCTCTTTGAGAGAGCTCTCCATTAGTCTCACGTCCCATGCTCGTTCTCCACAGCTCTGCAGTCAGTTCCTTTTCACGGATGGAGCCAATTCCCCTTTCGAGAGCTCTTGCTGGGTTTGCTTTAACACTCTCTCAGGCAATGAACCTCAGCTCAAAACAAAATCTCAGAAAATTGTCTTACAGTGTAAGTCCATGACTTTACTGTTTAAACATAGAAACATAGAAAAAAGGTGCAGGAGGAGGCCATTCAGTCTCGACCCGAAACGTCGCCTATTCCTTCGCTCCATAGATGCTGCCTCACCCGCTGAGTTTTTCCAGCATTTTTGTCTACCATAGATATCCATGTTGTTATTTTTATTCCAATCCCTTACAATAAGTGTACAAAATCATGAGAGGAATAGATCGGGTAGCACACAGTCTTTTGCCCAAAGTAGGGGAGTCGAGAACCAGAGGATATACAGTAGGTTTAATATGAGGGGGGAAAGATTTATTAGGAACCTGAAGGGTAACTTGCACACACAAAGGGTGGTGGGTGCATGGAACGAGCTGCCAGAGGAGGTCGTTGAGGCAGGTACTATCGCAATGTTTAAGAAGCATTATTGATTTGGGACAATATATAAGAAACATTTAGACAGGTGCTTGGATAGGACAGGTTTAGAGGGATATGGGCCAAACGCAGGCTGATGGGACAAGTGTAGAAGGGACATGTTGGTCCAAGGGCCTGTTTCCACACTGCATGAGTCTATGACTCGAAGGCACCCAGTCTAAAGTCCACTGGGTACCTCAGCTTCACCCGTTCCCCACATGAAAGTATTTTCCAACCTTTCCTTGCCACACTGCAGCAATGCAACACAATGCACGACGCTGGCCGCCACAGCACGGTGCAGCCTTGCATCAGAATGCTGTAATGCATCATCGTGACTTAAGAGCTCATTCTTCATCAGAAACTATCTAGTAGCGGGTGGGGGGGGGGGGGGGGGGGGGGGGGGGGGGGGGGGGGGGGGGGGGAGGGGGCGAGGTGGGGGAGCAGCATTCAATGTCTCAGGGTAATTCAGCCAGCAACGCTAACGCTCGAGCTCGATTGAGTTATTGCACAGCCGCTGCAGACGATTTGAAATATGGAATCTGCAGAACGACTTAACTTAATTGGATTTGGCCTGTGGTAATTGGAGCTATCGGTTGGTTCAGCTGCGGCCCAGTGGGTCGCACCCTTGCCTCTGGGTTGGAAGGTCACGGGTTCAGAGTCCACCATTGTGGTCCTGTGCAGGTAATCCGAGCCGACACCTGCTGCGTGGCGCTGAAGGAGCGCTGCCCTGTCGGGGAAAGCGGGGGCTGATAGGGTAGGTTCTCTGCCGTCAGGGTAACGCTGGTGAACGCTGCTCTGTGGTAGCGACGGCAAGGGAGCCCGCCTAGTTTCTTTGTTTAGGAAGGAACTGCAGATGCTGGTTTAAAGCCAAAGACAGGCACAGAAAGCTGGAGCAACTCAGCGGGACAGGCAGCATCTCTGGAGCGAAGGAATGGGTGACGTTTCGGGTGGAGACCCTTCTGCAGACCAGTTGCAGATAGTCAGTTCTGTAGGGAACACAAAATGCTGGAGAAACTCAGCGGGTGCAGCAGCATCTATGGAGCGCAGGAGATAGGTGACGTTTCGGGCCGAATAGTTCCCTAACCAGTCTGAAGGGTCTCGACCCGAAACGGCACGCATTCTTCCTCTCCAGCGATGCAGCCTGATTTAAAGGGCCTGTCCCACTGTACGAGGCAATTCAAGAGTTCTCCCGAGTTTCCCCTGATTCGAACTCGGAGAATTACGGTAATAGCCGTTCGTAGGTACTCGGGGCTCTCGTGGACATTTTTCACAGTGCTGATAAAATGTCACGAGTTACCGCGTTTCCCGAGTACCTGCCGTGAGCGTTACGAGCCGCTACGGGACGTCCCCGAGCTCCGACGTACCCGCTACGTACATTCTACGTGCTTACCACGAGTTTGATTTTTTTTTTAAACTGGGGAGAGCTCTTGAATGACCTCGTGCTGTGGGACGGGCCCTTTGCTCCAGCTCTTTGGGTCTGTCTTTGTTTGTTCGTTTTTCCCAAAAAATTAATATATTCCAATTATTTACCACAATAATATTCACAAACAAACAGTACCACCACACCCACAGCCAAATGCAAAAATCGCAAAATATTCTTCATACACACCCCCCACCCCCACCCCCACCCCCACCAACCCCACCCACGGTGCCTAGCGATCCCAGAAACCCATCCTGGTGCCCGTGGACTCCGTGTGTTCCTTTTCAAAGGATACCCAGGCACGGATGTAGCCCCGGAAAAAGGGGGCAGGTAGCCAGCACGGGCATCGCCCTCTTCCGCCTGGCGCCTTGACCCACGCATGGTCAGCAGAGCCCACCTAGTTATTTAAAATAATTGTTTTTAATTTTATTTACTAGAAGTAACGTACCTTGCGATGATATAAGCCAAAAATAACATAATACATTTCCCGCGCCACTTCTTATTTTAAACTTTACGGGGAAGAAGGAGAACAGAGAAAGTCAGGTAAGGTAGTAAGTGCGTGAGAGAGAGATCAGGAAGAACCCGCAGAAGTGTAAAACACAAGAAAGAATAGAAAAGGAAGAGAAAAATAGAAGACAGAAAATATAAGAAAGTAAAATAAGATAAGATAAAAGGGATGTACCTACTTCGCATCTTTACGCACCTCACAAGGTCCTGATACCATATATTTTCAACGTTGTGTGGGAACCCTATGCTCTAGTTTTTTTTTAACCCAAAAATAAACATAATCAATTATTTACAATAATAATACGTACAATAAAAAACAATGCCAACGCACCCACCACCATAATTCAATAGTGAAATAGATACTCTTAAATACCAAATATATTGACCACTAAATTACTATATGACAATTCTTATCGAGGTTGCATTCCAATCCCCCCACCCCCAGCGGTCCCGGAAATCCCCCAGGGTGCCCGTGGCGTGGACAGGGCGTAGTTCCACTCGAGCCCTCTTCCGCCTGGCACCGTGACTCGCGGATGGCCCAGCTTGGCCAGGGCCCAGGAGCAACCCAACCAGGACACTCTTCAGCCCCAAACCCTCTCCCCTACGCACAGGGGTGTCCAAAGATGAGGGTGGGTGGTGGGTGTGGAGTGAAGAGCAGCCAGAAGGCAAGGAGCAGCCCCTTTAGATATTGGAACAGGGGCTGCAGCCTCACGCACTCCAAGTCCCCGCAAATGTGTCAGGCGGGCCGGCGAGCCTGTGAACCAGAAGACGAAGGTGAGCGTAGTCGGTGAGCGCATCTGGGGTTAGGAGGGTACAGATTGGGAGTCCCCGATGCTGCACCCTCCCAGCCCCAGGTATGCTCACCTACTAACAGGTGCAGTGCTGAGTGAGGGGAGCGCTGCACCGCAGGCTGGCGCATCCTGAGGGAGTGCGAATGAGCTGCACTGAGGGAATCCACGGGTGATTGTGTTCAGTGACCTCTGCTGTTAGAGGTTAATGGCTGATTGAACGTTGCATTGATGGAGCCATACAGCGCTGAAAGAACACAGTCACTGCTGTCAGAGGGGCAATGCTGCTATCAGAGAGGCAGTGTGGAGGGGATATGATGGTGGTGGCAGAATTCGCTCGGGGTACCTCCAGTTTCCAGCCCCACGATGTGAACGCTTCTGCTATGGGGCCGAGGCAATACTGAGGGACCATGCGTGTTATTTTATTTATTTATTTATTCATGCATTTTGAATGCAAAAAAAGTATTCAATTATTAAAAAATAATAGACAATAGACAATAGGTGCAGGAGTAGGCCATTCGGCCCTTCGAGCCAGCACCGCCATTCAATGTGATCATGGCTGATCATCCCCAATCAGTACCCCGTTCCTGCCTTCTCCCCATATCCCCCGACTCCGCTATCTTTAAGAGCCCTATCCAGCTCTCTCTTGAAAGCGTCCAGAGAACCGGCCTCCACCGCCCTCTGAGGCAGAGAATTCCACAGACTCACCACTCTCTGTGTGAGAAAAAGTGTTTCCTCGTCCCCGTTCTAAATGGCTTACTCCTTATTCTTAAACTGTGTGGCCCCTGGTTCTGGACTCCCCCAACATCGGGAACATGTTTCCTGCCTCTAGCGTGTCCAAGCCCTTAACAATCTTATATGTTTCAATGGGATCCCCTCTCATCCTTCTAAACTCCTTCTAAATTTACACTTCAATAAAAAAAAACCAGAGCCCACCACCATAATACAATACAAACATCCATCCATAATAAACTACTCTACAACTATGTTATAATCCTTATTGAGGATGCATTCAACACCCTGCGGTCCTGGAACGCCCCCCGGGTGCCCGCGGACAGGGCGTATTCCCTTTCTAACCCCACCCGAGCGCGGACGTAACCCCAGAACAGGGGCAGGCAGCCGGCTCGGGTAGAGCCCTCCCCCGCCTGGCGCCGCGACTCGCGGGTGGCCCAGCTTGGCCACCAGTGTGTTATTGGGTGGCCAATGTTAAAGGAGGGCACAGTGTGGAGGTAACGTTGGGAGTTCCGAACTTCTTCTTGTCGCCATCTCCTGCACTGCCCGTTCACAGGTGGAAAGGAACTGCGGACGCTGGTTTAGTACCGAAGATAGACACAAAAGTGCTGGAGTAACTCCCGACCTGCCTGTCCTTTTTCTCCAGAGGTGCTGCCTGACCCGCTGAGACTCTGTGACTATCTACCCGTTCTTGGGTTGGTTGTGAGGTTGGAGTGAGGTTGGAGCCCCCAGACCACTCCTCGATTCAAGTCTCCCCGAAAATAGACACATAAAGCTGGAGTAAAGTCAGCGGGCCAGGCTGCATCCCTGGAGAGAAGGAATGGGTGACGGTTCAGGTGGAGACCCTTCTTCATTCTTCACTCCCTCAGTACTGCCCGTCTGACAGTGCAACACTCCCTCAGGCTGAAGAAGGGTCCCGCTGAGTTGCTCCAGCTTTTTGTGTCTATCTTCGGTTTAAACCAGCATCTGCAGTTCCTTCACTGCACATTAAACTCTCCCCGCCAGTGAGTGCGTCTGGAAGCACCCAGACACTGCACCAGCCTGCGTGTGAAAGCCGCACAGTAATGCCCCTGTCCCACTTAGGAAACCTGGACGGAAACCTCTGGAGACTTTGTGCCCCACCCAAGGTTTCCGAGCGGTTTCCGTGCGGTTCCCGGAGGTTTTTGTCAGTCTCCCTCATGGTCGAAAGCGGTTTCCATTTTAAAAATCGGTCATTTTTTAGTCGAAGCCGGTTGCGATGCTAGTTGAAGGTGGTTGCCGGAGGACAAAAACCTCCGGGAACCGCACGGAAACCTTGGGTGGGGCGCAAAGTCTCCAGAGGTTTCCGTTCAGGTTTCCTAAGTGGGACAGGGGCAAAAGCACGGTCCACGTTGCAGGCTAATTGCCTTTGGTAAGATTGTAAATTGTCCCAAGTGTGTAGGATGGTGCTATGACCACTGGTTAGCATGGGCTCGATGGGCTGAAGGGCCTGTTTCCGCGCTGCATCTCTCCAAACGTCCTTCCACAGCCCTTGTGTAGGGGGGTGTTGCCTGTTGCTAGGGTAGATCTGGGCGTCCAATGAACGGGAAGCCTCTCTCTCTTCTCCTCACCTCCAACATTGGCAGACGAGGAGGTTTCAGCCGCGTCCCCTATCGAACACATAATTTCCCCGCCTGGCTCAGTGCCAGCCTTGGCAGGCAGCAGCTGGCACTGAACGTGAGTGTAGGTGGAAAGAAACCAGAGTGAGATGAGACGAGAACACCCATTGCTACAGAGAAACTGCGGCTTCTGGGCAAGAGGAAGGCAGCAGTGAATAATCTCCAAAGCTGCTCAGAGAGGGAGAGAGTCCAAGTATTTCTCAGAGGGTGTGAAAGGACTCTGGAGAGCTCGGTGGGGCTTCATCACTCAAGGCAAAGTGAGAATTACTAGAGGTGTCCGCGACCATAAAGGATTTGACGGAGTAAATAAGTGGATAAATGTTTCCGGTGCTGGGAGACTCAGCCTACACAGAGGTAACAAACAGGAACAAGGAACTGCAGATGCTGGTTTAAACCGAAGATAGACACAAAAAGCTGGGGTAACATCAGCGGGACAGGGAGCAACTCTGGAGAGAAGGAATGGGTGACGTTTCAGGTCTGAAGATGGGGTCCCGACTCACAAGCTCACCCATCCTTTTCTCCAGAGCTGCTGCCTGACCCGCTGAGTTACTACGGATTTAGGATAGTCGGTAAAAAGAATCAGAGGGGGAGTGGGGGGAGGGGGGTGGGGGTGGGGTGAGGGATGGATTGGCGACTTAAGAGAATGCAGAAGCTGGAATCTTTAGCAAAAAAATTAAGAGCTGGAGGAACATCTTCGGAGGGAATGGACAGATCACATTTCGGATCTGGACTCTTCATCAGACTGTTCAGATAGTCCAAAGATGGGTCCTGACGTGAACCGTCGTCTGGCTCTTCCCCCCACAGATGCTGCCTGACCCGCAGAGTTGATCCGACACTCTGTTTTAACGGGGAAGATTTTTGCAGCAGGTTGCTGGGGTCCGGGGACGCACTGCCCGCAAGGGAGCAGATTCAATCAGAATTCCTCCCCCCAAAATTAACGGAATATTGGGGGGAAAAAAAGCTGATATTCGCAGAGAGACGGCGAAAGAACGAGGTCAACAGTGGGGTTCGTAGAACTCCTTCCGAGAGCCATCAGGGGCAAGATGGGCAGAGTGGCCACCTTCTGCGCTGCTAGTTTCTACGATTGGGCACCTTGGCCCGACAGACGTGCGGGACTGCGACGGGAACTGGGAAGACTTGTCCTCTATATGTCAAGACAGCAGAGAGAGATCAAATGGCCCATTACAAGGCATCAAGAAGATGGCCGAATTTAAAACATATTGACAGCCGGAAAATATAATGCAGAGCAATCTTTATAACCTGCAACATTCAAAAATACCATTAACAAATTGTCTCTGCAAACCCATTATTGGACCCTGTAATAAAACCGGAGGTTTATTTCAGTTCCACCAACCGGCATATAATACTCTCTGCCAAGCCATGTTATTCATCATCTTCCTCTGCTTGTGTAATGGTGAGTTGATGGCTAGGTAACAAACCTGCCAGACTGCCCTCTCGCTCGAAGAAAGTGATGGGATTTCCATAACAGGCTGCTTCTTTGAGTCAGTCATTGCCTTTGTGTTCCATCGTGGGTAACAGTACACAAGGGCATTGCAAAGCCTATAGGATGAGGAGATCCTATAGCCTTTGTCTATATGTTTCTATAAGATCCCTAGGGGTTCATGAGATTGAATCCTGGGATGGCGGGACTGTCATATGAGGAAAGATTGAAAAGACTAGGGTTGTATTCACTGGAGTTTAGAAGGATGAGGGGGATCTTATAGAAACATATACAATTATAAAAGGGCTGGACAAGCTAGATGCAGGAAAAAATGTTCCCAATGTTGGGCGATTCCAGAACCAGGGGGCCACAGTCTTAGAATAAAGGGGAGGCCATTTAAAACTGAGGTGAGAAAAAACTTTTTCACCCAGAGAGTTGTGAATCTGTGGAATTCCCTGCCACGGAGGGCAGTGGAGGCCAAGTCACTGGATGGATTTAAGAGAGAGTTAGATAGAGCTCTAGGGGCTCGTGGAATCAAGGAATATGGGGAGAAGGCAGGCACGGGTTATTGATTGGGGACAACCAGGCATGATCACAATGAATGGTGGTGCTGGCTCAAAGGGCTGAATGGCCTCCTCTTGTACCTGTTTTCCATGTTTCCTTGATGCCTTGCTTTGCACAGACCAGGGAATGAAGGTTAATTAAGGTTCAACCATATTACTGATGATCTGGAGTCACGCATATGCCACAGTGGGCAAAGAAGGTAAGATTCCTTCCCTAAAATGTCCAGTGGGATGGCCTTTTGTATCGGAGTTTAAATCCCCAACAGGTGAACTGCAGGGTAGAAGAAGACACCCCACGTCCATCTTCTCAAGGGCAATGGATGCCGGCCTTGCCAGGAATACTCACATCCCAGAGTGAAAGGATTCTCAATCTGGAACGAGGGAAGCAAATTTCCGACTGTCTGAATTATTATTCCTGTAGAAAGCCACTGCATCAGTTATCACCGAGACACAAATCGAAACTGGCATTATTCAAAGCATAACAGGTCACGGATACTCTTTAGAGCAGGGAAGGCCAAATGGAGATTTAAGAGGTGTTTAAACTCATGAAGGGTTTAGATAAAGAGGGATCTCCAGTAGCACTTTCTAATATGCGTCCACAAGTGACATAGTCGCTCAGAGGTAGAGTTGCTGCCGCACAGCGCCAGAGGCCCGGGTTCGATCCTGACCACGGGTGCTGTCTGTACGGAGTTTGTGCGCTCTCCCCGTGACCACGTGGGTTTTCCCCGGGTGCTCCGGTGTCCTCCCACACTCCAAAGAAATATAGGTCTGTAGGTTAATTGGATTTGGTAAAATTATAAATTGTCCCTAGTGTGTAGGATAGCGCTAGTGTACGGGGTGGTCGCTGGTCGGCACGGACTCGATGGGCCGAAGGGCCAGCAGCACATGAATAGATGATGTTTTGGGTCGGAATCCTTCTTCAGATTCTTAACAGTGTATCTGTTACATTCAGGCTCCTGGGCACTAGTCTAGTAGTTTAGCCGTTATGTATCTTACCCAAGGAGGGAGCGAACTAAGTGAGGACACAGGTCAGTAAATAAATTCAGTGGCCTACATGAGGAACATTCAATCAAGCAATGAGGGTTGGGATTTGAAAGTCGCTGCTGATAAGGCAATGGAAACACATTAAACAAGAGCCTTCAAAAGTATTCGGATAAATATAGTCATACACCATGGAGACCCTAAAGGGGCTGTCCCACTTGGGCAACCTAATCCGCGAGTTCTGGCGAGTTTGCCCTCGACTCATACTCGCAGCATGGTCGACACGAGGTCGTAGGAGGTCTTTGTAACTCTCCTTCATGCTCGAGAGTGGTCCCCGCGTACTCGAGGCTTCAGCTAGGTCGCGGCGCATTTTTCAACCTGTTGGAAAATGCCCGAGAGTAAAAAAAGGTCGCCATGGAAAAAAAATTCGTTACTTTTTTTACTCGTAGGTTTAGTCGTAGTAGGTCGGCGTGTTAGTCGTAGGCAATCGAGGGTAGTCGAAGGTAGTCGTAGACAGTCTTCATCAGAGTCGAAGGGAGGTCGAAGGAGGTCGTCTTCACTCTCCACTATTCGGTGTCCAATTTTCCCGAAGTTAGTTGTAGCTAGTCGAAGCTAGTCTTCAACATAGTGGAAGGAGGTCGAAGGAGGTCTTCAACATGACATTTTTTCAAACTCTCCTAAACTCTTCCAAACGCGCCAATTAGGTCGCCCAAGTGGAAAAGCCCCTTAACTTATGCGAGTTACTTGTTCAGTTCAGGGCTTGGAACTTGGGTTGGACTTATGTTAGTCATAGATTGATACATACAGCGTGGAAACAGGCCCTTCAGCCCAACCTGCCCACACCAACCGACATGTCCCATCTACATTAGTCCCACCTGCCTGCATTTGACCCATATCTAAACCTTTAAGGGGAACCTGTCCAAATGTTTCTTAAACATTGCGATAGTCCTAGCCTCAACGACCTCCTCCGGCAGCTTGTTCCATACACCCACCACCCTTTGTGTAAAAAAAGTTACCCCTCAGGTTTCTATTAGATCTTTTTCCCCCCTCACCTTACACATATGTCCCCTGGTTCTTGATTCCCGTACTCTGGGTATGAGACTCTGTGCGTTTGCATGATCGATTCCTCTCACCATTTTGTACACCTCTAGAAGAATCCTGCAGTCCTCCCCAGGTTCCAAGTGTCCGACTTACAATAGCCCAAATGTACAAATTAGTGTTTGGGAGACTGCGGGATGGGTTTGCTGGCTGGGGCTTCAGGCATCTTGTGCCATGTAAGAACTCCGATCCCAGCCGCATTGACTTCTCTAACTTCAGGTAGCCCTTGCTCTCTCTCTCTCCTTCCCCTCCCCCTTCCCAGTCCTCCCACTAATCTCACTGTCTCTGCCCACTTTCTTTCTTTGTCCTACCCCCTCCCCTGACTTCAGTCTGAAGAAGGATCTCAACCCGAAATGTCGCCAATTCCTTCTCTCCATAGATGCTGCCTTCCCGGTGAGGTTCTCCAGCATTTTGTGTCTATCTTCCATTTTACCAGCATCTGCAGTTCCTTCTTAAACATTTCTGACTGGCAAACTGGGTTACAAACATTTAGTTTAATTTAGTCCAGTTTAGGTTGGAGAACCAGCATGGAAACAGGCCCTTCGGCCTAACCTGCCCACACCAACCAACATGTCCCATCTACATTAGTCCCACCGCTTGCACCCATTCACGATCTGGTTCCACAAATTCCGTACACGCTAGAGGGCATATTTACAGAGGACCAATTAACCGACACACCCCCGTGTCTTTGGAATGCGGGAGGAAACCGGAGCACCAGGAGGAAACCCACGCGGTCACAGGGATAACATGCAAACTCCACGCAGCCAGCGCCTGAGGTCAGGATCGAACCCTCTGGTCTCTGGCGCTGTGAGGCAACAGTTCTACCAACTGCACCACTGCGTCGCGAAGCTCTCAACGGAATCCTAGAGCGGTTCTCTGTATGAAAGTAGTTGGATTGAAACATAGAAACATAGAAAGTATGTGCAGGAGGAGGCCATTCGGCCCTTCGAGCCAGCACCCCATTCGTTGTGATCATGACTGATCGTCCCCAATCAATAACCCGTGCCTGCCTTCTCCCCATATCCCTTGATTCCACTAGCCCCGAGAGCTCTATCTAACTCTCTCTTAAATCCAAGCAGTGATTTGGCCTCCACTGCCCTCTGTGGCAGGGAATTCCATAAATTCACAACTCTCTGGGTGAAAAGGTTTTTTCTCACCTCGGTCTTAAATGGCCTCCCCTTCATTGTAAGACTGTGGCTTATAATGGTTCTGGACTCGTCCAACATTGGTAAATTATTCCTGCATATAGTTTGTCCAGTCCTTTAATAATTGTATATGTTTCTATAAGATCCCCCTCATCCTTCTAAACTCCAGTAAATACAACCCTAGTCTTTTCAATCTTTCCTCATATGACAGTCACGCTATCCCAGGATTCAATCTCATGAACCTACGCTGCACTGCCTCAATCACAAGGATGTATTTCCTCAAATTAGGAGACCAAAATTGTACACAATAGACCAAATTGCTATTTGGATTAACCAGCACTGACATTCTGTATGAATTACCTTCCATCTGGCTAGGATAGTCTTTTGACATGAGAGTGTTGGCCACTTGCAATGGTAAATCATTTATTTTCCAGCACTTTATGTGAATTCTTCCAAAATTCAGTTTTTTTTTTAGGATGACTAATTTGCAAATTCATTGAAAAATATATTCTGTAATCTGGAACAGGTCAGTAATGATGGTGAAAGTGGATGGGTTCGTTTGAAACAATCCTAACTCTTCGGGGTAGACAAAAATGCTGGAGAAACTCAGCGGGTGAGGCAGCATCTATGGAGAGAAGGACTAGGTGAAGTTTCGGGTGCAGAAGGGTTTCGGCCCGAAACGTTGCCTATTTCCTTCGCTCTATAGATGCTGCCTCACCCGCTGAGTTTCTCCAGCATTTTTGTCTACCTTCGATTTTCCAACATCTGCAGTTCCATCTTAAACATTTTGTCTGCTCCTCTGCGAAATCTCCTCGAAAACGACTAAAATGGCTTCTAGATGATTGCTTTCCCGACAATGTGAACTGTGATATTACACCGGAGAGTTATGTTTAAGAAAGAACTGCAGATGCTAGAAAAATCGAAGGTGGACAAAAATGCTGGAGAAACTCAGCGGGTGAGGCAGCATCTATGGAGCGAAGGAATAGGTGACGTTTTGGTCTGAAGAAGGGTTTTGGCTATTTCCTCCGCTCCATAGATGCTGCTTCGCCCGCTGGGTTTCTCCAGCATTTTTGTCTGCCTTAGTCATCCTCATCTCGGGTTATATGGATGATCTATACAGCTTCAGATGAGATGGGGATGCAGACAGATACTTGGAGCGGTGGACGTTTGGAGTGGTTTAACCTTTAGAGTTAGTTTCACGGAGACTGTTTTCCAGACGACCGGATCTCGTCTTCCCGATTTTTCCTCCGTAGTGACCTTTCTTCAGTCCTTGCTTCCCTTCATCAGTATCGTTGCCCTGTCCCTGCCCAATTAATGTGTGACCTCTGACAACCGCAAGGTGAAGCATCTAGGCAGGCAGTCGAGTCGCCAAGCCGGAGCAGGCTATGGACGATGCAGGTGATGGAGATCAGTGTGCAAAACGTTTGGTGCAGATGTGATGGCCTGAAGGGTCTGTGTCGCTGCCCTGCAACTTTCTGACTATGGTTCTCTCTGCCTGGAATATTCTCTCACAAAGGGGGTGCCCAAAACTGCACGCAGAATTCAAAAGGCATCCTTACGGGATAATTCTCAATATATTCCCTTTATCCTGTATCTGTACCCGTATGACTTGATTTTGAATCGTGTACAGTCTTTCCGCTGACTGACTAGCACCCAACAAGAAAGCTTTTCACTGTACCTCAGTACATGTGACACTAAACTGAACTAAATGAAACTCAATGTTGTACTCTGAGGCCATTAGAAATCCCCAATTTTATATTTTCATGGAATTCTGCCTCGCACTGTCAACTCTTTCCATTATTTTCGCTTTGAAGTTATTCACTCCTTCATTGCTTATTCTTACAAAATGTCCTCCTCATTCTTTTGCAGATTAAATTAGATCTATTATCTGTGTGCCCGTTGGAACAACTCTCCTGAAATACGTCACGACGCTCAGTCGTGTTTAGTTTAGTTTAGTTTGCGGACACAGCACGGAAACAGGCCCTTCGGCCCACCGTGTCCGCGCCGACCAGCGACGCCCGCACATTGATACTACTTTGTTCTGTGCTCTTTATTATTCGTATATCTGTAGGGCGACCACACATTTCACTGTACCAATTGGTACATGTGACAAATAAATCTATCTTGTATCTTGTACCTTACGCACACTAGGGATAATCCTACAAATATACCAAGCCAATTAACGTGCAGATGTGTCCGCCTTTGGAGTGTGGGAGGAAACCGGAGATCTCGGAGAAAAGACGGGCAGGTCGCGGGGAAAAACATACAAACTCCATACAGAAAGCACCCGCAGTCAGGATCGAACCCGGGTCTCTGACGCTGTCAGGCAGTCGCTCTACCACTGCGACACCGTGGCTCCCGTATTTGCCAAACCCTCTTGCGTTTTAAGATTATCTTATGATTATGATCTGTACGCCATAGTTAAGCCCTTCTGTATAAACCAAAGAACCAGCTCTGTTGAACCAAGGTGTATCCCTTTGAATCACATCCAATCCAACCCTTTGTTCAAACTTGAAAAAACTTATAGATACAAACCAAAGGTCCTATAGCGGAGCAAGATAGACCACTCCTGCTAAATGCAATGGGCTGACGTGTAGTACGCAACGGAGCGGAACCTGGGCCTTTTTTCATCCATTTCAGTAACCCGACCCGACCCGACCCGACTCGCTGTTGCGGGGGAACAGTTTGCGTTAATAAATTTAAATTCTGAAAATGAGGAGAAGAGTTTTACCAAAGAACTTTTATTTTTTCGAGGATGTTTCCGTTAACCGGCTTCCGTCTCCGCACGAGTATCTTTGCTCCGCTAGGGGATCGTTGGGGCGGAGACGGAAGCCGGTTACGGAAATGGGGCCGAAAATCACCCACGAATCTGCCCATGACCGTGCTACGTCTTATTCGCCGAGTGGTCTATCTTGCTCGCTGTAGGGTATTTGATACACACAGTGCTGGAGTAGCTCGCTGTAGGATCTTTGATACACACAGTGCTGGAGTAACTCAGCAAGTCAGACCGCATCTCTGGAGAAAAAGAATGGATGACGCTTCGGGTTGGGACCCTTCTTCAGAGTCGTCCGCCCTAGTTTAACTTTGAAAAACCACTCACGCTTGAAATCCGAAACAAAAACAGAAATTGGTGGAGACCTTTAATGTTTCACCCTTCCACAGATGCTGCCCGACATGTCAAGTCAAGAGAGTTTATTGTCATGTGTCCCAGATAGGACAATGACATTCTTGCTTGCTGCAGCACAACAGAATATTGTAGGGATAAATACAGAACAGATCAGTGTGTCCATATCCCATAGACCATATATATACACATAAATAAACAGATAAAGTGCAATAGGCTGTTATTGTTCAGAGTTTGTTTGAAGTTGTGTTTAATAGTCTGATGGCTGTGGGGAAGCAGCTATTCCTGAACCTGGATGATGCAGATTTCAGGCTCCTGTACCTTCTACCTGAAGGCAGCGGTGAGATGAGTGTGTGGCCAGCATGGTGTGGGTCCTTGATGATGTTGGCAGCCTTTTTGAGGCAGCGACTGCGGTAGATCCCCTCGATGGTAAGGAGGTCAGAGCCGGTGATGGGTCTGGCAGTGCTTGCAACTTTTTGCAGCCTTTTCCGCTCCTGGGCGCTCAGGTTGCCGAACCAAGCCAACTGTGTTTCCAACAATTTCTGTCTTTGAACTCCTCGGTCTTCGATCGCTTAGCAAATAAAACAGAACGTTAGAGATACTCAAGGGGCCAGGCAGCTTCTGCAGAGGCAGAAACAAAGTTAAAATAGTGGAGGATTTGAGCCTGAAGAAAGGTCCCAACCCGAAAGGTCATCCATCCTTTTTCTCCAGAGATGTTGTCTGACCCACTGAGTTACTCCAGCACCGTGTGTCTATCACCCTCGAACCGTAGTATTTCCCATTTGTAACTATAGTATTTACATCAAATTGAGTTGATGATCAATAGTGGCTCCTAGGATGTTAATGGTGGTGGGGTCAGTAATAGCTATGGCAATGAGTGTCCTTCAATAGAGAGATGGTTGAGGTTCTCTCTGACAGGACTGGCATTGTCTGCCCTTGAAAGGCACCTGGATTGGCTCTGATCTCCAGTACTATCTGTGTGGAGTCTGCATGTTCTCCCAGTGACTGTGTCAACTTCCTCCCAGTTGCTAGATTAATTGGCTGCGGCAAATAGTCCCTGGTGGTAGATTTAAATCATCGAGTCGTACAGTGTGGAAACAGGCCCGTCACTCCATCCTACCCACACCGACCAACATGTCCCATCTACAGTAGTCCCACCTACCTGCATTTGGCCCATATCCCTCCAAACCGGTTCCTATCCATGTACCTACTTAAATGTTTTTTAAATGTTGTGATACTACCTGCCTTAACTACCTCCTCCGGCAGTTCGCTCCATACGCCCACCCACCCTTTGTGTAAAAACGTTACCCTCAGGTGCCTATTAAATCTTTCCCGTAAACCTATGTCCTCTGGTTCTCGACGATAGACACTGGAGTCACTCAGCGGGACAGGCAGCATCTCTGGAGAGCAGGAATGAGTGAGCTTTGGGTTCGAGACCTCTGGTTCTCGATTCCCCTACTCTGGGCAAGAGACTCTGTGCGTTCACCCTGTCTATTTCGCTCTTGAATCTGGGGAAAGTTACATAGACACATAGATAATAGGTGCAGGAGGAGGCCATTCGGCCCTTCGAGCCAGCACCGCCATTCATTGTGATCATTGTGACCACTTTGCATCTCACTGCGCATCCCGTATGTGTATGTGACGAATAAACTTGACCTGACTTGATTTGGCTGATCGTCCCCAGTCAATAACCCGTGCCTGCCTTCTCCCCTTATCCCTTGATTCCACCAGCGCCTAGAGCTCGATCTAACTCATGGTTGATGCGGGTGTGGGGAGGTTGAGTGTCAGGTCAGAGGAGATGGGCGATTGATGGTCTGTGAAGCCTTTGCGAGATAAAGGGACTGTTTCCTGCTGATGACTCTCCAAATCCTTGGACCAAATCAAATGAACTTCCTCTCAGTGCTGGAGCTTACGCTTTCTTTTATTGCAAGAGGAAGAAGGTTTTACACCTTAAATGCTGTTTATTAACAACAGCAATAATAACCATCTCTGTAACAATTTTTATGTGGCAAAATGGCCCAAGGCATTTCAAGGCAGCAATATCAAATAAAAATTGATGCCAAGCTTTCCAAGGCTTGGGTATAGATTGTTCACAGAGGTAGGCTTCACGGAGCTTTGCGGCTGATGACTATATCGTGAAACGAAGTCGCTGTTATAATGTCGGATACATGAGTGTGGGTAACAAGATCTCACAAACAGCAAAAAACATAAGCAACCAGATGTAGAACCATGTAGATCTGCAGATGCTGGTTTACAAAGCAAGACACAAAGTGCTGGATTGACTCAGCGGGTCAGGCAGCATCTCTGGAGAACATGGATAGGTGACGTTTCGGGTTATCGGCTTAAAACACTATTATTCTGAAATGGAGGGCAAGGAAAATCACTGAAGGGTTGTTTAGAGACTACAGTGCATTGTGACAGCATATGTAAGAAAGGCCTTTGACAGTGTCAATTTTTTAATACACCATCTTGGCCGGAGGCCCCCTAGATTTCGAGGCCCTAGGCTTCGGCCTATGAAGCCTAATGGTAAATCCGCCCCGGAACCTGGTTTAACATATTCCCCCTCAGAACAGTTTCCTGGTGGCCACCAGTACATGTGAACATCATTCACAGTGTGTCTCTCACATGTTAATTGACTTGGGCTGAATCCTTGGAACGGAGGAAGTTTTTTTTTTTCTCTTTCAATTGATTTCAATAAGAAAAAAAACATGTTAGGCTTTTTGTGGAGGGGGGAGGAATTTTCCTACAGATATCCTGGACCAGATTAGGGCAGCACGGTGGCACAGCGGTAGACTTGCCGCCTCACGGCACCAGAGACACGGGTTCGATCCTGACTGCGGGAGCTGTCTGTACGGAGTTTGCACGTTCTCTCTGTGACCACAAGGTTTTCTCCGGGTGCTCTGGTTTCCTCCCACGCTCCAAAGACGCACGGGTTTGTCGTTTAATTGGCTTCTGTAAATTGTCCCTGGTTTGTAGTGTTAGTGTATAGGGTGGTCGCTGGTCAGCGCGAACTCGGTTAGGTCCAAAGGTTCTGTTTCCACACTGCATCTATAAAGTCTAAAGTCTAAATCTATCTCTTTGGCAGTGAGGTTGCTCAGGATGTTCTGGCTAGAGTGGGTTAACTTTCACAGGCAGACTTTTGGCTCATTTAGTCTAGAGATACAGCATGGAAACAGGCCCTTCGGCCCACCAAGTCCGCACCCACCTCCAATCACCCGTTCACACTAATTCTATGCTATCCCACTTTCCCATTCACTCCCTAACACTCACGGAAATTTATAGCCACCAACTAACCGACAAACCCACATGTCTTTGGGATGTGGAAGGAAACCGGAGCACCTGCAGGAAACCCACACAATCACAGGGAAAACATGCAAACTCCACACAGACAGCACCCGAGGTCGGGATTGAACCCGGGTCTCCGGCACTGTAAGGCAACGGATCTACCTGCTGCCGCCTCGGAACGTTAAAAAAGATCTTGGGAGAAATTGCTAATTTTTTTAATATTGAACCCTGCCTTGCGCCAACATAGTCAGGCGTGGAAGATGGAATTTTTAATTCAAATTGCAAATCTGGTGTCTTGGGAACATCTATTCGGGAATACTGAGCTACCTGGATGTACATTTCCAGACTTTACTTTTGATAAACAGACATGGAATTTTGGTGGGACAAGGAACTGCAGATGCTGGCTTATAAAACGAAAGTGGTGCAGTAACTCAGCACGTCAGGCCTCATCTCTGGAGAGCGATATTTCGTATCAGGCCCTCCTGAGTAACTCGAGCATTTAATGCTTTTATTACAGAATTTTAGATCGGTGTGACACTGTGGCGCAGTGGTAGAGTTCTGCCTTAAAGGCCTGTCCCACTTTCACAACCTAATTCACCACCTTTTTTACTCGTGGACATTTTTCATCAGGCTAGAAAAACGCCCCGGCCTACTTGATGCCACGATTACCTGCGACTGGCATCACGGCCTGCTACGACCTATCTACGACCTCCTACGACCTCGTGACGACCATGCTGCGAGTACGAGTCAAGGGCAAACTCGGCAGAGGTCGTGAATTAGGTCGCGAAAGTGGGACAGGCCCTTTACAGCGCTAGAGATCCGGGTTCGATCCCTACCACGGGTGCCGTCTTTACGGAGATTGTGCGTTCTCCCCGTGACCGCGTGGGTTTTCTCCGGGCGATCCGCTTTCCTCCCACACTCCAAAGACGCACGGGCTGACAGGTTAATTGGTTTTGGTAAAATTGCAACATTTGCCCTCGTGCGTATAGGATAGTGCTAGTACACGGGGTGGTTGCTAGTCAACGCGGATTTAGTGGGCCGTACTTGCCATACTAACACGATTACTTCTCGTGTGACTCCCTTGTGACTCCCAAATTCCTCGGAATATCAACACTCCCCAATCTTCCACCTTTGGAAAAATAATCTGCTCTCCTAATCTTTCCTGCGAAATTGGATGAACAGGTTTTTCCAACTTCTGCTCCACTTGATGTGTTTACATTCTCATTGACCTTTGCCCCTAGTTCACTTTCCGACCTAGATTTGCGTCGACAATAAATCTGCACAAGTTACATTCATTCCCTTAACTTAAGTGACACCTTCTGGGTCACATAGAGACAAATTAGTCCCAGTTTGGATCCCAGTAGGAACAAGAACATGCTAAACCCAAAATAGAACATAGAACGCTAAGCAGTATAGCACAGAAGCAGGCCCTTCGGCCCACATGGTCTGTGCCGACCATTTCAACAAAATTAAGACAACCCTATGTGCCTGCATATATATGCTCCATATCCCACCATTCCCTGGAGTTTAGAAGGTTGTGGGGGGACCTCGTTGAAACTCACAGAATAATGAAAGGCATAGATAGAGTGGATGTGGAGAGGATGTTTCCGCTGGTGGGAGAGTCTAGGCCCAGAGGTCATGGCCTCAGAATTAAAGGGCGCTCTTTTAGAAAGGAGGTGAGGAGGAACTTCTTTAGTCAGAGGGTAGTTAATCTGTGGAACTCATTGCCACAGAGGGCTGTGGAGGCCATGTCAGTGGATATTTGTAAGGCAGAGATAGTCAAATTCTTAATTAAGAGTTATGGGGAGAAGGCAGGGAAATGGGATTCGGAGGCAGAGATCTGCCAAGATTGAAAATGGCAGCGTAGACTCAATGGGCCGAATGGCCTAATTCTACTCCTATAACTTGTGAACTTGTGAACCATCCCAGACAGTGTGTTCCAGGCACCGACCACTCTCCGTAACAAAAACTTCCCCCTCGCATCTCCTTTAGACTTTCCCCTTCTCATCCTAAACCTACGCCCTCTAGTATTTGACATTCCCACCCTGGGAAAAGGTTTCTGACTGTCCATCCTATCTTTGCCACTTGTAATTGGATAAACTCCTGGCAGTTCTCCCCTCAGCCTTCAATCCTTCAGAAAAGACAATCCACGTTTTTTCCAACCTCTGCCTTGTTGTGATAAATGACCTTTTTATTCCTTTTCTCTTTTTTCAGTTCAATATTTCTCGCTGATAAATTACTGCAAGCCCAATACTGGGTGATGGCCTGGTTGAAACATTATCGGATCATTTTTGACAGCAACTCAACACCCTTCTACCCACCCCTCCTCAATCTAAACTGCAATCTCATCGCTTAATGGAATTGACAAGCATAATTCCCCTTCCCATTCCCACACTGACTATTCTGTCCGAGGCCTCCTCCATTGTCAGAGTGAGGCCAATCGCAAATTGGAGGAACAGCACCTCATATTTCGCTTGGGCAGCTTACCACCCAGTGGTATGGACATTGATTTAACTTCAAGTAACCCCAGCACTCCCTCTCTCCAGCCCTCCCCCACCCAAGTCGCACCAGCTTCTCGTTCTCACCCAGCAAACCACTAAGAATGGCGTGTTTCCTTTATCATCGTTACTTATTTTTGCATATCTTTCATTCATCTGTTCTATCTCAGTCTACATCACTGTCTATATCTCTCGTTTCCCATTCCCCTGACTAGTCTGAAGAAGGGTCTCGACCTGAAACGTCACCCATTCCTTCTCTCCATAGATGCTGCCTGACCCGCTGAGTTACTCCAGCTTTTTTGTCCATCTGGCCTTTCATCAATTCTTATTGTCTGCAAACATATTTGTGACATTTTATTGTCTGCTGCTGCATCTCACAGCAAAATACTACAGTTGCTGGAAACCTGAAATGAAACTATTAAAAAACTCAAGGTTAGGTGCTTACCCAGTTCCCCCTGACTACATTATATTTGCTTCTACTGTATACTTCATAGGGCAAGTTCCAAATCAGAACATTTAACTGGAGGCACAAGGATTTGTAGATGCTGAAATATCATGTGGGATGCAACATGCTGGAGTAACTCAATGGGTCAGGTTGCATCTCTAGAGGACATGCATCGGCGACATTTTGGGTTCTTCAGCTGTCTTTAAAACCCATTCCATCTTGAACATTGAATTTTCTCAATTCTGTTAGCCCTTGCTGTCTCCTCCCCTTCCCACCTCTCCCTCAGCCCTCGGGCCCTGGCATTCCCTCTATCTCTATCTCCCTCCCCCACCCTAGTCGCACTAGCTTCTCATTTTCACACCACAAACAGCTTACAATGGTCTGAAGAAGGGTCTCGACCCGAAACGTCGCCTATCTCCTTCGCTCCTTAGATGCTGCTGCACCCGCTGAGTTTTTCCAGCTTTTTGTGTAACTTACAATGGCTTGTTCCCTTTATCATCGATACTTTTTTGCATATCTTTCATTCATTGTTCTTTATCTCTCCACATCACTGTCTATATCTCTCGTTTCCCTGATCCCTGACCAGTCTGAAGAAGGGTCTCGACCCGAAACGTCGCCTAACTCCTTCGCCTCTTAGATGCTGCTGCACCTGCTGAGTTTCTCCAGCTTTTTGTGTAACCATCCCATCTCTGTTTTTTTTCCCAATTATATTAAATCTAGTGGTCTCATGTCTTGCCAGCACAAACGGTTTCTGAAATGTAAAACACTCATCTGGTCAAGCAGCATCTGTGGAAGACGTGCAGAGTTAACGTTTCAGGGCGAAGACCCTTCATCAGAACTGGTGACCGATTATTGACCTGAAAAGTTAACTCTGTTTCTCTCTCCACTGGGGCTGCCTGACCTGCCAAGTGATTGCTTCATTCTCTGTACCCTCTCTATCGATGGCCAATATTCTCCACAGGCCCGCAAGATTAGTTGAGCATTTTATGTTTTATTATGAATAGATTCTGACATTACCCTGTTATCACTGTCGGGTGAATCAAACCTCTCTTATCCTTAGAGGACAGCAGATCAGTCTGAAGAAGGGTCTCTACCCGAAACGTCACCCATTCCTTCTCTCCAGAGATGCTGCCTGTCCCGCTGAGTCACTCCAGCGCTTTGTGTCACTTTTATCCTTTATCTTTCCTTCCATTTTTGAACTGTAGAATCATGTTTGCCCTTTCTCAATCTCTAAGAACCATTCTACCAAACATTTTTTTCAACAATACTGTACCTATCGTTGGGGCATTGAATCTTAATTTTGCACAGGATCGTGAGTACAGGGCCTTATGGCCTTCTATGTTCCGGCGATTATTTCAAAATATTGGAAAAACCTCCGGGAACCTCCGGGAACTGCATGGAAACCTTGGGCGGGGCGCAAAGTCTCCAAAGGTTTCCGTTCAGGTTTCCTAAGTGGGACAGGGGCATTACAACCTGAGGCCACAGATCAGAGGCAACCGTTGTGCGTGGAAATGGCATCCGAGACATCTTAACTTTGACCAGTTTTTCCTGCTCCCGGTTAAAGAACTGGTTTGGCCACAAAATGGCTGCTTCTAGGTCACCCCTGGCCAGCTGTTGAACGAAACAAAATGTGGGATTGGGTGGAAGAGCTGCAACGTTGATATATAGCACCCTTCATAACAGAGTGTGGAAATCCAGCCAAATCTTCTTGGAATGTAGGTTGCCAGAGGCTACAGTTTATCTCTTGAGAGAGTTTGTGTGTGTGTGTGTGCACGCCTGTGGCACTGAGCAATATCTCACCTTCCTGCAAGTGTTAAAGAAACAGATGGAGAGCGTTGAGCTAGATTTTCTTCAGTTTTACAGCCAGAATCCAGGGACGGTTTCTCAGACTAATATCCGATAATGCGAAGAATAATAACACTTGGGAGTTTTTGGATATCCAGGATTGGATAGCCCGGAACAATAGATATGAGGAAAAATTGACCGGAGGGATTTAAAATAGAGAATAATAGTAACCTGGTCATAATGGATATCTGAGAATAGCGGAATGAATGATTTACATTAACGGGAATGCAGGAATGTTATCTGGTAAACAGAAAATGCTGGAGAAACTCAGCGGGTGAGGCAGCATGTATGAATTGGCGATGTTTCGGGTGGAGACCTTTCTTCAGACTTCTCGTTCTTCAGACGTTTCTCGACCCGAAACGTTGCCTATTCCTTTACTTATTTTTGCATATCTTTCATTCATCTGTTCTATCTCTCTCGACAGCACTGTCTATATCTCTCATTTCCCATTCCCCTGACTAGTCTGAAGAAGGGTCTTGACCCGAAACGTCACACATTCCTTCTCTCCATAGATGCTGCCTCACCCGCCGAGTTTCTCCAGCATTTTATGTCCATCTTCAATTGTTCCAGCATCTGCAGTTTTTTCTTAAACATGTTATCTGGTAATAATAGATAGCCAATAGTGATTTGAAATATAGAATAATAGATATTTGGGAGTAGATAATAAATCACCATGAACAATAGACCAAGCAATGGATAATCTATTGTTTACATGGCGAATGAGAGTTAGTCAGGAGTTATTGAATCTGGGCTAATGTGTACCTAGGAATTATTTCACAGAGAATAATTGATATCCATAAATGATTGTATAAGTCAAGTGGATAAATGGTTTTATTTGTACAGAATAATGAGTAGTCAAATATAATTGCATAAAGATGATAGATTGACACCTGGGATTGATAATGTGGTGAAAAATGGATCTTTAGGTGTGAATAATCGGAGAGTTGGGACTGAAAGTGAAAACCGATTGAAGAAACTGATCGTAGACAGAAGTGCTGGAGAAACTCAGCGGGTGAGGCAGCCTCTATGGAGCGAAGGAAATAGGCAACGTTTCGGGCCGAAACCCTTCTTCAGACTGATGTAGGGTGGGGGGGGGGGGGGGGGGGGGAAGAGCAAAGGAAGAGGAGGAGCCAGAGGGCTGAGGGAGAGCCAAGAAGGGGAGGAGACAGCAAGGGCTACCGGAAATTGGAGAAGTCAATGTTCATGCCGCTAGGGTGCAGACTGCCCAAGCGGAATATGAGGTGCTGCTCCTCCAATTTCCGGTGGTGCTCACTCACCATGGAGGAGGCCCAGGACAGAAAGGTCAGATTCGGAATGGGAGGGGGGAGTGGAAGTGCTGAGCCACCGGGAGATCAGGTTGGTCAATGCGGACCGAGCGGAACTGACATTTACTTACATCTCCGCCTCAGAGGGCGGTGGAGGCAGGTGCTCTGGATGCTTTCAAGCGAGAGCTAGATGGGGCTCTTAAAAATAGCGGAGTCAGGGGATATTTGGGGAGAAGGCAGGAACGGGGTGCTGATTGGGGATTGGATCAGCCATGATCACATTGAATGGCGGTGCTGGCTGGAAGGGCCGAATGGCCTACTCCTGCACCTATTGTCTATTGTCTGTCATCCCAGCCCGAAATGTTGCCTGTCCATTGCCCTCCCCAGATAGTGCCTGACGGGCAGAGTTCCTCACAAATTCTCTTCAATTTTCCAGCATCTGCAGTTTCTTTTGTCTGCAACATTTAGCAGCTGCTTAAGTATTTTAGAAGCAATGTAGGAAAGCGCCCTAAACATGTGCCACTTTGGGACGTTCTGACACGTTTTGGGATGATTTACTGTACATAGAACAAGAGTCAAGAGTGTTGTATTGTCATGCGTCCCAGATAGGACAATGACATTCTTGCTTGCCGCAGCACAACAGAATATGTAAACATAGTACACAACGGGAGATAAAAAAGTTCTGTGTGTGTATATGCACATGCACACATACTTAATAAGTGAACAAATATAGTGCAATAATAATAATAGTCTGTTGTAGTTCAGAGCTTATTTGCTGTCGTGTTTAATAGCCTGATGGCTCTAGCAGGGAAGAAGCAGTTCCTGAACCTGGACGTTACAGTTTTCAGGCTCCTGCACCTTCTTCCCGATGGCAGTGGTGAGACGAGTGTGTGGCCAGGGCGGTGCGGGTCTCTGGTGATGATGCTGGCTGCCTTTTTGAGGCAGCGACTTCGATAGATCCCTTCGACGGCGGGGAGGCCAGAGCCGGTGACGGACTGGGCAGTGAACACAGAAGCAGAAACATAGAACAGCACGGCTCAGGTGAAGGCTCTTTGATGCCAGGCATGATGCCAAGTAAAACTGATCTCATGTCGAAACAAGGAACTGCTGCAATTGCTGGTTTACACCAAAGATAGACGCAAACTGCTGAAGTAACTTAGTGGGTAAGGCAGCATCTATGGAGAAAGAAAAATAGGCCCTGCTTTCCGTCGGGACCCTTCAACCGATCTCATCTGCCTGTACATGATCCATATCTTCCTATTCCCCACACTTCCATATGCCTGTCTAAAAGCCTCCACAACACCACTATAGCATCTGCTTTCAACAGCACGCCTGGCACCCACCACCCTCTGTGTAAAAAACACAGCCTTGCACATCTCCATTAAACTTTCCCCCTGCACAACCAATGGGGACCTGATGCCTCGTTTTCACAACTGACTCTCTCTTATCTCTCCCACTCCCCTAACTCTCAGTCTGAAGAAGGGTCTCGACCCAAAACGTCATTCTCAGCCTCAGAGGGCGGTGGAGGCCGGTTCTCTGGATACTTTCAAGAGAGAGCTAGATATGGCTCTTAAAGATAGCGGAGTCGGGGGATATGGGGGGGAAGGCAGGAACGGGGTACTGATTGTGGACGATCAGCCATTGGCGGTGCTGGCTCGAAGGGCCGAATGGCCTACTCCTGCACCTATTGTCCATTGTCTATTGTCTATTGTCACCCATTCCTTCTATCTCATGTTTCAGAGGTTATGGAGAGAAGGCAGGAGAATGGGGTTAGGAGGGAGAGATAGATCAGCCACGATTGAATGATGGAGTAGACCTGATGGGCTGAATGGCCTAATTCGGCTGCTATCACTTAGGACTTTATGTTAGACTAATGGGATTACATCCCAGGGGATTTTTACCTTTCCCAATTTTAACTGACCCACTGCAAGAAAGGGCAGATAGATACAAAATGCTGGAGTAACTTATGATCTTACGATCCAGAGATGCTGCCTGTTCCACTGAGTTACTCCAGCATTTTGTGTCTATCCTACCTTTAACACGTCGAGTTCTCCCTTTCCACAGTGCTGAGAGTTAAAGAGTGTGTCATCATCAGGCACTTAAGTGTAGTCCTGTATGCAGTTCCACCCACCGAGACTGTGCTCCCTCTGTTAGCTGCTTCCTTCTGCAGTGAGTGATGAATCATCACTCAATCTGTCTCCGAGCACCGCAAAGTGTAGCCGTTACTTGCCGCTGATTCATAGCCGGCTTTCTGACGGTTTTTATTTTGCCAACTCAGCGGTCGGCAGACTCGTAGCATCACACAGGAGGCCGTTCAGCCCATCCTGACTGCGTTAGGTTCACTTTATGTGAGAAGGAACCGCAGATGCTGGTTTACACTGAAGGTCGACACAAAATGCTGGGGTGGCTCAACGGGTCGAAGGAATAGGTGTCTGAATTCCCAGTCTGAAGAAGGATCTCGACCCGAAAGGTCACCTATTCCTTTTCTCCAGAGATGCTGCCTGACCCGCTGAATTAATCCAGCATTTTGTGTCTATCTTTGGTTTGGTTTGGTTTGCCTCAGTTTCATTTGGTTTAGGCTTACACCATGGAAACAGGCCCTTCGGCCCACCGAGTCTGTGCCAACCCACACACTATTTCTGTCCTACACACTGGAGGCACTTTGCCGACCCTACAAACCCTGCACGTCTTTGGAGCGTGGCAGGAAGCCAGAGATCCCAGAGAAACCCCACGCGGTCACAGGGAGAACGTACAAATTCTGCACAGACGGCACCTGGAGTCAGGATCGAACCCAGATCTCTGGTGCTGTGAGGTGGCAACCCTACCGCTGTTGATCTTCAAAAGACCTCCCCAGTTACCCGTCTACCTCTAGCTCAACGGCCCAGGGTTTTTTTTTCCCCCTTTCCCAAGCATTTATATCCATTTCTTTTCGATGTTATATTACATACCTCCAGATAGCTATATAACAACAGATGAAACAATAGCTTTTCACCGTGACAATAAACCAAACTAAGCGAAACTGTTGCGTAGGAAGGAACTGCAGATGCTTATTTAAACCGAAGATAGGCACTAAATGCTGGAGTAACTCAGCGGGGCAGGCAGCATCTCTGGAGAGAAGGAACGGGTGACGTTTCGGGTCGCGTCCCTTCTTCAGACTTCAAACTAACTATTGAATCTGCTCCCACCACCATGATTCAGATCACAGCAACAGGCTGTGTGAAAAAATACTCTCCTCACCTCTCTCTCTCTCTCTCTCTCTGTCTCGCTCGCTCTCTCTCGTCCTTCTGCCAATGATCTCGATTCTGCCAATCTGGTTACCAGCTTTCCTTGCCAGTGAAAACAGCTTCTGCTTATTTTATTCTTTCAAACCCCTTTCACGATTTTGAACACCGAGCATCCCTCTCTCTAATCCTCCCAGCACTTCCAATGCCTCGCAGTTCCAGAGAGCTGGATTTGATCCCGACCAGTGCTGTCTGTGTGGAGTTTGCACGCTCTCCCCGTGGCCGCACAAATTTCCTCTGGGAGCCCCGATTTCCTCCCACATCCCAGACATGTTTGAGTTTGTAGGCTGATTGGCCTCTGTAAATTTCCCCTGGTGAAGGCAAGGAGCAAAAAAAAAATCAGATGGGACATTGATAGATGGGCGCGAGAGCGCTGCAGGGCTACAGGGAAACAAGAAGAGGTGTGAATGGTGGATACAATGGGCTGAATGGCCTGTTTTTTTTGTCATAATAAGTAGATAAACCTCAGCAGATTTATATATTCAAAGTTCATGTCATAGGAGTTGAATTAGGCCATTTGGCCCATCGAACCAACTACCATTCAATCATGGCTGATCTATCTTTCCCCGCCACCCCATTCTCCTGCCTTCTCCTCGTAGCCCTTACTAAACAAAAAATTGTCAATCTCCCCTTTAAGAATACCCAGAGACTTGGCCTCCACTGCCTTCTGTGGCACCAAATTCCACAGATTCACCACCCTCTGTCTCAAGAAATTTCTCCTCATCTCCATTTTAAAAGTACGTCCTTTTATTCCAAGGCTGCGCCCTCTGATCCTAGACTCTCCCACTAGCAGAAACATCCTCTCCACTTCCACTCTATTCAGGCTTTTCACGATTCGAAAGCTTTTGGAAGCTTTCTAACCCAAAGTTATGGAATATTGTGAGGTGGATTTTCCTAGCTGCAATAAAATGGGCCCGATGGCCTTCGTCACTTGTTGAGGAGACCTGTTGGTAACATGGAATCCCTGCGATTGCTCTAGAGAGCTCTACCAGGTTTGAGGGGAGGCACAGTGACGCGGAGGTAGAGCTGCTACCTTACAGCGCCAGAGACCCGGGTTCGATCCCGACTACGGGCGCTGTCTGTACGGGGTTTTCACATTCTCCCCGTGACCGCACGGGTTTCCTCCGGGTGCTCCGGTTTCCCCCCACATTCCCCCCACGTGCGGGTGCTGCAGGTTAATTGGCCCTCTGCAAAATTTCTCCTGAGGTGCAGGGAGCGGATGACAATATCCCCATATCCCCTTCTCCCCATATCCCCTGACTCCGCTATCTTTAAGAGCCCCATCTAGCTCTCTCTTGAAAGCATCCAGAGAACCTGGCCTCCACCGCCCTCTGAGGCAGAGAATTCCACAGACTCACCACTCTCTGTGAGAAAAAGTGTTTCCTCATCTCCGTTCCAAATGGCTTACCCCTTATTCTTAAAGAGTGGCCGTTTAAACAGATGAGAACAGATATTAAACAGATGAGAAAGTGGAATAACATAGAACGTGGGTGTTCAAAAGGGCGGCATGGACTTGATGGGCCGAAGGACCTTTTTTTCATACTGTATGTCCAAACTGAACAATTGCTCAGATCCCGGGTTGTAAAAAGGTCATCTCCTGAAATAAATTTGTCTCATTTGCATTGCAATAATTCCACATCGCCGGCGCTCCAGGGAATATGTTGCAAAGAATCTCCACCCCTGCGGGTTTCCACAAATTAGTCAGGAATTTACTTCTGTGTCGAGGTGTAGTCACAGGCTCCATTGTTCCCAGCAGCATGCTACCTCGTCTCTGTGGGATATCTGAAAGAGGTGTTAGGGACTCCACATCCGCGAGTTATTTTCACCCTTAATCATGTCCAGATAAACAAGCGGCAGACAGGGTAGACCAGGGGTGGGGAACCTGCGGCCTTAAGGCTGCATGAGGCCTTCTAGGCCATTAAGTGCAGCCTGTTGAATGAATCCAAATCCTTTTATTTTTATCAATATGTTTTTGTTCATCTTTTATTATTTTTAACTTTAATCTTAAAATGAATGTATTTAAAATACCAAAGAGTGAAAGAAGATTCAACAAAATAATCCTAAATCTAATTGAAGTTTCTTGGATGCGGCCTTTATTAGATTACAGCTAACTTAATGCGGCCTTCCAATATGAAAAGGATTCCCCACCCCTGGGATAGACACATGGTGCTGGAGTAACTCAGCGGGACAGGGAGCGTCTCTGGAGAAAAGGAATGGGTGACGTTTTGAGTCAAGACCCTTCTTCAGACTGAGAGTCAATGGTGAGGTTTCCCAAGCCCCACAAGGCCCGGTTCTACCTTCTCCCCAAAATCCATAAGCATAAGTACCCCAGCAGACCGTTTGTTTCTGCCTGCTCCTACCCCACTGAAACAATTGCCATGTACCTCGACTCCATCATAAGATCATAAGATTGGAGTAAGATTAGGCCATTCAGCCCATCATGTCTACTCCGCCCATCCAGCAAAGCTGATCTATCTCTCCATCCTAACCCCATTCACCTGCCTTCTCCCCATAACATCTGACACCCGCACTAATCAACAATCTATCTATCTCTGCCTTAAATATATCCACTGACTTTGTCTCCACAGCCTCCTGTGGCAAAGAATTCCATACATTCACCATCCCCGGACTAAAGAAATTCCTCCTCATCTCCTTCCTAAAAGAACGTCCTTTAATTCGAAGGCTATGACTCATCCTAGACTCTCCCACTAGTGGAAACATCCTCTCCGCATCCACTCACTCCAAGCCTTTTACTGTTCTGTACATTTCAATAAGGTGCCCCTTCATTCTTCTAAATTCCAGCGAGTACAGGCCCAGTGCCGTCAAGCGCTCCTATTCCCCATGGTCTAATCCTTCCCAAACTATGTCCAAGACTCCTCACACGCCCTTCATATCTTTAAGGACTTCCATTTTCCAGGTCCCCATTCCCTCATCTTTACCAGCTTTTGCCCTGACTCTCAGTCTAAAGAACTCAACAGGAAACATCCCTTATATTTTTTCTCCAGAGATGCTGCCTAACCCGCCGAGTTACTCCAGCATTTTGTCTCTATCTTCGGTATAAACTAGCATCTGCAGTTAGAAACATAGAAACATAGAAACATAGAAAATAGGTGCAGGAGAAGCCATTCGGCCCTTCGAGCCAGCACCGCCATTCATTGTGATCATGGCTGATCGTCCACAATCAATAACCCGTGCCTGCCCACTCCCCATATCCCCTGATTCCACTAGCCCCTAGAGCTCTATCTAACTCTCTCTTAAATCCACCCAGTGATTTGGCCTCCACTGCCCTCTGTGGCAGGGAATTCCACAAATTGTCAACTCTCTGGGTGAAAACGTTTTTTCTCACCTCAGTCTTAAATGGCCTCCCCTTTATTCTAAGACTGTGGCCCCTGGTTCTGGATTCTGGAGTTCCTTCCTACACAAGCCACAAATAGGTGTCTTCTCTGCAGACAAATATACCTTTCCCTTCATATTAGATACTGAGGAGATAGCTGTGAGGAGGTTGTTTCCATTTTGGGGATGATCTTCAAGGGTGGTCATTTAAAATAAGTGTCTGCCATTTAAAACAAGGGAATATTTTTTTCTCTCAAGGAGTCATAAATGTTCGAACCTCTCGTCCTTAAAGAATATTGTAATATAAGGGAAAGATTGCAACAACCAGGTTCAGGAATAGCTACTTCCCCACAGCCATCAGGCTATGAAACCTGGCTCGGACTAAACACTGATCATTAATAACCCATTATCTGTTATTTGCATTTTATCAGTTTATTTATTCATGTGTGTATATGTTTATATATGGTATATGGACACACTGATCTGTTTTGTAGTAAATGCCTTCTATGTTCTGTTGTGCTGAAGCAAGGCAAGAATTTCATTGTCCTATCGGGGACACGTGACAATAAACTCTCTTGAATGAACTTGAATATTGTTAAAGCAGGAGGTTGATGGGTGAGTGAGGGGGTGAAAGGTTAGCTGGGGTGGAGGACCAGGAATGGGACATTGAAGTCACAATCAGATCAGCCATAACTTTGGACAGCAGCTCTTAACACATCTATATCAATGTGTAGGAAGGAACTGCGGATGATGGTTTACACCGAAGATAGACCCAAAATGCTGGAGTAACTCAGCGGGACAGGCAGCATCTCTGGAGAAAAGAATGGGTGATTTTTCACGGTCGAGACCCTTCTCGATCGGATAAAGAGTCTCGACCCGAAACGTCACCCATTCCGTCTCTCCACATCCATATCAATTGTTCGGATGAGAACAGACAAGGCATGACGAGCAAGTGTGTAAATGACACAAAAGTGGGTGGTATTATAGATAGTGAAGATGGTTAGTAAAAATTGCAGCAGGAT
>CM069167.1:10382516-10452516 GCA_035221665.1 Okamejei kenojei
TACGTCTTTTTCGTCGAGTGGACTATCTTGCTCGCTGTAGGGTCTTTGCTACACACTACAGGCAATTTACAACATCTAATTAATGTCTGAAGAAGGGTGCCAATCCGAAACGTCACCTATCCATGTTCTCCAGAGATGCTGCCTGACCCGTTGAGTTACTCCAGCTTAGGTATATCGTAAACCAGCATCTGCCAGTCTTTGTTTCTACATCCAGTTAACTTTCCTGCCGGCAAATCTTTGGGATGTGGGAGGAAACTGGAGCACCCGGAGGAAACCTGCTCGGTTACAGGGAGAAAGGCAAATCACCGCACACAAACAGCACCGGAGGTCAGGATTGAACCTGGGACCCTGCAGATGTGAGGCAGGAGTTCTGCCATTCCACCACCCCCCTAGAGTTAACCATTCCTGGGATGTCAGGACTTTCATATGAAGAAAGACTGGATAGACTCGGCTTGTACTCGCTAGAATTTAGAAGATTGAGGGGGGATCTTATAGAGACTCACAAAATTCTTAAGGGGTTGGACAGGCTAGATGCAGGAAGATTGTTCCCGATGTTGGGGAAGTCCAGAACAAGGGGTCACAGTTTAAGGATAAGGAGGAAGTCTTGTAGGACCGAGATGAGAAAAACATTTTTCACACAGAGAGTGGTGAATCTGTGGAATTCTCTGCCACAGAAGGTAGTTGAGGCCAGTTCATTGGCTATATTTAAGAGGGAGTTAGATGTGGCCCTTGTGGCTAAAGGGATCAGAGGGTATGGAGAGAAGGCAGGTACAGGATACTGAGTTGGATGATCAGCCATGGTCATATTGAATGGCGGTGCAGGCTCGAAGGGCCGAATGGCCTACTCCTGCACCTATTTGCTATGTTTCTATGTTTCTATTAAGCGCTTGGATAGCGGGAATCATTCACAGGGGACATCAGGCTTCAATCCACTTTCCCTTTTACCCATTTAATAAATCTCTAACTCGGTGATTATGGTGACTGACAAAGATACAGGGAGGGTATGAGAGATACTAGCATGGAAGCAGGCCATTCAGCCCACCAAATCCATAATGACCATCAACCAATCATCCACTCCATTAATAGTACATCAATACTAAATCTAGCGCAGCACAAAGGCGCATTGATAGAATTGCTGCCTTGTAGCGGCAGAGATCCATCCTGACTACAGGTGCTGTCTTTGCGGAGTTTGTTCGTTCTCCCTCTGACTGCGTGGGATTTCTCCGGGTGCTCCGGTTGGTATTCCACCCACATTCCAAAAGGCCTGCAGGCTTGTAGGTTAATTGCCCTCTGTAAATTGTCCCACGTGCACAGGATAGAACTAGTGTGTGGGTGGTCGCTGGCTGGCACGGACCTGGTGGGCCGAAGGGCCTCTTTCCACGCTGTATCTCTAAGCTAAGGTATGCTAAGCTAAATTATAAATAGTAAGTCTATGTTGTACAGAGAGTGGTGATACTCTGAAAACCCATTGCCGTTAGGAGTTTGTGTTTTGAAAGGGAATTGCCTGCCAAGCAAATGTTGGAAGGTCAAAGAAGAGGGGCATTTGGCTGTTCTGAAGTTATTCTCCAATGTGGCATTGTCAAGCACTCGATGCTTCTTGCCATCCCTAGAAGTCTCTGGGATTTCTGGGACCAGAGGCTTGCTTCAGGCTGGGTAAAAATGCGTCACCCATTCCCTCCATTCAGAGATGCTGCCTCACCCGCTGAGGAAAGATTATTAAGGCATTGCACACGCTGGAGGCAGGAAACATGTCCCCGATGTTGGGGGAGTCCAGAACCAGGGGCCACACAGTTTAAGAATAAGGGGTCAGCCATTTAGAACGGAGATGAGGAAACACTTCTTCTCACAGAGAGTTGTGAGTGTGGAATTCTCTGCCTCAGAGGGCGGTGGAGGCCGGTTCTCTGGATACTTTCAAGATAGAGCTAGCTAGGGTTCAATCATGTGCTTTAAGCCCTCTCAAAGAAGAGCCACTTCTCCACTAGCTTCACTTGACAACATAACCCCCATCGCCTTGCGGACTCCAAGTGTAGGCAGAGCAACTTTAGACTTTACTTTAGAGATGCAGTGTGGAAACAGACCCTGCGACCCACCGAATCTGCGCCAACCGGCAGCCATCCCGTGCGCTCGCACTATCGTACGCATTAGGGTGCAATTTACAATTTTTTTTTTTACCGAAGGCAATTAACCTACAAGCCTGTACATCTTTGGAGTGTGGGGGGAAACCAGGGCGCCCGGAGAAAACCCACGCGGTCACATGGAGAAGTACAAACTCCGTACAGACAGCACCCGTAGTCAGGATCGAACCCGGGTCTCTGGCGCTGCAAGGCAGCAACTCTACCGCCCATCTTGGTCCTTCTTGTGATGGTACCGTTAGCGAGGGGGTTCCAGGACTTTCAGCCAGCGCTGATGAAAGATCGGTAATATATTTCAGGTCCGGATAGTGTATAACGTGAGGGGAGATCCTGATTGTACTGGTGTTCCTCTTGTACCTGCTGCCTTTACCCAACTGTATGGTAAATATCATGGGCTTTGGATATGCTGTTGACATGGCCTCTTGTAGATTATACGTACTGCATCCACCTTGTTCTACATATCCATTGATGGAAGGAGGGTAACCAAAGATGCTCGTATTCCACATAATTGTGAAAAGAAGGGAGGAGCTCTGAAGAATACGGTTTACGCAGCAACGGTCCATGATCTACAGTGGCCAGCCTAAGAGGCCAGAGAGTCTTTGAGTCGTACAGTGTAGAAACAGGCCATTCGGCCCAACTTTCCCCTGCCGGCCAACATGCTCCATCCATACTAGTCCCACCTGCCTGCCTTTGGTCCGTATCCTTCCCTAGGCTGGTGAAGACAGATTCAATAGCAACTTTTCATAGAGTCATAGAGTGATACAGTGTGGAAACAGGCCCTACGCCCCAACTTGCCCACAGCGGCCAACATGTCCCAGCTACACTAGTCCCACCTGCCCAATACCCCTCCAAACCTGTCTAACTGTTTCTTAAACGTTGGGATAGTCCCAGCCTCAACTACCTCCTCCGGCAGCTGGTTCCATGCGCCCACCACCCGTTTTGTGTGAAAAAAGTTACCCCTCGGATTCCTATTGAATCTTTGCCCCTTCACCCTGAAGCGGAAGAGATTCTGTGAATCTTCAAAAGCGTGAACTAGATAAATACCTGAAAAGAAAAACGAAATGACAAGGCTGCGAGGAGAAGAGTGGAGCGCTGGGGCTTTCAAAGCGTCGGCAGGGCACGATGGACCTCCATGTGTTGCTGCAGGAGGCACATCAGCTCTCGTTATGCGAGCGCTCTGTCGAGATGTATCACGACGCACACCTATTGTAACTCATCAGCTCGCCGCTGAATGTCAAACCCATTGCTGGTTTGTAACTTTGCTTTGTGAAAGAATTGGGTGTAATTATTGTGAGAAAGTGATTCACTGAAACAAGCCAACGCTTCCTTCCGCCTTTCATCCCATTCTTAAAGCATGTCACAGCGGGCTTCCTTTCAGTTCTTCGCTTCTCAGGATGTGGGCGTCGCTGCCATTTATTGCCCGTCCCATTGTTCCTTGAGGCATATTTTTCATCGATATATCTCTCCAGTCCTCCAAGACCCCAGAACAATTGTCATGTGGGTGCCTTGCGTCAAACGAGACATCCTTTGGCAAGCTGCAGCCCCTGCACCGTCTCACACAGGCTTATCCAGGACTCGGTGGAACGCACTCCACATATTGTATTAAGAAGGAGTCACAGATGGAAACATGGGAACTTCGAAAATAGGTGCAGGAGTAGGCCTTTCGGCCCTTCGAGCCAGCACCGCCATTCAATATGATCACAGCTGATCACAGCTGCTTTCAAGAGAGAGCTAGATAGGGCTCTTAAAAAGAGCGGAGTCAGGGGATATGGGGAGAAGGCAGGAACGGGGCACTGATTGGGGATGATCAGCCATGATCACATTGAATGGCGGTGCTGGCTCGAAGGGCCAAATGGCCTACTCCTGCACCTATTGTCTATGGTCTATCCAAAATACCTCGTTCCTGCTTTCTCCCCATATCCCTTGATTAGCGAAACCTAAATGGCTTGCCCCACTTTCACGACTTTTTTAACTCGTGGACATGCTAGAAAAAACACCCGACCTACTTGATGCCACGGAGACCTACGACTAGCATCACGACCCACCTACGACCTCCAACGACCTTGTGACGACCATGCTGCGACTATGAGTCAACGGGCAAACTCGGCAGAGGTCGTGAAAGTGGGACAGGCCCTTTACTCTCTCCTGAAAACATCGTGAATTGGCCTCCACTGCCTTCTGTGCCAGAGAATTCCACAGATTCACAACTCTCTGGATGAAAAGGTTTTTCCTCATCTCAGTCCGAATTGGCCTACCCCTGTTCTTCAGTTGAGACTCCTGATCCTGGACCACTCCAACATCAGGAACATTTTTTCCTGCATCTAGCCTGTCCCATCCCTTAAGAATTGTAGATGTTTCTATAAGGTCCCCTCTCAACCTTCTAAATTCCAGTGAATAGAAGCCCAGCAAATCCAATCTTTCATCATATGCCATTCCTGGAATTAACCTGGTGAACCCACGCTGCACTCCCTCAACAGCGCCCGTGTTGGCGCAGCGGTAGAGTCGCTGCCTTACAGCGCTTGCAGCGCCGGAGGACCCGGGTTCAATCCCGACTACGGGTGCTGTCTGTACGGAGTTTGTTCTGTTCTCCCTGTGACCTGCGTGGCTTACCTCCGAGATCTTCGGTTTCCTCCCACACTCCAAAGGCGTGCAGGTATGTAGTTTAATTGGCTTGTTGTTGGTGGTGTAAATTGTCCCGTGTGCGCGTGTGGGATAGTGTTAATATGCGGGGATCGCTGGTCGGCGCGGACTCGGTGGGCCGAAGGGCCTGTATCTCTAAAGCTAAAGCCAGAAAAACTGCAGCGAGAATGTCCCCTCCCCTCCTCAAATCAGGGGTCCAAAACTGCACACAATACTCCAGGTGCGGTCTCACCAGGGCCCCGTACAACTGCAGTAGGATCACTTTGCTCCTGCACTCAAACGATCTTGCACTGGTGCAGTAAGGCTGGATATTGCCAGTCGGAGTCCGTGAAGGGACAAGAGGAGGCGGATGAGCTCTCCCTGGGTGAAGCCATCCTGACACAGCAGCACTGTGAGATACTTTGGGGTGGGGGGGGCGAGATCAGAATCGGCAATGAGTCATACGGGAATAATGTGACTACAGAATCCGCGCGCTGAGTCTCGCTCCCTCTAGGGACTGAATATGGGGGCGGAGAAAATTCAAAGTACACTCCAAAGCCCCCCTGTACAAGCTTCAGGACAAGTAAAGGCAGGTTCCAGCCTAGGTAGAGATGTCCACAGTGTCATACTGCACCCACCTAACCTCCTTTGCAAGCCGCATGCCATGACCTCTGCAGTGTTTTCACAAGAAACTACATAGTGTAAAGTATGCAACGTAACTGGATGTAAAATGCTTGAGAAGGAACTGCAGATGCTGGAAAATCGAAGGAAGACAAAATTGCTGGAGAAACTCAGCGGGTGCGGCAGCATCTATGGAGCGAAGGAACTTCATAGATGCTGCCGCACCCGCTGGGTTTCTCCAGCAATTTTGTCTCCCTTTGTAAAATGATTGGCTTTTTTTTAATATCATGTTAACCATGGGAGATACAGTGGACACAAAACGCTGGAGTAACTCAGCGGGACAGGCAGCATCTCTGGAGAGAAGGAATGGGTGACGTTTCAGGTCGACACCCTCCTTCAGACCGACTCGCGGCCTGAAGAAGGGTCTCGACCCATTCCTTCTCTCCAGAGATGCTCTCCTGTCCCGCTGAGTTACTCCAGCGTTTTGCGTCCATCTTTGGTTTCAACCTGCATCTGCTGTTCCTTCCTAGTCTTAACAGTGGGAGATGCATGGAGGTTCTTTAGTTTTGTTGGGTACCACTTCCACTCTGTGCTGGAGACCGTTTCCCAAGGCACCCAGCAGAAACATAGAAACATAGAAACATAGAAATTAGGTGCAGGAGTAGGCCATTCAGCCCTTCGAGCCTGCACCGCCATTCAATATGATCATGGCTGATCATCCAATTCAGTATCCCGTACCTGCCTTCTCTCCATACCCTCTGATCCCCTTAGCCACAAGGGCCACATCCAACTCACTCTTAAATATAGCAGGCAGTGATTGATGCTCTCCCTCGAAGAGGATGTGGGGTGGTCTTATAGAGGTGTACAAAATCATGAGAAAAATAGATCGGGTCAATGGACAGAGGCTTGGACATGGAGTAGGGGAATCAGGAGGCAGAAGACATAGGTTTAAGGTGAGGGGGGAAGATTTAATAGACAAGACAAGACAAGAGACATTTATTGTCACATGTACCAATTGGTAAAGTGAAATGTGTGGTCACCATGCAGCCATACGAATAATAAAGAGCACAGAACGCGATAGTCTTTAACATAAACATCCCCACACAGCGGTATCAAAGTTTCCCACTGTGAGGGAAGGCACCAAAGTTCAGTCCTCCTCCTCTGTTGTCCTCTGTTGCCCGCCTGTGGTCGGGGCCTCCCGAGCCCTCCGTAGTCGCCGCTACGGGCGGCCCGATGTTCGGGCCTGCTCGCCGGGATGGCGGAACTCCGACGTCGGAACTGGGGAGAACAACCTCAGCGGCTTGGACCTCCGAATCGGCCGCCTCTAGGAAGCTGAGGGTGGTGGGTGAATGGAACAATCTGCTGGAGGAGGTAGTTGAGGCAGGGACTAGCATAACACTTTAGAGGTACATGGATTGGACAGGTTTAGAGGGATAGGGGCCAAACGCATGCAGTGTGCGAATAGGAAGGAGAACTAAAGTGTTTAGATGGGGCATTGGTGGACAGCAATGGTAAGTTGGGCTGAAGGGTCTGTTTCCATGCTCTGTGATTCTATGTACACTTGTTCACACATGTGCACCACATTTTGTGATTAAAACATTCCTATGAGACTTTATGAACCTATTAAAGAAGGTCTCTAAGAGCAATTTCCAAAAATTATGGGGATTAATTACAGGCGGAGCCATTTTGTATCAATGGCTGTCAGTGTAATAATCACATTGGATGTCTTTTTCTTGGACCCTAGTTTGTCTTAATTTTCCGGGGAATGGGGAGAGCTGCATAAACTGTGCACCAGTCTAGTTTATACAAGTTGATACTGTACACTAAAAATCGTGGAGTGGCACGGTGGAGTAGAGTTGCTGCCTCACAGTGCGAGAGACCCAGGTTGAATCCTGATTACGGATGCTGTCTTTACGGAGCTTGCATGTTCCCCCCTGTGACCGCGTGGGTTTTCTCTGGGTTTTCTCCGGTTTCCTCCCACACTCCAAAGACGTGCGGGTTTGTAGGTTAATTGATCCAGTGGCTAGTTTAGTTTAGACTTCAGTTTTAGACTTTAGAGATACAGCGCCGGAAACAGGCCCTTCGGCCCACCGAGTCTGACCAGCCCGTACACTAGCACTATCCTTACACGCACTAGGGACAATTTACACATACACCAAGCCAATTAACCTGCAGGTCTGTAGGTCTGTAAAATATGTGTAAGGATAGTGTTAGTGTACAGGGGCTCGACTCGGTGGGCCGAAGGGCCTGTTTCGGCGCGATGTATCACTAAAGTACTAAAAACTAGTAAAACTAGGGACCTTTCACCTCGGAATGGTTCAGTCTCTTGTGAGACTGGCCTCTGACCACCTGGGCAAGCTGAGAAACCAAGGTACATCTTCTTCTTAGGCCCCCCTCGGTCATGACTGACCATGCGTGTCTCCAGGGTTGGAGGACGCATGTGGGTGACTTTGTTTAACGTGGGAAGACTGGTGCACAGACAGCCACCCCATGGTCCTTGACAGATCTGGGTCAGGATCCAGTGGCATGGAGTCCCAGCTGTTGTGACGCTCCACTAAGGTCAGCCATTGTCCTCCGCCTGTTCCACCGTTGAGGTCTTGGTTGGATTGCTCTTTGTCAGAGTCCTCCCCCTCGACCTTACCGCCATGGGTGGCCCATACCAGGAGCACAGCTCCAGACGGCATCGCTCTCAGGATCTTAGGTCCACACAAGCTTCTCCAACACGACAAGGTGACAATCCAGGGAGAAGCACATAGATCTGTACAATCTATACAACCTGATCTCCCGGTTGCTAAACACTTTAGTTCTCCTTCCTATTCGCACACTGGCGTTTCTGTCCTAGGCCTCCTCCATTGTCAGAGTGAGGCTAAATGCAAATTGGAGGAACAGCATCTCATATTTCGCTTGGGCAGCGTACAGCCCAGTGGTGTGAATATTGATTTCTCTGACTTCAAGTAACCCCGGCATTCCCTCTCTCACTATCTCTCCCCCACCCAAGTCGCACCAGCTTCTAATTTTCACCCAACACACAGCTAACAATGGCCTGTTTCCTGTATCATCGTTACTTTTTTGCATATCTTTCATTCATTGTTCTTTATCTCTCTCCATCACCGTCTATAATCTCACGTTTCCCTATCCCGTGACTTTCAGTCTGGAGAAGGGTCTCGACCCAAAACGTCACCCATTCCTTCTCTCCAGGTATGCTGCCTGCCCCGCGGAGTTCCTCCAGCTTTTTGTGTCTGTCTTCCATCGACACAGGGAACCTTGCCCAATACATGCGTCTGCCAGTTGATCCTGATGTTCGATGTGTGTGTTTCCAACTGAGCTTGCAGAGATAGCTGTCAGTTCACCACCAGTCACTAGCAGCCGCCCTCATCTTGGCTACCCTTCATCGTTCATTCATGCATCACAGCGTGGGTTTGGGAACAGCTCCATCCAAAACCGCAAGAAATTGCAGAGAATTGTGGACCCAGCCCAGACCACCGCGCAAACCGACCTCCCTTCCATTTGACTCCATCTACACCTCACGCTGCCTCGGCAAGGCCAGCAGCATCATCAAGGACCAGTCTCACCCCGGCCACTCCCTCTTCCCCCTCTATCAAGACAGATGTGTCCAGCAATCCGTTCTCCCCCCGCACAGTTAAAGCATGGCATAATCTCCACCCTACCATCGTTACCCAACCAGATGCAACTAAATTTAAGGTAGCTCTTTCTTCCCAAAAACCCTATTCTGGCTTAAGTCCTCCCTCCGCCACCTCCAGTTTAAATTCCATTTTGGAGGACCAAGAAACCAAGAACAACCAAGGCAAGAGGTACAAAAGTGTGAAAACGCACACCTCCAGATTCAGGGACAGTTGCCCCCCAGGTGTTGTCAAGCAACTGAACCATCCTATCACCAACTAGAGAGCGGAGCTGAGCTACTATCTCAGGCCCTTAAACTATCTTTAAGCGGGCTTTACTGGACTCCTCGCACTAAACATTATTCCCTTTATCCTGTAAATCTGTACACTGTGAATGGATTGATTGTAATCATGTATAGCCTTTCCACTGACTGGATAGCACGCAACAAAAAACGCTTTTCACCGTACACCGGTACAAGTGACAATAATGAACCAAACGAAAGTAAACTAAACTCTCTACTCCCAGTGTATGAGGGGTAGGAAGAAGGGTCTCGACCCGAAACGTCACCCATTCCTTCCCTCCAGAGACGCTGCCTGTCCCGCTGAGTCACTCCAGCTTTTGGTGTCTGCATTTGAATATATCCGTCTTCTGCCATATATGCCTTGCCCGGGTCGCCGTGTGGAGCTCCGGAGGCCTTCTTCTTCTTCTTGCGTGTGGCGTGCACAGCGTGCACAGGCTGCGGAGCGTCGAGCCGCGGGCGGCGCTGATTTCAAACACCGCGGGGCCTGGCATCTCTCGCCGAGATCGCCGGTGTCGGCGATCCGACCGTGGATTTCGGGAGCCGCGGCCTCCGGGGAGGAAGCGGCCGTCCCAGGCACTCCCAGCCGCTGAAGAGTGCTCTCCCGACGCCGGAGCTCCGTCATCCGGCGAGAAGGCCTGAAACATCGGGCCTCCGCTGCCGTGACTGCAGAAGCCTCAAATAGGCCCTGACCTCGGGTGAACTAAGAGGACTGGATTTTTTAGTGCCATCCCTCACAGTGGAAAATGTTGATTCTGCTGTGGGGGATGTTCATGTTAAATTCTATAGTGTGTTGTGTCTTTTTGTAATTTTTTTATTTAATATGGATGCATGGTAATCAAAGTCAAGTCAAAAGAGTTTATTGTCATGTGTCCCTGACAGGACAATGACATTATTTCTTTGCTTAGCACAACAGAACATAGTAGGCATTGACTACAAAACAGATCAGTGTGTCCATATACCATTATATACGCAAATACACACATGAATAAATAAATTGATGAAGTGCAAATTACAGATAAAGGGGTGTTAATGTTCAGAGTTTTGTCCGAGCCAAATTTAATAGCCTGATGGCTGTGGGGAAGCAGCTGTTCCTGAACCTGGTCGTTGCAGTCCTCAGGCTCCTGTACCTTCTACCTGAAGGTAGCGGGGAGATGAGTGTGTGGCCAGGATGGTGTGGGTCCTTGATGATGCTGCCAGCCTTTTTGAGGCAGCGACTGCGATAGATCCCCTCGATGGAAGGGAGGTGAGAGCCGATGATGGACTGGGCAGTGTTTACTACTTTTTTCTTCTGATTTGTTCTCTGTAAAGCACAAAGTGGCTTTACAGAGACTTGATTTAAAAGTGCAATATAAATAAAAATTACGTACTTCTGAACCCCCTCTGCATTTTTCGGGGTGGGGGGGGGGGAGGGTTAAGGTCTGGGGCTTGCGTGACACTCTCTGGTCCCTCCCCGCTCCACGACTGCTTCACAGCTGTTACCTTTCGCTGAAGGACGCCTAAAATGGTTGATAAATGCCAACAGCGGCTGTGATTTTAATTGCAGGAATTGTAGCATGTCGTCTCGGTCCTAATTAGGAATGATCTGCAGGGCGGAGGAAAGAAAAATTAAACAAAAAACCCCAACAGTTCGCACCCTCAGGACCTCTCGGTCGGCTTGGTAGTCAGTGAAGTGTGGTCGCCCTGTAATGTAGGGACTGACGCAGAAAAGACATGCATAGTGTGATCCCACAGACAGCCACTTGGTCAGATAATACTCCGTCGCTGAAGAAGGGTCTCGACCCGAAACGTCACCCATTCCTTCTCTCCAGAGAAGATAGACACAAAATGCTGGAGTAACTATGAGGGACAGGCATGCTGATCTTCAGTTTAAACTAGCATCTGCAGTTCCTACTTACACATACTCCGTCGCTGTTAGTTTGGATCGATTGATTGATTGAATTGAACTGATTTGATTTGTTTTCAAGAGAGGGTGTGGAAACAGGCCCTTCGCCACACCTTACTGAGGTGTCTCGATGCTGTTACTCAGTTAAATGCTGCCGTAGGGAATGTTTAGAGGGATGTGGGCCAAATGCCAGGCAGAGTGATGGTGGCAAGTGACGCCGCGGTAACATTGCTCCCTTACTCCACCAGAGACATAGAAACATAGAAAATAGGCGCAGGAGGAGGCCATTCGGCCCTTCGAGCCAGCACCACCATTCATTATGATCATGGCTGATCGTCCGCTATCAATAACCCGTGCCTGCCTTCTCCCCCTATAGAAACATAGAAACATAGAAAATAGGTGCAGGAGTAGGCCATTCGGCCCTTCGAGCCTGCACCTCCATTCAATATGATCATGGCTGATCATCCAACTCAGTATCCCGTACCTGCCTTCTCTCCATACCCCCTGATCCCTTTAGCCACAAGGGCCACATCTAACTCCCTCTTAAATATAGCCAATGAACTGGCCTCAACTACTTCTGTGGCAGAGAATTCCAGAGACTTGACTCCACTAGCCCCTAGAGCTCTATCCAACTCTCTCTTAAATCCATCCAGTGATTTGGCCTCCACTGCCCTCTGTGGCAGGGAATTCCATAAATTCACAACTCTCTGGGTAAAAAAGGTTTTTTCTCACCTCAGTCTTAAATGACCTCCCCTTTATTCGAAGAACAACAAAGACCTGGGATCGATCCTGACTGCGGGTGCTGTCTGTATAGAGCTTGTATGTTCTCAGTGTGAACCTGTGGTTTTCTCCAGCTTTCCCCCACACTACAAAGATGGTCAGGTTTAGAGGTTAATTGGCTTTGGCTGAAAAAACTATTGTAAATTGTCCCTAGGGTGCAGGACAGTAGTCGTGTTCGGGGTGATCGTTGGACGGCATTGACTTGGTAAGCCAAAGGGTCAGTTTCCTCGCTGTACATCTATAAAGTCTAAAGTCTCAAATGGGACGAGTGTAGATTAGTCATCTTGAACGGCAGGGGCGAGTTGGGCCAAAGGGCTTGTTTCCGTGCTGTGTGACTCTAAGTATGTTCGAGGCCATTTATTTTCGCCCTACCATGGCGAGTTGGCTTCTTGGTCCAGCCTGGGGATTTGGAGTAGGCCCTGGAAAAACCCAAAGTGGGCATTGGTGAGTAGGTCAAGGCTGCGTCAAGTTCATAGTCGTGCGCACAAGTGTGTGGATCATTAGCGAGTAAGTGTCACTAGACGCCACTGTCAGCAACACCCACCATCTCATCACTGATGATTGAAGTAGTCTGGTTGGGCCGCAAGTGGTCAGAATGGATTTACCCTGGTTGGATCTGGCACAGGCATACCTGAAGACCTACGCTCTAGAACGAGTCAGGTTGTTCAGTAACGTTCCCCGACGGCATATACCGGTGGAAGTCCGTCACCGATCAACTTGGCACAAAGTGGAGCTCGTTCCGGAGGGTACGTCTTCAAGGAGGCAAGGAGAACATGTTCCCGATGTTCGGGGAGTCCAGAACCAGGGGGCCACAGTTTAAGAATAAGGGGTAAGCCATTTAGAACGGAGGCGTGGAAGAACTTTTTCACACAGAGGGTGGTGAGTCTGTGGAATTCTCTGCCTCAGAGGGCGGTGGAGGCCGGTTCTCTGGATGCTTTCAAGAGAGAGCTAGATAGGGCTGTTAAAGATAGCGGAGTCAGGGGATATGGGGAGAAGGCAGGAACGGGGTACTGATTGGGGATGATCAGCCATGATCACAGTGAATGGCGGTGCAGGCTCGCAGGGCCTACTCCTGCACCTATTGTCTATTGCCTATTGTCTTAGTTGGATTACATTGTTTGAAGCAACTTATTGTAACAGCCAAATTATTGCAGACGTTATTCCCACAACCAGCAAGGTGACAATGCTCAGGCACGGTGGCGCAGAGGTAAAGTTGCTGCCTTAGGGCGCCAGAGACTCGGGTTCGATCCTCACCTCAGGTGCTGTCTGCACGGAGTTTGCACGTTCTTCCTGTGACTGCGTGGGTTTTCTCCGGGTGCTCCGGTTTCCTCCCACACTCCAAAGACGTCCAAGTTTGCCGGTCAATTGGCTGTGGTAACGTTGTAAGATTGTCCCTGTTATGCCCCTGTCCCACTTATGAAACCTGAACGGAAACCTCTGGAGACTTTGCGCCCCACCCAAGGTTTCCGTGCGGTTCCCGGAGGCCTTTGTCAGTCTCCCTAATGGTCGAAAGTGGTTTCCGTTTTAAAAATCGGTAATTTTTTAGTCGAAGCCGGTTGCGATGCTAGTTGAAGGTGGTTGCCGGAGGACAAAAACCTCCGGGAACCTCCGGGAACCGCACAGAAACCTTGGGTGGGGCACAAAGTCTCCAGAGGTTTCCGTTCAGGTTTCCTAAGCGGGACAGGGGCATAAGTGTATGGGGTGATCAAAGTTTGGCGGGCCTGAAGGGCCTGTTTCCACGTTGTTTCTCTAAAGCCTAAAGTCACTCCACAGTTCATGGGTTTTTTCAACCTCGCTGAAGAGGGGTTCCAACCCGAAACATCGTCCATTCGAAACAACCCAGTCTGAAGAAGGGTTTCGGCCCGAAACGTTGCCTATTTCCTTCGCTCCATAGATGCTGCCGCACCCGCTGAGTTTCTCCAGCACTTTTGTCTACCTTCGATTTTCCAGCATCTGCAGTTCCTTCTTGAACACCCATTCATTTTCTCCGCTGCCTGGCCCGCTGTGTCACTCCAGCTGAGTCTATCTCCCTCCAATACACACATTGCCCACTCGTTTGAAGGTATGAGAGGGGGAGAGGAGATCGATGGCCACACGGCAAACTAAAGTGTTTTAACTCCATTTCTGACTAATCCCCACACCAACGCAAAAATGCATCCATCATTCAAATGCAAATACTCTGAAGGTCTTGCTCTCGTGTTCCCGATGTTTACGCTGTAGATGCTCTTCATTAGGAGCCGTTTTCGCATATTTACAAATTGACAGTTGGCAGATAAATCCCAGCTTTGATTAGTCGCAAAACAACACCACGCAGAGAGAAAGATCTTTTTTACTTCAGGGCGGATGGTGATTTGCTTAATCAGTGCTAGGAGCTAATTAGTGTTAGATCGCTTGTTGGTGCAAATAACTCCTAATCCTGCTGCCGAGTTTTAGATATTAGCTCAGCTATGAAGTGAACAGTTCTGACATCTATGTCATGTTGGGTCCTCTGCGGCCATTTGGAATTGTGCCCAAGAATTGTCTCGACCCAAAACATCACCCGTCCCTTCTCTCCAGAGATGCTGCCCGACCCACTGAGTTACTCCAGCCTCTTCATTTAGTTTCGTTTAGAGATACAGTGCGAAAACAGGCCCTTCGGCCCACCGGGTCCGCACTGTCCAGCGTTCCCCACACATTAACACTATCCCACACGCACTAGGGATAATTTACACAGACACCACGCCACTTTACCTGCATACCTGTACGTCTTTGGAGTGCGGGAGGAAACCGAAGATCTCGGAGAAACCCCAAGCGGTTCACGGGGAGAACGTACAAACTCCGTATAGACAGCACCCGCAGTCAGGATCGAACCTGGGTCTCCGGCGCTGCGAGCATTGTAAGACGGCAACTGTGTCGCTGCGCCACTGTGACCGCCCTTTGTGTCTATCTTCTTGTGCTTGTTAAAATGGATAGACCCATTGGCATTCTTTAGTCCTGATAAGGAGGTGGTTTAGCCTATTAGCTACTATGAAGGGCGGCACAGTGGTGCAGTGGAAGAGTTGCCGCCTTACAGAGCCAAAGACCAGAGTTCAATCCTGACAGCGGGTGCTGTCTGTGTGGAGTTTGTACATTCTCCCTGTGACCCAGTGCGTTTTCTTCAGGTACTTCAGACTGATTCCTGGGATGGCAGGACTTTCATATGAAGAAAGACTGGATAGACTCGGCTTGTACTCGCTAGAATTTAGAAGATTGAGGGGGGATCTTATAGAAACTTACAAAATTCTTAAGGGGTTGGACAGGCTAGATGCAGGAAGATTGTTCCCGATGTGGGGGAAGTCCAGGACAAGGGGTCACAGTTTAAGGATAAGGGGGAAATCTTTTAGGACCGAGATGAGAAAAACATTTTTCACACAGAGAGTGGTGAATCTCTGGAATTCTCTGCCACAGAAGGTAGTTGAGGCCAGTTCATTGGCTATATTTAAGAGGGAGTTAGATGTGGCCCTTGTGGCTGAAGGGATCAGAGGGTATGGAGAGAAGGCAGGTACAGGATACTGAGTTGGATGATCAGCCATGATCATATTGAATGGCGGTGCAGGCCCGAAGGGCCGAATGGCCTACTCCTGCACCTATTTTTTATGTTTCTATGTTTCTACTCCGGTTTCCTCCCGCACTCCAAAGACGTTCAGGCTTGCAGCTTAATTGGCTTCAGTAAAATTGTAAATTGTGTAGGATTGTGCTGGTGTATGGGGTGATCGCTGGTCAGCGTGGACTCGGTGGGCCGAAGGGCCTGTTTCTGTGCTGTATCTCTAAACTCTGAAGTCTCAAGAAATGTGCCGGATTTTGGGACTCTATCCTGCAGGATTAAATGAGAGAACATAACATGTGGTGTGAGGGCAGAGACAGGTCAAACACCCCTTTGACCTGTACCTTGTACCTTCCGAAGAGTCCAACAGGGGCTATTCTGGAAGTTGGACTCTTTTATACCGGAGTTTGTATGTTCTCTCTCACATATTTTTTCAAGCCAATTAACCTACAAATCTGTCCCTCTTTGGAATGTGGGAGGAAACCAAAAATCTCGGAGAAAACCCACGCAGGTCACGGGGAGAACGTACAAACTCCGTACAGACAGCACCCCGTGGTCGGCATCGAACCCGGGTCCCCGGCGATGGATGTTTTGCTGTGAGGCGGCAACTCTACCGCTGCGCCACCGTGTTTTTGACCAAGTCGCTTCCCTTGGCTCTTCAGCATCACTCATTCAGAATTCATCAGAAACGCAACCGGCAGAGGTCGCTGCCTCACTGTGCCAGAGACCAGGGTTCGGAGAACCAGGGCAGCTGGAGAAAACCTGCGTGGTCACAGGGAGAACGTGTAAGCTCCGTAACGATGGCATCCGTGGTCAGGATCGAACCCGGGCCTCCGGCGCTGCAAAACAACAAACCTACCGCTGCGCCGCCCACTAGTCTCGGTTTTCTTGCAAAGTTTTGATTTTTTTTCACTGTCTTGTAGTGTCATTTATGCCTTTGTGCGTGTATTTGAACCCTGCGCCTCAATGATGCTGCTGCAAGCAAGATTTGCAGTGTAACCGTTAAGGGCCTGTCCCACTTGGACGCCCACGAGTTTAGAAGACCCTAGACGAGTTGAGAAAAATGTCAAGGTCGTGTTGACTCGCCTACGTAAGCCTAAGACCTCCTACGACTATGCCTACGACCTCCTACGACCCCCCCCTCGACCTCAGCCTTCCACACCTAAGACCAACTACGACTAGCTACGAGTGGAAAATGATCACACGATAAAATGACGTCATGTTTGCATTTTTTTTTCTCGGGCCAGTTACCGACCGGCGACTACCTACGACTACCATCACGACCTACCTACCACCTACCTACGAGTTAAAAGCATCACATTTTTCCACGCCGGCCTTTTTTTAAACTCGTGGACATTTTTCATCAGGCTGGAAAAAAAACGGCGCAACCTACTTGAGGCCACGAGTGCGCGGGGACCACTCGCGAGCACGAGGAAGAGTTACGAAGACCTCCTGCGGCCTCGTGGCGACCATGCTGCGAGAACGAGTCAAGGGCAAACTCGGCAGAGGTCGCCAATTAGGTCGTGAAAGTGGGACAGGGGCTTAACCTTACCAGCGCGTGACGTAAACTCAATTTGACTTCAACCTGACTTCCCTGTTAATAATGCCTATTCTGATGACAAGTCAAGTCAAGTCACATTTATTTACATAGTGCATTTAAAAAACAACTCTCGTTGGCCAAAGTGCCTTACATTTGTTATAAGAGTAGTATACACAAGCAGGCTACGTACATGTATACAAATAGCCCTCGCTCAGAGGACGTCAGGAAAGGCTTGGGAGAACAGATACGTTTTTAGTCTCGACTTAAAGGAGTCGACGGAGGGGGCAGTTCTGATGGGGAGGGGGATGCTGTTCCACAGTCTAGGAGCTGCGACCGCAAAGGCACGGTCGGTCGCCCGTGAGCTTACGCCTAGACCGCGGGATGCTCAGCAACCCCAAGTCGGCCGATCTGAGGGACCGGGAGGTGGTGTGGTGGGTGAGAAGACTTTTAATGTAGGTGGGGGCAAGCCCGTTGAGGGCTTTGTAGACAAAGGGTCTTGAAATTTATTTGGAACAAGTCATAACCCTATGGCATTAAATGGCATTCTCCCCTCTTCTTAGATGCCTCCTGACCTGCTGAGTATTCTAAGAATGTTCTGTTTTGATTTCAGATTTCCTGCCACCGTAAGGTTTGTATCTCACATTGACGATGTTGCTTTCCCTCTATTTCTGTTCTCCTTCGTCTCCTCATTTACACTTGCAGCAGACAGATCAGTCGCGATTAACGAGCCTTCACCACCCTCCCTCAGCCAACACTAACACCCGCTCGCGTCATCGAAGATAGACACAAAATGCTGGAGTAACTCCACAGGTCAGGCAGCATCTCTGGAGAAAAGGAATCGGTGACGTTTCTGGTCGAGACCCCTTCCTCTGACTGGCAGACGTCAGACTTCAGGCCCTCTGAGGAAGGGTCTCGACCCGAAACGTCACCTATTCGTTTTCTCCAGAGATGCTGCCTGAAACGCTGAGAAACGTCAGCAGTTTGTGTCTATCTTCAGTGTAAACCAGCATCTGCAGTCCCTTCTAATGGGGCTGTCCCACCGTACGAGCTAATTCAAGAGTTCTCCCGAGTTCCCCCCGATTCGAACTCGGAGAATTACGGTAATAGGTACTCGGGGCTCTCGTGGACATTGTTTGAAAAATCTTCACGAGTCTTCCCGAGCGTACCGCGTTTCCCGGGCACCTGCCGTTAGCGTTACGAGCCGCTAAGAGACGTCCCCGAGCTCCGACGTACCCTCTCCGCGCATTCTACGTGCTTACCACGAGTTTGATTTTTTTTTTTTTTTAACTCGGGAGAGCTCTTGAATTACCTCGTACAGTGGGACAGCCCGTTAACACACCGCTTGCGTCATTCAGTTCCTCTTGGTCTCCACTCCATCATCGACATCCCCCTCACCCTCTCCAACCCACACCCCGCCCCTCCGCAACTTGCTTTTTAACTCTCCTCAGTTTTGAAGAAGGTTTATTGACCTACGTTTTGACCTCTCTGTGCTTTCTCTCTCCACAGGCGCTGCCTGATCTGCCGAAGTGCTTGCAGCCTTTTCACGTTGGTTCTCGTTCCCTGCCGCTCACTCGCTCGCTCGCTCGCTCGCACGGGAAACGCTGACTTACTTCTCTCTGCTTTCCCCTTCAACAGGTAATTTTAAAGGCATGTGTAAACAGATTGACCACTTCCCGGAAGATGCGGATTATGAGGCCGATGCGGCTGAATACTTCTTACGTAAGTTTACCTCCTTCGTCACGCTTCTGGTTTAATTCAGCGATGTCCTGTCTGCGAGCTAATCCGAGGTTGCCGCTTACTTGGACAGACAACAGAGCTAAAAACCGGCTGCAGAATATCCCTCCCTTAAAGCAGTCATCTCTCAGCCCGTGGTGCAGTAATGCATAGGGAGGTTTCATGGCAGTCGGGTCACGACCCATGACCCGTGCTGTTGCTACGCTACGCCAACTGGAGTACACGCGGTGAACTGCAGGTAAGCACTTACAGCGTAGAGGGGCCCGTTAAAACCCGCCAAAATGGTCAATTTTTGCGCTGTAAATAAATATGGAAATCGGGATAAGCGTGAGAGACATCAGAATTCCAAAAGTGAGGAGAAATGAAGGTAGATAGTACCTTCATTTCGCTTCACTTTTTGGAATTCTGAAGTTGGGTACGCGTCTCTCACCGACTTACCCCGACTTCCACGATTTTTTACAGCGCAAAAATTCAACATTTTGGCGGTTTTTAAACAGGTCAGAAAGTACGCGTTCCTTGCATTAATAACATATTAATAAGTGACGGATGTCCTCCAGATGGATTGAGCGGCTCCGTGCGTCGAGCCCTGTGACCCAGTGACCTTTCGTGCAAACCCCCCTATAAAAGGTCGCAGCGCCAGCGGTAGAGTTGCTGCCTTACAGCGCCAGAGAGCCAGGTTCAATCCTGACCACGGGCGCTGTCACCGTCCACCTTCCCCAGAGATGCTGCCTGACCTGCCGAGTTAAGGGCCTGTCATTTGCGCGTCCTTTACGCGACATCGTTCACCCGTCTCGACGCGTACGTGATGCGCGGTTTACACGCGTGTGGCGTGTATTACGCGCGCATGGTGCGTGGTGACGTAGGCAGTGACGCGCCAGGATTTTGGGATTCACGAAATCTTCGCACGCCACGCAAGTGGCGCGCGAAGATTTTGTGAATCCCAAATTCCTGCCCAAATGGGACAGGCCCTTTGCTCCAGCATCTTGTGTCCTTTTGTGTCTAAACCAGTGAGAGGCCTGGGTAGAGTGGATGTGGAGAGGATGTTTCCACTAGTGGGAGAGTCCAGGGCCAGAGGGCCACAGCCTCCAAATAAAAGCATGTACCTTTTACACAGGAGATGGGGAGGAATTTATTTAATCAGAGGGTGGTGAATCAGTGGAATTCACTGCCACAGTCGGATGTGGAGGTCAAGTCGTTGGGTATTTTTAAGGCGGAAATTGACTGTTACTTGATTGGCAAAGGTATCAGGGGTCATGGGGTGAAGGAAGGAGAATGTGGTTGAGAGGGAAAGATAGATCAGCCGTGATTGAATGGCGCTGTAGAGTCGATGGGCCGAATGGCCTTATTCTGCTCCTATGACTAATGAACATGAACCAGCGTCTGCAGTATATTTGTCTAGGGTCTGAAGGTGTTCATTGGCGAGTTATAAAGAGAACTTCAATGAGTCTGAAGAAGGGTCCCGACCCGAAACGTCACCTGTTCCGTTTCTCCAGAGATGCCGCCTGACCCGCTGAGGCACTCCAACATTTTGTGTCTATCGTAGGTAAACAGAGCTTAGCTGTCGATCACTTGTGACCCAACACTAAAGTATAGCAAGCTAAATGTGTAGGTAGGAACTGCAGGTGCTGGTTTAAAGCGAAGGTAGACACAAAATGCTGGAGGAACTCAGCGGGACAGGCAGCATCTTGGGGGAGAAGGAATGGGTGGCATTTGGGGTCGAGACCCTTCTTCAGACTGATGTCCAGGGAGGGGGTGGGACAAAGAAAGAAAGTGGACGGAGACAGTGGGACTAGCGGGAGGACTGGGTAGGGGGAGGGGAAGGAGAGAGAGAGCAAGGACTGTTGGGACTGAACAAAGGTCTCTACCCGAATTGTCATCCATTATGTGTGGGAGAGAACTGCAGATGCTGGTTTAAAGCGAAGGTGCTGGAGTAACTCAACCGGACAGGCAGCATCTCTAGAGAGAAGGAATGGGCGTTGTTTTGGGTCGAGGTCTGAGGAAGGGTCTCGACCCGAAACGCCACCCATTCCTTCTTTCCAGAGGTTCGGCCTGTCCCGCTGAGTTGCCCCAGCATTTTGAGTCTACCTTCGCCGTCCATCATAGCGGGCTGAGTGGCCTCCCCCTGGTCCGTTGGCGCACGAGCGGGTGCCTGCGCCGGCTGGGAAGGCATTGGCGCACTGATGCGTCGCTGCTGTGGCGATCCAGCGGAGGTTGTCCCACTGTCGAGAGGAGGCGTGAAGATGCAGAGCGGGTCCCGCCAGCCAACAACACTTGATTGAATAATAAATGTCCGCGATTGAGTTTCAAGACGGGTCACACAATCGAGGAGGTTTGGTTACCTCGCCTACCGCAAGGAATCGGCTCACCCGACGGCTGCTAATGAGAGTGCTTGTCTCGAGGCCAACCAGTGCTGTTTGTTCTGGACTATCTTACAACAAAAGACTCATTGTGTCCCAAACACTTGGCACGCAGCCCCTGCCCACATGGCATCAAGCTGGAATGTTACAACCAAAGCAGAACTGAGTTGGCTTTCCAGCCCAGCCAAACTTAATGCCCCAAGCTGTCGTCTGAATGCGGAGCTGCTTCAACAGGCAGCTCGGGTGGAGGCCGTTCGGCCCACTGCGGTCGTGCTAACTTACAATAGACAATAGGTGCAGGAGCAGGCCATTCGGCCCTTTGAGCCAGCACCGGCATTCATTGCGATCATGGCTGATCATCCCCAATCAGTACCCCGTTCCTGCCTTCTCCCCATATCCCCTGGCTCTGCTATTTTTAACTTGAATAAATAGTGCCCCCTTCCCTGCCTCCTCTCCACGCTCCTGCCTGTCTTTCCACACTGAACTGCAAAAGGCGTGTTCTCATAAGGTCATAAGGAATAGCATAAGGAATGGCGGAGTACACTTGATGGGCCGAATGGCCTAATTCCACTCGAATTAAGCCATTCGCCCCATTGAGTGTACTCCACCATTCAATCATGGCTGATCAATCTCTCCCTCCTAACCCCATTCTCCTGCCTTCTCTCCATAACCTCTGGTCACCTGTACCATCATTCTGTAATCAAGAATCTTTCTATCTCTGCCTTAAAAATACCCACTGACGGCCTCCTCAGCCTTCTGTGGCAGAGAATTCCACAGATTCACCACCCTCTGACTGAAGAAATTTCTCCTCATCTCCTTCCTAAAAGAACGTCCTTTAATTCTGAGTTCCTCAAAACCGACTGAATAATCAAAGGCCGGGATACAGTGGATGTGGAGAGGACATCTCCACTCGTGGGAGAGCCTATGGCCAGCGGGCACAGCTTTACAATAAATGAGCATACCTTTAGGAAGGAGGAATTTCTTTAGTCAGAGGGTGGTGAATCTGTGGAATTCATTGCCACATAAGGCTGTGGAGGCCAAGTCAATGGGTATTTTTAAAGTGGAGATTGATGGTTTTGTAATTGGTAAGGAGGTCGAAGGATATGGGGAGAAGGCAGGAGAATGGGGTTGAGAGGGAAAGATAGATCAGCCATGGTAAGCTCATGAGAAAGGATCAGTAGCAGAATTAGGCCATTTGGCCCATCGAGTCCTCTCCGCCATTCAATCATGGCTGCTTTTTATCATGGTGAGGACCACGAGGTCAGTGGGTTTAAGCAAGTAAGTAAGTTTATTGGCCGAGTATCCACATACAAGGAATTTGCCTTGTTGCTCCGCCCACAAATAACAACATGACAAACAGTGACAGTTACGAATGACTTAAAGAATCACTCACGTAAGAACGAGTTTACTTACTTAAGTAAGTAAGTAATTTTTATTTATATAGCATTTTTAAATCAAAGTGCTTTACGGAGAAAAAAATTAAGAAATTAAGAAGAAATTAAGTCGCCTATTATGTAAGACGGGGAGTGTCCATATATGTTACTTTCTGTTATTTTCCGTATCGTCATCCCTTTCCCGTTGTTCTAACCGTGTATAGCGTTCCTTCCTGACCTTCTGCGCAGACCTCTCACTCCCGGCCTGAAGCTGCTCTCCATCGCTCTCTCGCTCCCTTTCTCCTCGCCCCCCCCCCCCCCCCCCCCCCCCCCCCCCCCCCCCCCCCGTCTCAACGCTGCCTTTTGCCACCACAGGCGCTGTGCGAGCATCCAGCATCTTCCCCATCCTCAGCGTCATCCTGCTCTTCATGGGAGGACTCTGCATCGCCGCCAGCGAGTTCTACAAAACCCGACACAACATCATTCTCAGCGCCGGCATCTTCTTCGTCTCTGCAGGTGAGAGATCTTCCCCGTCATGCGTCCGTGCTCACCGCCACGGCATCTCTTGTGGTCAGGTCAAAAACGTAGACAACAGGAAGGTTGGTGGTGGTCTGGCTCCCTCACCTTGGGTCTGTTCCTGTTTCATATTGAACGTGCTCATCACATCAGTTTGTCTGCGTGTGTGTGCATGTGCATGTGCATGTGTGTATCTGAGTGTGTGTGAGTGCACGCGTGGGTGTATGTGTATCTGTGTGTGTATGTGTGTGTAAGTATAGCTATGTTTGTGTGTGCGTTTGGCTGTTTGATGTGTATGAGTTTGTATATGTGTGTTTGTGTGTGTATGTCTGTGTGTCTGAGTATGTATCTGTGCATGTGTGTGTGTGTATGTGTGTGCGCGCATGTGTGTTCGTGTGTGCGCGTGCGCGCATGTGTATATGTGTGTGTGTGTATGTGCGCACGCGTGTGTGCTTGTTTGTGTGCTTGCATTTGCTTGTGTGTGTGCTTGCGTGTGCGTGCGCGTGTGTGTAGCATGTGCGTGTGTGTGTGGATGTGTGTTTGTGTGCGTGTGTGTGTGCGTGCGCGCGTGAGTGTGCGTGCGTGTGTGCGTGCGTGTGTGTGTGTGCACTTGTGTAAATGCATGAAAGCATGTGCTTCTGGCTATTTATTTTCATGTTCATATATGTTCATGTATGTGTGTATACACCTGTTTTTGTGTATATTCACTTGTTGGTTACATGCATGTTCACATATATGTGTGTGCATCTGCAGGTGTGCATGGCTGTGTGGGTATGAAAGTGTGTGCCTGTGCATGCACCTCCACACACATTGCATTTGTGCGCATGTGTAAGTTTGTGAGTGCCTATTGAGATACACACACATGCATATACACATCTGCATGCGTGAATGTATGTATGTGAATATGTGTGTGATGTGCCCATGCATCTGTCGATGGACACAAAGTGCTGGAGTAGCTCAGCCGGGCTGGCAGCATCGCTGGGGAGAAGGAATGTGTGATGTTTCGGGTCGAGACCCTCCTTCAGACTGATGCGCATGGATGTGTGTGTACGCAGTAGGAGTGTGCACACACGGGTGTTCGTATGTGTACGCACATGTGCCTAGGCCACTTGTCTTTGAAGAGTTCAAAGCAGGAAATGTGCCGGACAGCAAGGAATCTAGTCACAGGGGTGGCAGGTAATGCGGGGTGTGTCGGTATTTGAATATGTTGTATCAAAAATAAAATAATTGAAATGTGGATTGAATGTGGATTTAATGCCCTGGGCAGGGTGAGTGGAATGATCTTTCAATGTGGGTGTGCAACTGTCGATATGTCAATGTTTCAGTGAAACACCCATGCTCAGATCTGTCACGTGTGCCAGTTGAAACAGATAGTGTGAGAAAGAACTGCAGATGCTGGATAAAATCGAAGGTAGACACAAAATGCTGGAGTAACTCAGCGGGCGAAGCAGCATCTATGGAGAGAAGGAATGGGTGACGTTTCGGGTCTCCAGCATTTTGTGCCTACCTTCAGTCCCAGATAGCGTTGGCCTTCCCTTGTATGAATAAATGATTGAATGAATTCATCGGAAACACAACTGGCACACAGTGTCAGCGACCAGGGCTCGGAGAAAACCCACGCACCTGGAGAAAACCCACGCGGTCACAGGGAGAATGTGTAAACTCCATACGAATAGCACCAGTGGTCGGGATCGAACCCGGGTCTCCGGTGCCGTAAATGAATGAACGAATGAATAAGTTTATCGGCCAAGTATTCACATACAAGGGATTTGCCTTGGTGCTCCGCCCGCAAGTGACAACATGACATGCCGGCTTTCCCACAACAAGGACGCAAAGACAGGATTTGCTCAGGGAATAGGTTTAAGAGGACAGATTTTAAAAGGGACCTGAAGTGCAATTTCTTCGAAGAGAAGGGTGGAGGGGAGGTATGGAGGAGAGAGGTGCCAGAGGAAGTGGTGGAGATGGGTACAACCGCACCATTTATACGGCAGGTGGACTGGTACATGGTGTGGAGGGATACGAGTCAGGCGCAGTCTAGTGGGGCTAGCCCAGTTAGTCAACATGGATGAAGTGGGCCAAAAGGCCTGTTTCTGTACTGTATAGTTCAATGACTTTACGGCTCGATGCATCAAATTTACTTAACGGTGGCAGTTACCAAGCGTCTTGACCTGTGTAACCTAGTGGGAACAGGCCAGCAAGGGCCGCACGATGGCGCAGCGGTACAGTTTCTGCTTACAGCAGTAGAGACCCGGGTTCGATCCTGACTACGGGTGCTGTCTGTACGGAGATTATACGTTTTCTCTAAATCGTCCCTAGCATGTACCCTTTAAGGATAAGGGGGAAGTCTTTTAGGACCGAGATGAGAAAAACATTTTTCACACAGAGAGTGATGAATCTGTGGAATTCTCTGCCACAGAAGGTAGTTGAGGCCAGTTCATTGGCTATATTTAAGAGGGAGTTAGATGTGGCCCTTGTGGCTAAGGGCATCAGGGGGTATGGAGAGAAGGTACAGGATACTGTTGGATGATCAGCCATGATCATATCGAATGGCGGTGCAGGCTCGAAGGGCCGAATGGCCTACTCCTGCACCTATTTTCTATGTTTCTATGTCTATGTGTGCAGGGGTCGCTGGTCGGCAGGGACTCAGTGGGCCGAAGGGCCTGTTTCTGTGCTGTATCTCTAAACTAAACCAAACTAAACCAGACCTATTCAAAATGGATAAGAAACACTGAGTCACCATAATATTTAAAAAAAAATACAATGTAAAATGCTGGAAAGTCAGCATCTGTGGAAAGAGAGACTGTTAATGCTTCTGATGAGGAATCTTTCATCAAACCTGAGAAATAAAAACATGAGTTAGAATTGGTGGTAGTGAAATTAAGGGAATTTCTCTGACAGAGTACGTGCAATGATTTATCCGGCTCTATCCGACTCCATCCCTACTACCCCTCGTTGTTGTTACTTGTGGGCAGAGCACCAAGGCAAATTCCTTGTATGTGAATACTTGGCCAATAAACTTACTTGCTTACTTACTTACTTTTCAGTTTAGTTTATTGTCACGTGTACCGAGGTACAGCGAAAAGCTTTTGTTGTGTGCCATTCAGCCAGCAGAAAGACAAAACATAGTTACAATCGAGCCATTTACACCGTACAGATACATGATGAGGGAATACCGTTTAGTGCAAGGTAAAGGCAGTAAAGTCCAATCAATAAGCAATAGACAATAGACAACAGGTGCAGGAGTAGTCCATTCGGCCCCTCGAGCCAGCACCACCATTCAATGTGATCATGGCTGATCATCCCCAATCAGTACCCCGTTCCTGCCTTCTCCCCCATATCCCCTGACTCCGCTATTTTTAAGAGCCCTATCTAGCTCTCTCTTGAAAGCATCCAGTGAACCTGCCTCCACCGCCCTCTGAGGCAGAGAATAGGCAGAGAACGAGATCAACGATAGTCCGAGGGTCACCAAAGAGGTTATTAGTATTTCAGCACTGCTCTCTGGTTGTGGTAGGATGATTCAGTTGTCTGATAACAGCTGGGAAGATATTGTATTTATTGTAAAGATGGTTATACCGTAAATCAAGCAACAAGGTTCTGATTGAAGAAGTACAAACAAGGAACTGCAGATGTTAGACGTTAGAGATACAATATGGAAAGAGGCCCTATAGCCCACCGTTCATAATGACCGCGAGAACCGACTAGAGGACAGGCCATCCTAAACTTGGTATTATGTAATGAGGAATGATTAGTTAGTGATCTTTTTTTGCAAGGCCCCTTGGGCAACAGTGACCATAATATGGCGCAATTCTGCATTAGGATGGGGAGTGACACGGTTAATTCAGAGGCAGTGGAGGCCAACTCACTGGATGTTTTCAAGAGAGAGAGAGATTTAGCTCTTAGGGCTAACAGAATCAGGGGATATGCGGAGAAAGCTGGAACAATCTCCCGGTTGCTAAACATTTTAACTTCCCTTCCCATTCCCACGCTGACCTTTCAGTCCTGGGCCTCCTCCACTGTCAGAGTGAGGCCCAGCGCAAATTGGAGGAACAGCATCTCATATTTCACTTGGGCAGTGGTATGAATATTGATTTCTCTCATTTCAAGTAACCCTTGCATTCCCTCTCTCTCTGCCCCTCCCCCACCCTCGCCATCCTGCTAGTTTGATTGTTCTTATTCATTCACTATCACCTCTTCCCTCCGCCAACAATGGACCATTGTGGGCTCCACCTTTCCTTGGGCATCGGTGCTGGCTTTGATTTGGTCTATGTACCTTTTCACACCTCTAGTTTCCCTCTCCCCTGACTCTCAGCCTGAGGAAGGGTCTCGACCCGAAACCTCACCCCTTCCTTTTCTCCAGAGATGCCACCTGACCCACTGAGTTACTCCAACATTTTTTGTGTCTCTCTATTAAAGTGGTCATGGTAGTAAGTGCACTGAGACATTTGCCAGAATTGGCACCATTTTCGAGTCCCGGTTGTTGGAGGTGCAGAGTCCTCAACCTGACCGTGAAGGCCCGTTGCCATGGCAACGTTGCAGGGTCGGCCCGGCCAGGCGCTCCCCGCCACTGCTGACCAGAGATGGTACCAGAGATTTAATTTACCATAAAATGGGTGGAAAAAAAAAACTGACAGTGAAATGCTTCAGCTCTGAACGAAGAGAGATCCTGGCACTGGGTGTGATTGCGCATAATTCTAAACTGACATTTTACATTGCTACAGCTCGAGTACCTCATGTGTGGAGAATACACAACGAACCACTGATTGATAATTTGCTGCATTAACAACTCCCATCTCCTGTGAGCGGTGACGTTCACTGGCAAAATGAAGAGGGAATTGTTTTTTTCATCCATTCACCAGATGTGGGCATTCCTTAATCCAAAACGCGGCACTAATTTCCCCTTTGAGGAGGTGGAGGGGAGCCGCCCCATTGAACTAGTGCTGTTCTGGTGTGGTGAAGGTGTCTCAGAGACTTAAAGCTTACGACAGAGAGATACCATAGGCTCTTTGGGTTCAAACCGGCTGGTACATCTCAGTCATGGCCCTGTCGAATATGTTATAGCGAGAGTCATAGAGTCATACAGTGTGGAAACAGGCCCTTCGGCCCAACTTGCCCCCAACATGTCCCCCGCTACACTAGTCCCACCTGCCCGCGTTTGGTCCATATCCCTCCAAACCTGTCCTATCCATGTACCTGTTTAACGCTTTCTTAAACTTTGGGATAGTCCCCGCCTCAATTACCTCCTCTGGCAGCTCGTTCCATACAGCCACCACCCTTTCTGTGATAAAGTTACCCCTCAAATTCCTATTGAATTTTTCCTCTTCACCTTAAACCTATGGTTCTTCAAACAGGCAATCCGCAGGAATCTTGTTCATCCTGTTAATCCTTCCTGTTCTTTTTGGAATTGTGAGAGTCTCTTGTCCTTTTAAGCGTCTTCGTTAAATCTCCCCTCAAACAGCGTTCCAAAGGAAATGTATTCCCGTATTTCCTCATGTCAGTATCTCTCTGGCCCTGCACGATCTCTCTGGCCTCAGCACATTCCCTGTCTTTGCGTTAGACTTTAGATTGGCAGCGTGGAAACAGGCCCTTCGGCCCACCGTTCACACGCCGTATGCTAGCACTGCCATGCACACTAGGGCCAATTTACAATTTCCCGAAGCCAATTTCCCGACAAACCCTCATGTCTTTGGAGTGTGCAGTCAGTATCTGTAGTCAGGGTCAAACAGGGGCCTCTGTTGCACCGTCAGACAGCCTCTCTACTGCTGCTCCACCATGCCATCCTCTTTATTAAAGACTACACACTTACATACGCACTTAATAAATACAAGAGTTGAAATGTCATGTTAAATATGCATTGGATGTTGGTGAGACTACACCTGAATATTGAGCGTGCAAATCGCTGGAGCAACTCAGAGGAACAGGCAGCATCTCTGGAGACAAGGAATGGGTGATGAAGGATCTCGACCCGAAACGTCACCCATCCCTTCTCTCCAGAGATGCTGCCTGTCCCGCTGTGTTACTCCAGCGTTTTGTGTCTATCTTCGGATTAAACCAGCATCTGCAGTTCCTTCCTGCACATGTTGAGTGCGAGCAGTTCTGGTTGGCGTACTATAGAGTGGTGAGTCTCTGGAACTCTCTGCCACAGAGGGTAGTTGAGGCCAGTTCATTGGCTATATTTAAGAGTGAGTTGGATGTGGCCCTTGCGGCTAAGGGGATCAGAGGGTACGGAGAGAAGGCAGGTACGGGATACTGAGTTGGATGATCAGCCATGATCATATTGAATGGCGGTGCAGGCTCGAAGGGCTGAATGGCCTACTCCTGCACCTAATTTCTATGTTTCTATGTTTCTATGTTTATAGGGAGGATGTGATTAAGCTTGAGAGGGTGCTGGAAAGATCGGCAATGATGCTGCCAGCACTGGAGGGCTTGAGTTATAAGGAGAGGCTAGATAACGTGCAACTGTTTTCCCTCCAGCAAAGGAGACTAGAGGAATGACCTTACCGAGGTTCGTAAAATCATGAAGGGTGTAGATAAGGTGGACGGCCAATGTTTCTCCAGGATAGAGGAGCTAAAACTAGAGTGCATAGATTCATGGAGAGAGGGGAACAATTTAACCCTGGGGAAAAAACCCCGTCAGCCTCCGATGCAGAAGAGAAAACAATCGGACCTCTCGTAATAGCTAATGCCCTGTAATCCATGCAGCACCAAGCAAGCATCTTCTGCACTCTACAAACAGAAAACCGAAGGGTTTCGGCCCGAAACGTTGCCTATTTCCTTCGCTCCATAAATGCTGCCTCACCCACTGAGTTTCCCCAGCATTGTTGTCTACCTTCGATTTTCCGGCATCTGCAGTTCCTTCTTAAACATTTTGTCTACTCCTCTGCGAAATCTCCTCAACGTGTGCCTACTTTGAAGAGGTTCTCCTCCTCCCTCCGAAGACAGTTTAACGACCTCCTCTCTCACTGCGCCCCCCCCCCCCCCCCTCTGTGATTCCCCCTTCCCTCCAACTCTACGACCACATCCTTATGCCCCTGTCCCACTTACGAAACCTGAACGGAAACCTCTGGAGACTTTGCGAGGTTTCTGTGCGGTTCCCGGAGGTTTTTGGTCAGTCTCCCTAATGGTCGAAAGTGGTTTCCGTTTGAAAAATTGGTAATATTTTAGTCGAAGCCGGTTGCGATGCTAGTTGAGGACAAAAACCTCCGGGAGCCGCACGGAAACCTTGGGTGGGGCGCAAAGTCTCCAGAGGTTTCCGTTCAGGTTTCCTAAGTGGGACAGGGGCACAACCCAGACCCAGTATCACAGCCACATTTGCAAGAAGGGTTTTGGCCAAGAAGGGATCGTTGCCTATTTCCACAGGTGCTGCCTCACCCGCTGAGTTTCTACAGCATTTTCGTCTACCTTTAACTTTTAATTCTTCCACTTTCCCGTGAATGCAGCACTAGAAATTTGAGGAGGATAGGCAGGCCATCAATACTTTTTTGTTTTGGAAGCATATTGATCTTTGGTTTGCAGTCAATGGAGATTCGAGGACTCCTTAAAGGTGAAGATAGACAGAAAGGACTGGAGCAACTCAATGGGTCAGGCAGCATCTCTGGAGAAAAGGAACAGGTGACGTTTGCGGGTCGGAACCCCTCTTCAGACTTTCAGAGAAGTCACCCATTACAAAATGTCACCCATCCTTTTTCTCCAGAGATGCTGCCTGACCGGCTGTGTCACTCCAGCACTCTGTGTCTATCATCGGTATGAACCAGCATTTGCAGTTCCTTCGTAAACAGCATTTTAATGGTGTGTCGATTAGTTATTGTGGGATTAGAAGGTAAATATTTGGTTGTGTGGTTGCTGCCATTTATTGGTGTTGTGAATGGATTTCTTCCCTCTCACTTGGTTGAAATATTGGACATAATTGCCAGCTGGTTCCTTCATTCATGTTTCAGCTTTCATTTGAAGATGAATTTGAAAATTGGAGTTGCGCAGATTTGGCTGGGGTGTCTGGTGTTGGTATGCTGGTGTGGGCTGGCCGATTTCTATCAGCTTTTGATCGTTTGATGAAAGGCAGCAGGCTTGTCGGAACGGGTAGAACCGCTGGCTCACAGTGCCAGAGATCCGGAAGAAGTTTAGAGATACAGCATGGAAACAGGCCCTTCCGCCCACCGTGTCCATACCAACCATCGGGTTCTGGATCCCGAACACTTGCTGCCCAACAGTGCCCGAAATCCGGGTTCAATCTGACTTTGGGTGCTGTCTGTGTGGAGTTTGCACATTCCCCCTGTGTCCGCGTGGGTTTCCTCCGGGCACCTCGGTTTCCTCCCACATCCCAAACACGTGCAGGTTTGTGGGTTAATTGGCTTCCGTAAATTGCACCTAGTGCGTAAGGCATGGATGAGAAAATGGGATATCATGGAAAATGGTCAGCATGAACACCGTGGGCCGAAGGGCCTTAAGTCTAAATTACTCCAGGAGATTTATTTTGGAAGTAATTGATGTGGGTGTTGGTGGCTTTGCTGGATTAGTTGTTGTATGTTTAGGGGTCTACGAGAACGATCCCGGACGTAATTGTTTAACGTGTGATAAGCGTTTGACGGCACCATCCCTGTACTTCATGGAGTTTAGAAGGATGAGGGGAGAGGATCTCAATGAAACTTACCGAATTGTGGAAGGCTTGGATAGAGTGGATGTGGAGAGGATGTTTCCACGAGTGGGAGAGTCTCGGATCAGAGGGCACAGCCTCAGAATAAAAGGACGTACCTTTAGAAATGAAATGAGGATGAATTTCTCTAGTCAGAGGGTGGTGAATCTGTGGAATTCTGCCATAAACGGCTGTGGAGGCCAAGTCAATGGGTATTTTTAAGGCAGCAATTGGAACACTGTCGATTAGTGCGGGTGTCAGGGGTTGTGAGGAGATGGCAGGAGAACGGGGTTGAAAGATAAAGATGATGATTGAATTACGGAGTAGACCCGATGGGCCGAACGGCCTAATTCTGCTCCTATGGCCTATGAATTAACGTTGCGGGTGTGATTAATGGTGCGTGGAGCACCCATGCGTCGGTATGTGTGAAATCTTAATTTTATTTGTAGTTTAGTTTAGAGATACAGCGCGGAAGCAGGCCCTTCGGCCCACCTGGCCCGCGCTGACCAGCCACCCCCTGCCCATTAACACTGTCCTACACCCCACTAGGGACAATTTTTACATTTACCGAGCCAATTAACCTACAAACCTGTACGTCTTCGGAGTGTGGGAGGAAACCGAAGATCTCGGAGAAAACCAGCGCAGGTCGCGGGGAGAGCGTACAAACTCCGTGCAGGCAGCGCCCGCAGTCAGGATCGAACCCGGGTCTCCGCCTTTGTGCTGCTATACTTCTGATTTCTTTGATATTTAATACCCTTTTCTATACTTATGCTAAGCAGAACATTCCGCCTTCCGAGCGCAGTTTGTCACTTTGTAAGAGGCAGCGTTGCTTGAGCAGGATGCAAATTTGTTTCGGGAAAGAGACACAACACCGTTTTAAATGGTGAGGGAGCGCTGGGAGAATCGTCTGAGAGCATGTGATACCATTTGGCAAACCTCTTTTTAATCAGGTTAACTTTGTCCTTTACAAGGTCCATTCATGACCCTTAGGGATTTAAAATGAATTAACATCCAAAAACTAGTCTGACTTGCCAGTTTCGAGAATTGCTACATGCATCTCGACATCAGAAGAGGTTTGGATGGAATACAGCGATAACTTTTCAAAACATCACCAGGCAAAACAGGATGTGTTTACAGAAACGTATAAAATTATAAAAGGACTGGACAAGCTGGATGCAGGAAAAATGTTCCCAATGACGGAGGAGTCCAGAACCTGGGGCCACTGTCTAAGAATAAAGGGGAGGCCATTTAAAACTGTGATGAGAAAAAACGTTTTCACACAGAGGGTTGTGAAGTTGTGGAATTCCCTGCCACAGAAGGCAGTGGAGGCCAACTCAGTGGATGAATTTAAAAGAGAGCTCGAGGGGGCTAGCGGGATCAAGGGATGTGGGGAGAAGGCAGGCACCAGTTACTCATTATGGATGATCAGCCATGATCACAGTGTATGGCGGTGCAGGCTCGAAGGGCCAAATGGCCTCCTCCTGCACCTATTTTCTATGTTTCTATGTTTCTATACTGACCTACATACACAGAGATTTGATCAGGTGGGCAGAAATATGTTCAACCTTGGAGATTTTGAAGGAAAGAGAGCCAGAGAGATTTAGGAAGGAAATTCCAGGGATCGTTGAGTTGAATTTATTATTGTCATCTTAAACAGTTTAAGCAGCTTATAGTTTGGTGATACACAGTTGGTTTACTAGTCGTATGAATATTGACCTCTCTAACTTCAAGTAACCCCGGCATTCCCTCTTTCTCTCTATTCCCCCCCCCACCCCACCAAAGTCGCACCAGCTTCTCGTTCTCACCCAACACACAGCTGACAATGGCCTGTTCCCGTGATCAGCATTCATTGTTCTTTATCTCTCTACATCATCGCCTGTATCTCTCGTTTCCCTTATCCCGCGGCTTTCAGGCCGAAGAAGGGTCTCGACCCAAAACGTCACCCATTCCTTCTCTCCAGAGATGCTGCCTGTCCCGCTGAGTTACTCCAGCTTTTTGCGTCTATCTTTCGTTTGCTATTGTCATGTGTGCAGAGGTACAGTGAAAAGCTTTTAGTTCCAGTCATCCAGCCTGTGAAAAGACTATACATGATTGCAATCCAGCCAAGGTGCCCCATCTAAGCCAGGCCCATTTAGCCCATAACCCTCTCAGCCTTTCTTATCCATGTACCTATCCAAGGGTCTTTTAAATTAAGTTATAATCCCAGCCTCAACCACCTCCTCTGGTAGCCCGTTCCATTCACCCACCATCCACTGAGTGAAAAAGTTGCCCCTCAGGTTCCTATTAACTCTTTCTCCTCTTGCCTTAAACCTTTGTCCTCTGGTTCTTGTCGAAACACGGTACTATCGATGCCGATTTACATGAAAAGACACAAGGAGCTGGAGTAACTCAGTAGATCAGACGGCACCTCTGGAGAACATGGATAGGCGACGTTTTGGGTCGGGTCTCATCTTCAGATAAGAAGGGTCCCTTCAGTCGGGACCCCCCCCCCCCATTAATCTGACTCAGGGTCCCGACCCGAGATTTCACCCATCAATATTCTCCAGAGATGCTGCCTGAACCGCTCAGTCACACTAGAGCTTTGTGTGTCCCTATGGTTCCTGATTCCGCTAGTCTGGGTAGAATAGGCCGTGCACAATCAAAATTAAAACAGTTGAAAAACACAACACATTCTTATTTTGAATACTTTGTTTGAAGCAGTTTATGGCGGCGGTCAAATGAATGCAGCGGCAAATCCCACGAACTGCAAGGTGGCAATGCGCTGGCAGAGCCAGCGCCCGAGACCCGGCTCCGACCCTGACCACGGGCGCTGTCTGTACAAAGTTTGCACGTTCTCCCCGTGACCACGTGGGTTTCCTCCGGGTGCTCCGGTTTCCTCCCGCGCTCCGAAGACGTACAGATTTGCAGGTTTTACCATTGGCTCCGGTAAAATTGTAAAAATTGTATCTGTTGGCGCAGGATAGCGTTAGGATCCCGACCCGAAACATCGGCCATCAATGTTTTCCAGTGATGCTGCCTGACCCGCTGAGTTACTCATGTATTTTGTGTCTTCGTCTGGTTCCTGGAGAACGTTAAGGTGATAACTGGTCGGCGCGGACTCGGTAGGCCAATGGGCCTGTTTCCACGCTGTATCTTTGAAGTCTAAAGTAAAGTCTAAAGCCCCTGTCCCACTTACCTGTCCTTGGCACGCTAATTACGCGATCTCGTGGTCGCGTTGAGGCGCGACGGTCCCGCGAAGGTCTCGCGCGACTTCATGCGTCCGCACAGCCGTCTGGAGCGCGTGACGTCACTTGAAGACGGACACGAAACGCTGGAGTAACTCAGCGGGACCGGCAGCATCTCTGGAGAGAAGCAATGGGTGACGTTTCGTGTCGAGACTCTTCTTCAGTCTGAAAGAAGGGTCTTGACCCGAAACATCTTGACTCCTGCATTTTGTGTCTACCTTCAATTTTCCTGGCCCCGCTCTGGGAGTAGGAGTGGGGGCGGATCCGGATCCGCAACGGCCGTGAGCCCCAGGCCGAGCTGGGCGATCGTTTGCCTGCTTCTGCTGCTGTTGGAGGTGACACGTTGCGTCGCGCCGGGGTCTTGGCCGTCAGTTACGCGACAGGCCGTTGGCGCACAAAGATTTTGTTCGCTTCAAAAATTTTCGGAACCCCCCCGCGATGTCGCGCACAACGACATACCCCTCCGCGCTTCTCAGTGGCACCGGCCCCGCGCGGCCACACGATGCCCGTGCGACTCAACGCGACCACGGGGTCGCGTAATTTGCGTGCCAAGGACACGTAAGTGGGACAGGCCCTTAATGCTCAGGCAATCCCTTTAATGATCAGGATTACCAAGAAGAACCCAGCACTCTGTATGACTAATGGTTTACTATGGCAGAGACATGAATCATTTAAACTTACATTACTCATCAATAAATCACTAGCTCATGCAAGGATAATATGTGTTTAACAGCAACTCCTAATCCATCAGCGATTGATGCTGGAGTTACTCGAGTGTAAATAGGAGGAAAGTTAAGTCAGGACTATTGAAACCTGGAGTCATACTATGCATCTTACAGTACGCACTTAAATACTCATTTCATTTTTGGACTGTGTTCGCTGGAGTTTACAAGGATGAGGAGGGGGGGGACCTCGTTGAACTTACCGAATAGTGAAAGGCTTGGACAGGATGGATGCAGAGAGGATGTTTCCACTAGTGGGAGAGTCTAGGACCAGGGGCCACAGCCTCAGAATTTTAGGACGTTCCTTAAGGTCAGAGGGTGGAATTCATTGCTATAGATGGATGCGGAGGCCAAGTCAATGGATATTTTTAAAGCCAGAGATAGATAGATTCTTGACCAGAACAGGTGTCGGGGGCTATGGGGAGAAGGCGGGAGAATGGGGTTAGGAGGGAGAGATTGATCAGCCATGATTGAATGTCATGTTAATGATAGGAGTTCCTCAAGAATGTGGCACGGTGGCGCAGGGGTGGAGTTGCCGCCTCACAGCGCCAGAGACCCCGGTTCGATCCTGACTACGGGTGCTGCCTGTACGCAGTCTGTACGTTCTCTCTGCGACCACGTGAGTTTTCTCCGGGTGCTCCGGTTTTCTCCCACACTCCAAAGACGTACAGGTTTGTAGGTTAATTGGCCTTGGTAAAAAATTGTATATTTTCCCTAGTGTGTAGGATAGAGCTAGTGTACGGGGTGATCGCTGGTCGACGCAGACGCGGTAGTATTAATATCACGCTGTATCTCCATAGCGATCATTGTTTGCAAACGTTTCCTTTTGTGCTCCTGTCCCACTTAGGAAACCTGAACGGAAACCTCTGGAGACTTTGCGCCTCACCCAAGGTTTCCGTGCGGTTCCCGGAGGTTCCCGGAGGTTTTTGTCAGTCTCCCTAATGGTCGAAAGTGGTTTCTGTTTTAAAAATCGGTAATTTTTTAGTCGAAGCCGGTTTCGATGCTAGTTGAATCATAGAATCATAGAATCATAGAAAATAGGTGCAGGAGTAGGCCATTCAGCCCTTCGAGCCTGCACCGCCATTCAATATGATCATGGCTGATCATCCAACTCAGTATCCCGTACCTGCCTTCTCTCCATACCCCCTGATCCCTTTAGCCACAAGGGCCACATCTAACTCCCTCTTAAATATAGCCAATGAACTGGCCTCAACTACCTTCTGTGGCAGAGAATTCCACAGACTCACCACTCTCCGTGCGAAAAATGATCTTCTGAAGGTGGTTGCCGGAGGACAAAAACCTCCGGGAACCGCACGGAAACCTTGGGTGGGGCTCAAAGTCTCCAGAGGTTTCCGTTCAGGTTTCCTAAGTGGGACGGGGGCCTTGAAGTGTCCAGTTATCTGGGGTGCATGGGGAATTTGCATGGAATATGTCAAAATTAACATGATCAATACCAAGTGACTGTGTTTAATACGTAAAGTGTGCCTAGTTATAGGGAGTGTATCAGTGTTTATGGGGGATAGATAATAAAAGCTGGTGAGAGATAGGTGCAGTTTCAGGGTTGAGACCTTTCTCCAAACTGAGAGTCAGGGGAGAGGAAAATGAGAAATATGAAAAGGTACACAGAACAAATGAATGAATGAAAAGAAACGCGAAAGGACAAATTAAAACCAGCAACGATGCTCAAGGAACGGTGGAGCCAACAATGCTCCATTGTTGGCTGTGGGGAAGGTGATAATGCGTGAAACTCAGCAGGACGATAGTGGAACTCGTGCGACGACTAGGGTGGGGGGAGGGACGGAGAGAGGGGGGGGGGTGCAAGGGTTACTTGAAGTTAAAGAAATCAATCTTCACACCGCTGGGCTGTAAGCTGCCCAGGCAAAATATCAGGTGCTGGTCCTCCAATTTGTGTTTGGTCTCATTCTGTGGAGTCTGTCGGGGAAGTCCAGAACCAGGGGTCACAGTTTAAGAATAAGGGGTCAGCCATTTAGAACGGAGACGAGGAAACACTTTTTCCTCTCACAGAGAGTGGTGAGTCTGTGGAATTCTCTGCCTCAGAGGGCGGTGCAGGCCGGTTCTCTGGATGCTTTCAAGAGAGAGCTAGATAGGGCTCTTAAAGATAGCGGAGTCAGGGGATATGGGGGAGAAGGCAGGAACGGGGTACTGATTGGGGATGATCAGCCATGATCACATTGAATGGCGGTGCTGGCTCGAAGGGCCAAATGGCCTACTCCTGCACCTACTGTCTAATGTCTTGTGGACAGATGAGACGAAGATTAAATTATTTCAGAGTGATGGCAAGAGCAAAGTATGGAGGAGAGAAGGAACTGCCCAAGATCCAAAGCATACCACCTCATCTGTGAAGGGCTCGAAGGGCCGAATGGCCTACTCCGGCACCTATCGTCGATTGTCTTGTGGGAGCTCTTGAGGAAGGTTTATTTACTTGCAGCTCGTCTTTGGAGGATTGTGTGACCATTCTCACTGGGTTCTCGGTCAGAATGTAATGAGCGTTCCGGGGGATGTGCCTGTATTTAAAGTGGTTCCTCATCACAGTGCCTCGGCATTTCAATGCTCAGCAAGGTGCGTGTGTGTTTAAAGAGTCCCCCGGAGGTGTTATGCTCTGTACCGGGGGATGCGAGAGAGCGTGTCGGCATTTGTAGTACCACTGTGAGTGTGTCACTGCTTACAGGGGTCCCTGAGGTGACTCATTCAGACGTTTGACAATACATCCCGGGTGCCCACTAAATATTTACAGGGGTGGCGGGGAGTGTGTGTCAGTGCTTACACAGGGGTCCCTGAGAAGAGAGTGTGTGTCAGTCTCTGGGCGTGTGTCAGTGTGCATTATGGGATAACTTTGAGCGTGCAGGGGCCACTGGGGAGGCGTTAGTGTTGACGTGAGTCAGTCTTCCCAAGATTTCTGTCGAAGCGCGGCAGAGTCTGCAGGTGACCCAGGAGAGGTTCCAGGGAGCTATTACGACATTCCATTACAAGAGTCTCAGAGTGTGTCAGTATTCGAGGGATGTCTCGGGGGGTATGTTGCCGTTTGCAGTCGATCTTTGGGACTGCATTTACAGTCTGGGAGTGTGCCAGTGCTACAGCGGGTGTCTGGTATGTATCAGAAGATCATAAGGGATAGGAGTAGAAATAGGCCCATCAACTCTACTCTGCCATTCAATCATGGCTGATCTATCTCTCCCTCCTAACCCCATTCTCCTGCCTTCTCCCCATAACCTCTGACACCTGTACTAATCAAAAATCTATCGATCTATCTCTGCCTTACAAATAACCACACAGCCTTCTGTGGCAAAGAATTCCACAGATTCACCACCCTCTAATTAAATAAATTCCTCCTCATCTCCTTCCTAAAGAAACGTCCTTTAATTTTGAGGCTGTGCCCTCTAGTCCTAGACCCTCCCACTAGTGGAAACCTCCTCTCCACATCCACTCTATCCAAGCCTTTTACTATTCTGTATTGCCGGAGACTGGAATCCCACACGGTCACGGGGAGAGCGTGCAAACTCCGTACAGACAGTGCCCGTAGTCAGGATCGAACCCGGGTCTCTGGCGCTGTGAGCAGCAGCACTACCGTGCCGCCCCATACTGCTCCGGGTGTGTCAGTATGGCAGGGGGTACTCTCTGGAAGTGTGGTCTTATATTACTTAAGGGGGTGTCTGCGAGTGTGTGTCAGTACCCACATGGGCATCTGGGCCTGTGTCAGTTCTCTCGGGCTTTTCTCAGTGAGTTGGATGGTCTGTATTACAGGGCGTATGCGGGAATGTGTCAGTATTCGCAGCTCGAAGGCCAGCTTGGCCTACTCCTGCGTCTGTAAAACCGGAGCAACGGAAAACCCACACGGTTTAGTGCCCAGAGGATACTTGAGAGATCCATGTGACTGAGTGAGGCTTGGAGGGAGTTTCTGAGAACGTGTCAGCACGTACAAAGAAGTGTGTCCGCATTTCCGGGGGATCCTGCAAGTGTCCGTGTTCACAGGGTGCCCTGGGAGTGCGTTAAGGCCTGTCCCACGTTCCCGAGTTATTCACGAAATCTCCCGAGTTTTCCCCTTGATTCAATAGACAATAGACAATAGACAATGGGTGCAGGAGTAGGCCATTCAGCCCTTCGAGCCAGCACCGCCATTCAATGTGATCATGGCTGATCATCCCCAATCAGTACCCCGTTCCTGCCTTCTCCCCATATCCCCTGACTCCACTATCTAGCTCTCTCTTGAAAGCATCCAGAGAACCGGCCTCCACCGCCCTCTGAGGCAGAGAATTCCGCAGACTCACCACTCTCTGTGAGAAAAAGTGTTTCCTCGTCTCAGTTCTAAATGGCTTACCCCTTATTCTTAAAATTGAAACTCGCAGACTGTCCGTAACGAGTCCGTAGGAGTCCGTAGATATATCGTAGCGGCTCGTTATGCCAGCCGTAGATACTCGGGGCATCAGGTAAGTCGGGACGTTTTTTTCAGCCCGATAAAAAATGTCCGCGAGTAGAAAAATAGTCGGGAGGATGCCCCGAGTACCTAGGGCTGGCAGAACGAGCCGCTACGATATATCCACGGACTCCTACGGACCCGTTACGAACATTCTCCGAGTTTGTATGAAGGGGAAAACTCGGGAGAAATCGTGAGTAACTCGGGAAAATTTGTGAATAACTCGGGAAAGTGGGACAGGCCCTTTCGTATTTACTGTGGATTGGGGGGGGGGGGGGGGTGTAGGTATTTGTCGGGGAGCACCAGGGGTGCGCCAGTACCTACAGCAGCCCGGACAGTCAGTAATGAAAAAGGTCCTACGGAGACTGTCATTGTTTACAGAGGAATTTGGATCTTGTCAGTTAGCACAAGGATCGACAGGTGTGTATCAGTGCTGGGTCTCCTCAGGAACGTATTATCATCTACAGGGAGCCCCTCGAGTCATTGTTACAGAACGATGCAGTCCAGGGTAGTGTGTCAATATCTACAAGGTTTCCCAAGAGAGTGTCACTGCTTTCATCGGGATGTGGGTCAGAGGTTAGTTCAGTTCAGTTCAGTTCAGTTCAGTTCTGTTTAGTTTAGAGATACAGCGCTGAAACAGGCCCTTCAGCCCACCGAGCCCACACTGACCAGCGCACTAACACTACCCACACAGGGGACAATTTTAACCATCTTTACCGAAGCCAATTAACCCACAAACCTGTACGTCTTTTGAGTGTGGGAGGAAACCGGAGCGCCCGGAGGAAACCCACGCAGTCACAGGAAGAACGTGCAAACTCCGTGCAGGACAGCACCCGCGGTCAGGATCAAACCCGGGTCTCTGGCGCTGTAAGGCAGCAACTCTACCGCTGCGCCACCGTTTAGTTAAGTTTAATTAAGTTTAGTTTTGTTTAATTTTGCCAAGTTTAGTTTAGTTTAGATACAAAATGCCGCAGTAGCTCAGCGGGTCACACCGCATCTCTGGAGAAAAGGAATAGGTGACATTTCGGGTCGAAACCTTTCTTCGGACTGAGGATTTAATTTAGTTTAATTTAAATTATTGTCACATGCATCAAGATACGGTGAAAAGCGTTTGCTGCATACTATCCAGTCAGCAGAAAGACTATACACGATTACAATCGAATCCTGCAGAGTGTACAGATAGATAGATGATAAAGGGAATAACATCTAGAGCAAGATAAAGTCCAGTAAAATCCAATTAAAGATAGTCCGAGGGTCTCCAATGAGGTAGACGGTAACTCAGGCTTACTCTCAGTTGGTGATAGGATGGTTCAGTTGCCTGATAACAGCAGGGAAGAAACTGTCCCTGAATCTTGAGGTGTGCGATTTCACACTTCTGTACCTCTCGCCCGATGGGAGAGGGGAGAGGGGAGAAGAGGGAGTGACTGAGCTGAGACTGGTCCTTGATTATGCTGCTGGCCTTGCCGAGGCAGCGTGAATTGTAGATCGATTCAGTGCAAGGGAGGTTGGTTTGCGTGATGAAGTGTGCGTCAGTATTTATTGGGGCCCGTTGGTGCTGTACTGTGTCGCCTGTTACAGTGGAAATACATGGGTCTCTGAAAGTGTCACTGTCTACAGAGAAGGGACTGCAGTGTGTGTGCGTGCGTGTGTGCGTGCGCCTGTGTGCGTGCGTGTGTGCGCCTGTGTGTGTGCGTGTGTGTGTGTGTGTTGCGTGTGTGTGTGCATGTGTGCGTGTGTGTGTGTGTGTGTGTGTGTGTGTGTGTGTGTGTGCGTGTGTGTGTGTGCGTGTGTGTGTGTGTGTGTGCGTGTGTGTGTGTGTGTGTGTGTGTGTGCGTGTGTGCATCTGTGTGTGTGTGTGTGTGTGTGTGTGTGTGTGTGTGCTGTGCGTGTGTGTGTGCGTTTGTGTGCGTGTGTGTGTGTGTGCGTGTGTGTGTGTGCGTCTGTGTGTGTGTGTCCGTGTGTGGACAAAAGGGGCATTTTCCACACTATCTCTCTCACTAACGTAAAGGCGTGCCATAGTTAGTGCCAGTTAGTGTTGTGTGTTGTATAATATTCAAGAGCCTGATGGTTGTTGGGAAGAAATTATTGTTGAACATGGCAGCCACGGTTTTTACACTCCTATACCTTCTTCCCGATGTTAGATGTGAAATGAGTGTGGCCCGGGTGGTGGTCTGTGATGATACTGGCTGCCTTCTGATAGATCCCCATCGACGGTGGGGAGGTCAGTACCTGTGATAGACCAGGCAGTGTCCATCACCCTCTGGAATCTCCTGTGTAGCCATCAGAGCGGGATAGGATTGGCTACGTTAGCTAACGAGCAAAAGGGAGGCCATTCAGCCCATCTTGGGAAGCACTTTCCATCCGACTTGGGTTAGGCTGCATGTGGAGTATTGCATTCATTTCTGGTCACCCCATTACAGAAAGGATATGGAGGCTTTCAAGAGGATGGAGGGGAGGTTCACCAGAATGCTATCCAGATTAGAGGGTTTCACCTAAAAGGATAGATAATTTTGTCTGGATCGTTGGAGGTCGAGGGAGGCTTGAGAGAAGTGTATAAAATTATAAGTGACGTACGGTAGATAGGGTAGACAGTCAGAACCTTTCTCCAAAAGTGGAAATGCCCAACATTGAAGGGCAGAGCAATTGGGTGAGAGGGAGAAAGTTTAATAGAGGTGCGGGGAGCAGGTTTCTCTGCACAGTGAGTGGTGGGGGCCTGGAACGTATTGCCAGGGCTATTGGTGGAGGCAGATACGATAGTGGTTGAAGGGGCTTTCAGATAGGCACATGGAAGTGCAAGGAATAGATGGACATGGATCATGTACAGGTGAGATCAGTAGTAGACTGAGGGCTCACTCCAATGTGGTACCAATCTATATCCTATGATGGTCTGGCATCATGTACAGCATAGCCATTGTGGGCCGAAGGGCCTGTTCCTGCGCCGTATGGAGAGACGGAATGGGTGGCGTTTCGGGTCAAGACCCTTCTTGGCTCACCCATTCATTCGTTCCCTCCAGAGAAGCTGCCTGTCCCGCTGAGTTACTCCAGCATTTTGCGCCTAGCTTCGGTGCAGTTCCTTCCGACGCTGCACTGTTCCGTGTTGCTCTTGGCATCATGTCGGACGCAGGCATCGTGGGCCGGTGCGGTGCTGTTCTACATCCTGTTCCATGACTCAACTCCCTCCTTCCCTCCCCGTAGACTGAGACTGAAACCTCCCCCCGCTCCCCATCCCCAATCTTTGCACATCCCCAACCCTTTCCACTCGTCACTTAATTTCATGTCTTTTGCGTTTTTTGCGTTTTTATGATTGTTGGCAGATCAATTTCCCTCCTGGGATAAATAAAATTCTATCGTACTGTATCGTACCTTATCATATTGTATTGCAACGTATCGCATCGTATTGTATCGTTTCATATCATATCGTACAGTATCGTGTTGTATCGTGGCTGTGCACGCCACACGAAAGAAGAAGAGAAGTATCGTATCATATCGTACAGTATCGTATTGTATCCAATTGTACCGTATCGTATGGTATGGTATCGTATCGTATTGTATTGTATAGCCCAGCGACCTGTGATCTCTTTGCGTGAATGTCAATAACCACTGTTTCTGCCCCCTCTTTATATCTTCCCGTCTCCTGCCGCAGGGTTGAGTAACATCATCGGAATCATCGTGTACATATCAGCCAACGCGGGGGACCCGGCAAAGAGCGACTCCAAAAAGAACAGTTACTCGTACGGGTGGTCTTTTTACTTTGGAGCGCTCTCCTTCATCATTGCCGAGATGGTGGGCGTGCTCGCCGTTCACATGTTCATTGACAGACACAAACAGATCAGGGCAGGGACGAGATCCACGGATTACCTGCAGTCCTCCGCCATCACCCGGATCCCCAGCTACCGGTACCGCTACAGACGGCGCAGTCGATCGAGCTCCCGCTCCACGGAGCCCTCGCATTCCAGAGACCCCTCGCCCGTCGGCCTGAAAGGCTTCAACACCCTGCCGTCGACCGAGATATCCATGTACACCCTCACGAGAGACCCCCTGAAGACCACCACCTCCACTGCCACCTACAACTCCGAGCGGGACCACAATTTCCTACAGGTGCACAATTGCATCCAAAAAGACATTAAGGACTCTTTGCACACCAACACGGCCAACCGAAGAACAACGCCTGTGTAACGAGCTGAAAGGGGCGAGGAAAGGGGAGAAGGAGAAGGAGAGAGAGAGAGAGCGAGACAGAGCGAGAGGGCAAAGAGAATTTAAAAAGAGCGGGGGGGGGGGGGGGGAAATTAATAATTTACAAAAACGGATTAATGAAAATATTAAAAGTTATTGCATGAAAACCCGAATTCCATTGCAAAAAACAATGCAAAAAGTTTGTCAAAAAAAAAAAAGATTTTAAAACCGAAAACGAGGAGAGAGAGAAACTAGAAACGAGACGCGTGGAACAAAGAATTTTGGGCCTGAACTCCAGAGAATGGATTGAAAAGAGCGAGAGAGAGAGAGAGGGAGAGAGCGAGAGAGAGAGAGACAGAGGGGGAGACAGAGGAGGAGGATTTGTTTTCATTTAATAAATGTTTTCAGTGCTCTTTATTGTCGAAAATGCTTCCATTCCACCCAACCCACCACCCCACCCCACCTGCCTTATACCTCACCAGGAGTGCTGACATTGAAAAAGGGACATTATCTCCCTTGTTTAAAGGTGAAGAGCTTTAAAGAAGACATTTTTACAAAAATACAGCGATGGCAATTCATTCTTTGCTGTGACACTAGGCGGGGTGACAGGGAAGACGTCGAATCGAGACACCAACACGGAAACATCCGTTTTTAACTTGCTGAGCTGCTGACTGGATCGACCACCTATCGAAAAAGGGAAAGTTAAAGGAAAAAAAAACAAAATATATATTCTTTTAAAAGACATTCTACAAGAGAGTGACGGAGATGTGGATTTGAGAAATTTGCATGCAATGGATGGGCACCAACTCTCCTGTTCCTATCAAAAAGCTCAAATCAAGAATTTAAAACAAAGAATTTTTTTTTAAACTATGAAAAAAAAAAGGATAAAAATTTTCTAATTGAATATTGTACAGCAAGCACGAATTTTCAGTTGAGGGGAAGGGAAGATAGTACAAAGAGGGTCTAACGTACCTCCAGCCAAATTAAGGATTACGTTTTTTTAATGCTGGAAAGAATTATTCCAATTTGGGAAGGTGTTTACTTGAAGTGAGTTTGAGAAGACGAGAGGGATGAGGGAGAGTTGGCACCAGTGACCTCTTTAAATCAGGAAAACCTATTGTGTGAGTGTGCTGTGTCATTCCATTCATTTCACGCCAGATTTAAAAAAAAATAAAAAAAAATTAAAAATAAATAAAATTTACCTAAAAAAAAAGCTTTCATATTTTTTTTTTCAAAAATGATGATGAGGAGGAGAAAATAAAACATTTTCTATGGTTTGGGCAAAGACAAAAAAAACGAAACCTTTAAATTTAATGTCGGAAAGATACTCGATAAGAATATTTAAAACTAACACAGGTGTCCGGTTGAAGAATGTAAGGGAATTGAAGGATTGATGTCACTCTGAAATATTACTGGAGGAGGATTTTGGAAATTAAATTAAAAAATATATACATACATTTCTCAGTGAGACGGATCAATTTGGCAGCAGATCTTTAACGAGATTTTTTTTTAAGTCTTTCTTTTGACCAAGAGATTTACCGTGAAAAATAAATAAATAAGGAAACGAGAATGAGACCGCTTAAATTATCAATTCACTTCTTAGGGAGAAATCAAATCCTTTGATTTATCCCAACTGTTATGATTCTCTTTTTTTTTTTGTTTGCAGACTGTTAAAAACCTGAGACATTCAAATAAAATCTTTTATAAGAAGCTTTGTGATTTTTTTTTTTTTTTTTTTAATTAATCCCTATTTTATTCTTAGGAGCCATCCACGTCTCAGGGTGTGAGAGGGCAGGGGGGTGAAAGGGCGATGGTTGAGAGGGCAAGAGTGGTCCAATGTAGACAAAAGCGCTGGAGAAACTCAGCAGGTGCAAGCAGCATCTATGGAGCGAAGGAAATAGGCAACGTTTCGGGGCGAAACCCTTCGCCAGACACTTCTTCCTCCCTCCGTTTGAAGACGTTCTCCTCCTCCCTCCGGAGACAGTTTCACAACCTCCTCTCTAACTTTGAAGAAGTGTAGTCCAAACCTTTTACACCAATTGGCTGAGTTGGTTGGTCTTTACCAGTGAGTAGACAATGACCGGCCAGTTCACTGTTGGGTTGGATAGAATTACTTCTGGCAAGGCTTTTATTGTTTCTCTTCCTTCTTGTACCTTGTAAGGCCAGTTGTCTTTCTATTTAAGTCAAGCATTGGCAAAATTGGTGCTTTTCACTGCTTCCCCTCCCCCTCAATGTGGCAGCCAAGGGCTCGATGGCCCCCTCTAGAGGGCAGGTAAGGGATCACTCTCACTGGTGAGCTTGGGGAGTCTGCATCCTTTGGGCTTGAACGTTGAATTTTCTCAATTCTGTTAACCCTTGCTGTCTCCTCCCCTTCCCACCTCTCCCTCAGCCCTCGGGCCCTGGCATTCCCTCTCTCTCTATCTCCCTCCCCCACCCTAGTCGCACCAGCTTCTCATTTTCACACCACAAACAGCTTACAATGGCTTGTTCCCTTTATCATTGACACTTTTTTGCATATCTTTCATTCATTGTTCTTTATCTCTCCACATCACCGTCTATATCTCTCGTTTCCCTGATCCCTGACCAGTCTGAAGAAGGGTCTCGACCCGAAACGTCGCCTATCTCCTTCACTCCTTAGATGCTGCTGCACCCGCTGAGTTTCTCCAGCCTTTTGTGTACCCTCGATTCTCCAGCATCTGCAGTTCCTTCTTTAACACTCTCATTGGGAAGATGGATTTGAGTCCAACACCAGTTCAGATGAAGACACAAAGTGCTGGAGTAACTCAGTGGGCCAGGCAGCATCTCTGGGGAACATGGATAGGTGGCGTTTCGGGTCGGGGCCTCATCACCTCACTGACCCACCTGGTCTCCCACCCATTTCTCCCCTTCCCCCTGTATTCCTTCCTCTGGCTTCACAATTCACAACTCTTGAATCATTTTGTCTCACACTTTCTGTTTATTCATGTCTAGCCTTGATCCAACCATATATCGAAGAAGTGTCCCGACCTGAGACGTCACTCATCCTTTTTCTTCAGAGATGTTGTCTGACCCGCTGACTTACTCCAGCACTTTGTGCTTTTTATTTTCTCAACCAGCATCAGCAGTTCCCTGTTTCTACCAGTTCAGATGAGTAAGAATGGTAAGGCCCCTTCCATCAGGGGCATGAGTGAACCATTTTGGTTTGTATGATGCTCAAATGCCCATTGAAATGGGCAAATGGGGCCTCACTTTGTCAACCTTCTTCACGGTTTCCAGGGCAACGAGAGATGGGCAGTGAGTGCCGGCAATAGCCAGCGGCACCTCATCCTGAGTAAATCCTTGGTTCTTCCAGCTCTCAATCCTTTCCCTCTGGTCTGTTACCTTCTCTCTTTTATCTTTTTCATCACGTTATTTTTCCTTCCACAATTCTATTCGCCTCTCCTGTTCTGTATTTCCTCCATCTCGGGCTCCTATTCAATCCTTGAGTCTCGACCCGAAGCATCACCCATTCTCTCTATGGGCCTTTGCGCCCCACCCAAGGTTTTCGTGCGGTTCCCGGAGGTTTTTGTCAGTCTCCCTAATGGTCAAAAGTGGTTTCCGTTTTAAAAATCGGTAATTTTTTAGTCGAAGCCGGTTGCGATGCTAGTTGAAGGTGGTTGCCGGAGGACAAAAACCTCGGGGAACCTCCGGGAACCGCACGGAAACCTTGGGTGGGGCGCAAAGTCTACAGAGGTTTCCGTTCAGGTTTCCTAAGTGGGACAGGGGCATAACTCCAGTATTTTGTGCCGATCAATGATCTATACCTTGTTCCCCCACCCTAGTTCCCCGACTAGTTTCACTGTCCTCCTGATTAATTTTGCTGTTTGAACACCTCGTTGTCACCTTCCCCTCAGCCAATAACGAACCATTCTACATTTCCTTGAGCATCGTCTCCTTTGATCTGTCATTTTCACACCTCACATTCTCCATGTACCCTTCCTTATCTCCAGTTTCCCCCTCCCTGTCCTCAGTCTGAAGAAGGGTCTCAGCCCGAAATATCACCCATTCCTTCTCTCCTGTCCCGCTGAGTTACTCCGGCATTTTGTATCGATCTTCCATGCTCTATACCTTCTGCCCCGTCACTCCATTCAACTCTCTGCCCTCCATTGTCATGGCCTCCACTTATTCCTGAGCCCGTGTCTCGTGCTTTGCGATGCATTCTGCGTTAAAACATCACACTCTGTGACTCGTGGCAGTGCACTACAGTTGGGCCCATGTTTTTTAATATAAAGTGTTGCTGATTGTGGGTCTATGTTGGTGTGAAGTTGTTGCATGTGTGTGGGCGTGTGTGTGCGCGCGTGCGTGCGTGTGTGTGCATGCGTGCGTGTGTGTGTGTGTGCGTGTGTGTGCGTGTGTGTGTGTGCGTGCGTGCGTGCATGTGTATGTGTGTGTGTGTGTGCGTGCATATGTGTGCGTGCGTATGTGTGTACGTGTTTGTGTGTGTGCGTGTGTGCATGTGTGTGTGCGCGTGTGTGCATGTGTGTGTGTGCGTGTGTGCATATGTGTGTGTGTGCGTATGTGTGTGTGCATGTGTGTGTGTGTGTGTGTGTGCATGTGTGTGTGTGCGTGTGTGCATATGTGTGTGCGTGTGTGCGTATGTGTGTGTGTGCGTATGTGTGTGTGCATGTGTGTGTGTGTGCGTGTGTGCATATGTGTGTGTGCGTATGTGTGTGTGTGTGTGTATATTTTTATGCTTGAGAGGAAAAGAAATACTGTGTGTGTGAGTGCGTGTGTGTGCGAGTTTGTATGTGTATATACGTGTGTGTGCGTGTGTGATGAGAGGAAGAGACGTACCGTGTGTGTGCGTGTGCGAGTTTGTGTATGTGTGTGTATTTCTCTGCATGTATTTTTGTCCATGGGAGAAAGAGAGGTATGTGTGTGAGTGCCCGGCTTTGTGTATGCATGAAAAAGATTGAATGTGAACGTGAGACTGGGAGTGAGAGAGAGAGAGATTAGTTGTGTGGATGAGTCCACAAACTTTTGTGGTAAAGGGTAGTATTGACTCTGTGTGTGTGTGTGTGTGTGTGTGTGTGTGTGTGTGTGTGTGTGTGTGTGTGTGTGTGTGTGTGTGTGTGTGTGTGTGTGTGTGTGTGTGTGTGTGTGTGTGTGTGTGTGTGTGTGCGCGTGCGCGTGTGTGTGTGTTTCTGTCTGTAGTGAGCACACATCAACATTTCATGGCTTGAAGATCCAGTCCAAGAGTCCTGACTACCGGTTGTCTGAGATACCAGAGGTGTTTAGTGTTGATTACGGTGCTCTACAGCACAAAATCCGTCCTCTCACGCTATGGAGTGAGCACAGTGAAGAACTGGAGCCTGCAGACGCTGGAATCCTGAGCCAAACACAAAGTGCTGGAAGAGCCTAGCGGGTCAGGCAGCTTCTGTGGAGGCAAATTGGACAGGTGACGTTTCGGTGCGGGACCCTTCTTACGGCCTCCAGCCTAGAGCGTTAGATTGCAGCTTGGGTAAAAACTCAACGGAGGGTGGGAAGGGTTGGAAGAGGAGATCGACAAGGTGGAAGATCGAGGTTTAGGCGGAGAAAGGAGGAAGAAGTTAACTTTGGGAAACGTGCACGGGGGCCCCAACTGGAAGATCAACGGTGACTCCAGAAACCAACAAAAGGCATGACACACTCTCCCCACCACATAGAACGCCTTTGAATATGAAGCCTGCACTTTTCTCCGTGGACCTCAAGACATCTCTAGAGGCCTCGAAGGCGGTGATTTACATTTGTACCATTAAAATAGGAAACACAGCTGCCAATTTTGAACTAATGGATCTTCCAAAACAGCAAAAGTGAGGACAGCCAAACAATCTGTTGCTTAAGTGAAGGTTAATGAGAGAAGAACTCTGCTGAAGGTTTCTCAACGTTCACCTGAGGCTGGGCCTTGGATGCGATGCATCACCTGAATGACTTCAGCCCCGACCAACCTCCCTGGGTAGTGCATCGGGTGAACGAGTTACCATTCCCTGGCTTCTGGGGCAACTGGAGTCGTAGAGTCGTACAGCGAGGAAACAGGCCCTTCGGCCCAACTTGCCCCATCTACACCAGTCCCACCTGCCCGCCACGACCCAGAGGATCGAAGCTCGCTGCTCCATGGGAGTGGAATGTGGTGGAGTTTCGGAAGGCACACGTGCCCTTCAGAAACAGGAAAGCAAAAACGGAGAAAGTGGACTGACCTGAAAAGTGGACATAAACTTGGTTCTGGCACACTGCGACCAGAATATAACAATAGACAATAGGTGCAGGATTAGGCCATTCAGCCCTTCCAGCCAGCACTGGCATTCACTGTGATCATGGCTGATCATCCACAATCAGTACCCAGTTCCTGCCTTCTCACCATATCCCCTGACTCCGCTATCTTTAAGAGCTCTATCTAACTCTCTCTTGAAAGCATACAGAGAATTGACCTCCTGAGGCAGAGGATTCCACAGATTCACAACTGGGTGAAATTCCTCATCTCCGTTCTAAATGGCCTACCCCTTATTCTTAAACTGTGGGCCCTGGTTCTGGACTCCCCCAACACCGGGAACATGTTTCCTGCCACTAGCCTGTCCGATCCCTTAATAATCCTATATGTTTCAATAAGATGTTAAAGAAGGAACTGCAGATGCTGGAGAATCGAGGGTACACAAAAGGCTGGAGAAACTCTTTCAATAAGATCCCCACTCATCATTCTAAATTCCAGTGTACACAAGCCCAGCCGCTCCATTCTTTCAACATTTGACAGTCCCGCCATCCCGGGAATTAACCTGGTGAACCTACGCTGCACTCCCTCAATAGCAAGAATGTCCTTCCTCAGATTTGGGGATGAAAACTGCTCACAATACTCCAGGTGTGGTCTCACTAGGACCCTGTACAGCTGCAGAAGGACCTCTTTGCTTTACAGCAAATTAACCTGAATGAGGACTTGGAACTTAAAGAAACCATTTGGCTCTTCCAGCCTACTCTGCTCCTCAATGAAATCATGGTTGATTATATATTATCGCTCTTAGGTTCAATCACACTTAATCTCCACTCCTGACCACAAACTTTGTTAATTTGTCTTCTGTCTCAGCAGTTTGTTGGCGAGGAGGTGAGGGATTTCTACCGATAGAATTATGGAGTCATACAACATGGAACAGGCCCTTCAGCCCAACTTGCCCACACTAACCAACATGCCCCAACTACACAAGCCCCACCTATCTGCGCTTGGCCCACAACCCTCCGAACCTATCCTATCCATGTACCTGTCCAAATATCTCTTAAATGTTATGATAGATAGTTAGTCTCAACTACTTCTTCTGACTGCACGTTCCATATACCTCAAAAATGACACCTCAGGTTCCCATTTGATCTTTCCCCCCCACACCATAAACCTGTGCCATCTGATTCTCGTTTCCCCTACTCTGGGCAAAAGACGGTGCACTTACCTGATCTGCTCCTCTCATGATTTTGTACATCTTTACGAGATCACCCTCCATTCTCCTGCTCTCCAAGGATTAAATTCCAAGCCTGCTCAACCTCTCCCTGTAGCTCAGGCCCTCGAGTCCTGGCGACATCCTGTAAATCTTCTCTGCCCCCTTCCCAGCTTGACAGCATCTTTCCAACAAGATGGTGACCAAAACTGAACACAACACTCTAAAGGTGAGCTCACCAACGTCTTATATAACTGCAGCATGACCGCCCAATTTCATAGAAACACCAGAAACATAGACAATCGGTGCAGGAGTAGGCCATTCAGCCCTTCGAGCCTGCACCGCCATTCAATATGATCATGGCTGATCATCCAACTCAGTATCCCGTACCTGCCTTCTCTCCATACCCCCTGATCCCTTTAGCCAAGAGGGCCACATCTAACTCCCTCTTAAATATAGCCAATGAACTGGCCTCAACTACCTTCTGTGGCAGAGAATTCCACAGATTCAACACTGTTTTTTCTCATCTTGGTCCTAAAAGACTTCCCCCTTATCCTTAAACTGTGACCCCTTGTTCTGGAGTTCCCCAACATTGGGAACAATCTTCCTGCATCTAGCCTGTCCAACCCCTTAAGAATTTTGTAAGTTTCTATAAGATCGCCCCTCAATCTTCTAAATTCTAGCGAGTACAAGCCAAGTCTATCAGTCTTTCTTCATATGAAAGTCCTGCCATCCCAGGAAACAGTCTGGTGAACCTTCTCTGTACTCCCTCTATGGCAAGAACGTCTTTCCTCAGATTAGGAGACCAAAACGGTACGCAATGCTCCAGGTGTGGTCTCACCAAGGCCCTGTACAACTGCAGTGGAACCTCCCTGCTCTTGTACTCAAATCATTTTGCTATGAATGCTAACATACCATTCGCCTGCCTGCTTCACCTGCATGCCTACTTTCAATGACTGGTGTACCATGACACCCAGGTCTCGTTGCATCTCCCCTTTTCCGAATTGGCCACCATTCAGATAATAGTCGACTTTCCTGTTCTTGCCACCAAAGTGGATGACCTCACATTTATCCACATTATACTGCATCTGCCATGCATTTGCCCACTCACCCAACCTATCCAAGTCACCTTGCAGCCTCCTAGCATCCTAGCATCCTAACACTGCCCCCCAGCTTCGTGTCATCCGCAAACCTGGAGATTTCTATACCCAATCCTCTGACTGATGAAGGCCAATGTGCCGAAAGCCATTCTGACCACCCTATCTACCTGTGACAACACTGTCAAGCAACTATGCACCTGCACGCCTAGATCCCTCTGCTCTGCAACACTCCCCAGAGCCCTACCATTCACTATGCTGCAGATGTTGGTTTAAATCGAAGATGGACACACAAAGCTGGAGTAACTCAGCTCAGTGATCTCTACAGCCCTGCTCATGCCCCTGTCCCACTGAGGAAACCTGAACAGAAACCTCTGGAGACTTTGCGCCCCACCCAAGGTTTCCGTGCGGTTCCGGGAGGTTTTTGTCAGTCTCCCTAATGGTCGAAAGTGGTTTCCGTTTTAAACTTCGGTCATTTTTCAGTCGAAGCCGGTTGCGATGCTAGTTGAAGGTGGTTGCCAGAGGACGAAAACTTCCAGGAACCTACGGGAACCGCACGGAAACCTTGGGTGGGGGCGCAAAGTCTCCAGCGGTTTCCGTTCAGGTTTCCTAACTGGGACAGGGGCATTAGTGATCTCTACAGTCAGACCACTAAATATCTCTCAGCGTCTTCTAACTTTCTACCATTTTTTTAACGAAAAGAGAATTTTGATCTGTCCTTCTTAGATCCTGTATGTTCATAAGTAATTTGGAGCAAAATTAGGCCATTCGGCCCATCAAGTCTACTCTGCCATTCAACCGTGGCTGGTCTATCTTTCCCTCTCAACCCCATTCTCCTGCCTTCACCTCATAACCCCTGACACCCTTACTAGTCAAGAATCTCAATCTCTGTCTTAACAATACCCAATGACTCAACCTCCACAGCAGTCTACGGCAATTAATGTCACAGATTCACCACCCTATGACTAAAGAAATTCGGTATCACCTTTTTAAAGGTACGTCCTTTTATTCTGAGGCTGTGCCCTCTAGTCCTGGACACTCTCACTATTGGAAACTTCTTCTCCACTTCCACTCTATCTATGCCTTTCATTATTCCAGAAGTCCCCCCTCATTCTTCTAAACTCCAGCGAGTACAGGCCCAGCGCCGTCAAACGCTCATCAAACGTTAACCCGATCATCCCTGGGATCATTCTTGTAAACCTCCTCTGTACACTCTCCAGCGCCAGCACATCCTTCCTCAGATACGGTGCCCAAAACTGCTCACAATACTCCAAATGCGGCCTGACCAGCGCCTTGTAAAGCCTCAGCATTACATCCCTGGCTTCACATTTAGTCCTCTAAACGTTAGCATTGCAAGATAGCAGTCACACCACCAAATCTCTCGGGCGTTGGTTTAGTTTAGTTTAGTTTAGAGATACATCGCGGATAGCGGCCCTTCGGCCCACCGAGACCGTGCCGACCAGCGATCCCGCGCACTAAAGGCCCTGTCCCACATTCCCGCGTTACTCACGAACTCTCCCGAGTTTTCACCTCGATTGGAACTCGGGGAATTACGGTAATGGCCGTTCGTAGGTACTCGGGGCTATTTTTTTAACTCATGGACATTCTTCAACATGTTGAATAAACGTCCCGACTTACCTGATGCCCAGAGTTCCTACGGCTGGCATTACGAGCCGGTACGAAACATCTACGGACTCCATCGGGCTCGCAACCGACATTACCCGACATTCCCCGAGTTCGAATCAAGGGGAAAACTCGGGAGAATTTGTGAGTAACTTGGGAAAGTGGGACAGGGCCTTAAAGCTATCCTACACACATTAGGTTCAATTTACATTTATACCTAACCTACAAACCTGCACGCCCTTGGAATGTGGGAGGAAACTGGAGATTGAAAATAGGAGCAGGAGGGGAGGCCATTCAGCCCTTCGAGCCCCTCCCGGAGAAAACCCACGTGGGTCATGGAAGAACGTACAAACTCCATGCATACGAGGCACCCACAGTCTGGATGGAAACCGGGTCTCTGGCGCAGTAAGGCAGTAACTCTACCGAGGCTACACCATGCCGCATCTCCAAACGTTTTACCTTTTTTAATTTAAATAAAGAGAACTTTGATTCTTCGATCCAGAATGGAGAATCACGCCTCCTCGCATCCCGCTCTCCCACAACCTCGTCCACGCACAACAGAACAGCCACTGGCAATCCCCTCCCTCCCTTCTCTCTCCTCCCCCTTCACCTCCCCCACCCTCCTTGTATCTTTATCCCCCCCACCTGCCAACCACCCATCCCCCCCCCCCCCCAATCCCACCCCTTCTTTTACAACCAAAGCATTTAGCTTGAAAATTGCAATAATATCGTGGTGGGGAATTAATTAAATATATAGGCAGCTTTTAGTAAGGATCTTACAGGTATAAATAAACCGCAAGGTGGACTGTATCTAGGTTTCTAGCACACCACAGTCCCTCAAGGGATGGACATGTGTAATGGTTGCAGTTTCTGCTGTGTTAATCCTTAACTGTGCCATGACCTACAGGTATTTAACCAGGAGAAGAGAAACTCAGAGTGCAGCAACGAATATGGGGCGGCACGGAGGCGCAGCGGTAGAGTCGCTGCCTCGTGGTGCCCAAGAGACCCGGGTTCGATCCTGCCTATGGAGTCTGTACCTTCTCCCCCCCTTGACCGAGTGGGTTTTCCTCCGGGCGCTCCGGTTTCCTCCCGCACCCCAGAGACGTTCAGGTTTGTAGGTTTAATTGGCTTGGGTAAAATTGTAAATTTGTCCCTGGTGCGTAGTAGGGTAGTGCTGGTCGGAATGGACTTGGTGGGCCGAAGGGCCTGTTTCCCAGCTGTATCTGAAAAGTCCAAAGTCACAAACGGCAAGTAACATTTTGTGCCAAAAATCGAGCCGGAGTGCGGATCACTTCCATCGTGAAAGGGGCCAATCGCTACAATGACTGGCGGCTGGCAGAGCTACTGCCTCACAGCGCCAGAGTCCCAGGTTCGATCCTGGCCCCAACTGCTGTCAAAGCATACACATGGAAGAGACATGGATTGGGAGACCCCAAATCCATTCTTAACATACGAGGGGTTTGTGCAGCGGGGAAGAAGCTAAATAAGATTCTAAAATACTATTTGGATCTAAAATAGGCATGGACATCTGAAGGATACACATGGAGCAGATGGACACATGGAAATGCTGGGAATAGAGGGCTCTCAAGCACATGCAAATAGAAGAGATTAGTTTCAAGAGAGGGTTCGATATAATGAGGAAACACTTTTTATCACAGAGAGTGGTGAGTCTGTGGAATTCTCTGCCTCCGAGGGCGATGGGAGGCAGAGCTTTCAAGAGAGAGCTGGTATAGGGCTCTTAAAAATAGCGGAGTCAGGGGATATGGGGAGAAGGCAGGAACGGGGTACTGATTGAGGATGATCAGCCGTGATCACATTGAATGGCGGTGCTGTCTCGAAGGGCCGAATGGCCTACTCCTGCACCTATTGTCTATTGTCTATAACTCTTGGGGTTAACGGAATCAAGGGATATGGGGAGAAAGCAGGAGCGGGGTACTTATTTTGGATGATCGGCCATGATCATATTGAATGGCAGTGCTGGCTCGAAGGGCCGAATGGCCTGCATCTATTTTCGATGTCATTGTCTCTGTTTGGCATCATGCTTGGCACAGATTAAAGGATGCCTGAGGCCCTGTTCCTGTGCTGTACTGTTCCATTTTCTATGTTTTAATTCCTACTTTAGCAGCTTGGGAATTTAGGGTCTAATAAGTAAACAAACCGAGGAACTGATTTGTTAAGGGCCTGTCCCACTGTACGAGGTAATTCAAGAGTTCTCCCGAGTTCTCCCCTGATTCGAGCTTGTGTAATGTACGTAGCGGGTACGTTGGGGCTTGTACGAGTAAAAAGTAACCATTTTTTTCATCACGAGTATTTTTTTACTCGTGGACATTTTTCACAGTGTTGAAAAAAAGTCACGCATTCACCGGAATTCCCGATTACCTACCGTTACCCGTACGCGCTCCTACGCACCCGCTACGTACATTACACAAGCTCGAATCAGGGGAGAACTTTGGAGAACTCTTGAATTACCTCGTACAGTGGGACAGGCCCTTTACTTTAGAAGAAGAAGGCCGAGGGTCCATCAATGGGACATGAAGATGGAAAGCAAAATGCTGGAGTACCTCAGCGAGTCTGGAGGAAAGGAATAGATGACTCTTCGGGTCGGAACCCTTATTCAGACCCGTCAACGGAGGATGGGTGGTGGAGGGAGTCAAAAACCACGCGTTCCTGGGCGTGCGTATCTCTGAAGATCTTTCCCGGACCCAACACATCGTGGCAATCATAAAGAAAGCCCGGCAACTTCCTTCGAAGGCTGCGGAGATTCAGTAGGTCCACAAAGTCTCTCTTGGACCTCCACAGGTGTACGGTGGAGAGAAGATCGACCAGTTGCACCATGACCTGGTTCGGCCACGCGAATGCCCAGCTATCCATCTGTTTCACTGAAGTCCTTCAGGGGAAGAAATCTACTGACGGTCACCCAGTCAAACTGGGACCTGATCCATCACTGTGGTTGACCTCCTACGTGGGACAACACATTTTGGGGTGGACAATAATTAAATATTAGCATTTCCTGCCATTCCTACGTTCCATGGTACGTATCCAATTTGAATAACAATTATTACAAAATGTTACGTTTTAACAGGGTGGTGGGAGTATGGATCCAGCTGCCGGAGGAGTCAGTAGATGTATAATAGATGTCAATCGATAGTCTATGATGGAGACGGTGATCACAGGAGATAGACTATCGACTGACATCTATTTGCAAACCCAGCGACACCCACAGCTATCTATACTACACTTTTACCCACCCTGATTCCTGCAAAGACTCTATTCCCCCACTCCCAATACCTCTGTCCATGCCACATCTGCGCCCAAGATGTCAGGACATGCGAGATGTCCTCATTCTTTAATGAGGCCCTCACTCGGGTCTCCTCCATATCCCGCAGGTCCGCCCTTGCTCCCCCTCCCTCCAGTCGCAGCAGGGACAGAGTCCCCCTTGTCCTCACCTTTCACCCCATCAGCCGTTGCATACAGCACATAATATCCTCGGATATTTTCGCCACCTCCAACGGGGTCACGCTGCTATCCACATCTTCCCATCTCCGCCCCTTTCCACTTTCCGCGGAGACCGCTCCCTCCGCAACTCCCTGGTCAACTCGTCCCTTCCCACCCAAACCGCCCCCCTCCCCAGGGACTTTCCCCTGCAACCGCAGGAGATGCAACACCTGTCCCTGTACCTCCCCCCTCGACTCCGTTCTAAGACCCCGACAGGTGAGGCAGAGGTTCACTTGCACCTCCTCCAACCTCATCTACCGTATCTGCTGTTCCAGGTGTGGACTCCTATATATCGGCGAGACCAAGCGCAGGTCGGCAATCATTTTACTTCGGAGTCACGTGAGTGACTACGTGAAGACCCCGCCAGCACGCATGCGCGACATATCGTCGAACGCATTGCGGAAACGACAGTCGGGGGGAGCGCCGCTCCTCCAGCGTAAGTTTAAAAAACTTACTGAGGTAAGTCTTACCATTCTGGTGAGCGTGGCGACTGCGCGTGTGTTTGTTTTTCAGACGGAACACCATGGAGTCGCGCAAATCTAGGAGAGCAGCGGCAAACACCGCTGCTATGGAAAGCAGCCAGCAGCGTGCCGTCTCTCCAGAGCTGCAGGTGCTACCAGCAGCTCCGACTTCCCGCCGCTACAGACCGGAAGTCGAACATGACCGTTGACTCAGCTGGGTCCGGACCTGAAGACACCCCCTTCACGGACAGCGACGGGGGGAGGTGTCTTTCCCGCATGGAGCGGATTGGGGAGCAGTTGCTCCAGCGTGACCTGCTTATGCAGGGGCAGAGTCACGGTGGGTCTCCTCGCAGACCCACGGCAGCATCCTTTAAAGGACTGCCAAATGTCTCACCCTCTTCGGAGGGGAGCATTAGGGGTCAGAGCTGGGCTGACCCTGAAGAAGGGGCAATGGCTGAACAGTCATCTGTGTTAGGGGTGCCAGAAGAATTACTGGGCATGGCAAATAAACATGCTGTGCCAACACAGAAAGGACTGCCTATACACCCAAAGCTGGCAGCCAGCATCAATTACATGGCTACAAACCAGCTGCAGGAGCAAGCCATAAACTCTACGGCTGAGAAATACCTTGCTCCAGAGAATTGCAATTCTCTCAATGTACCAGCAGTCAACAACCCGATCTGGGGCAACATGAGCCCATCTATAAGGAGCCAGGAGGTGAGGCTACAGAGGATCCTTAAACTGCTAGCTGCTGGGATCACAGCAGTGACCACGACTGCTGATGGGGTGGATTTGCCAGAAGAGCTACAAGATGCTCTAGCATTACTGTGTAATACTCAGTTTGAGATTAACAATTATAGGAAGAGCATCATCAAGCCTGCACTTAATCCCAAATTTGCGGGATTATGCAGGACCAGTAGCATTCAGCCGCCAAATTTGCTGTTTGGGGACAACCTTCCGAAGCAGGTGAAAGACCTGGATGAGGAGGCCAAGGCTATAGGCCTGATCAAGGTGCCAAACACCTCTAAATCCCACTATCAACAGCGGCGGCACCCCTACACACCCACCAGACATCGGTACAATGAAAGAACACCTGGTGGTGAAAGCTCGAGGGCCGGCCCACCTGCGCAGCGGTCTTTTTTAGGCCATGGCCCAGCTCGGCCTTCTTGGAAAATGCGCCAACCCCACAACGCAGCAACACACCAGAAGAAACAAGGGCAGAGACAACCCACACAACACCGGCGGTAACCATGGAGGTAGGTGGGTCTGGTTGCCTCAAAAACATTGCATGTTTAGATTCATCAAAGATTGGTGGACGGTTGCACTTGTTTCATCATGTGTGGAGCACTTTTACCTCTGTTCCTTACATTCTTGGAAATATTCAGGGTTACAAAATTGAATTTGTATACGAACTCCCCATCCCAGTTCAGCATACGCCTAGCCGGAAGTTCATACTTTCACAAAAAGAGAGAACAGCAGGCCATGCTGAACTGTTGAGATTAAACAAAAAAGGGGTAATTGAGAAGACAATCAGAGAATCTCAAGAGTCCGTATCTAATATATTTACAAAAACGCATCATTATAGATTTGACCGAACTAAATACTTCCATTCAGTATGCCCATTTCAAAATGGACACGTTTGTCACAGCCAAACAGCTGATTTCTGATAGGTACTACATGGCTTGCATCGATCTTAAAGATGCAAACTATTCAGTACCAATACACAAGGATCATCGTAAATACCTGAAATTTGTCTGGATGGGACAGCTATGGCAGTATAAGGCCTTACCCAATGGGTTGTCATCAGTACCCAGGCTGTTTACTAAATTATTAAAACCAGCTTTAGCATACTTAAGGGAACATAACCATATCATCATGGCTTACCTTGATGATATTCTCATTGTAGGTGGGAATTTGGAGATGGCTACATTGGCAGTATCAGCCACAAAACGTCTTTTTCAAAAGCTGGGATTTATCATACATCCGGATAAATCAAAATTGGAACCCTTCACGACCATGGATTATTTGGGGTTCACTATTGACTCTGTTCAAATGTCTATCACCTTGCCACCAAACAAAGTGACAGACTTGATGGGAGCATGCAAAAGCCTCACTGGCATCAGGGAACCATCCATTCGGCAAGTAGCCAGAGTGATTGGGAAATTAGTGGCTGCGTTCCCAGCAGCACAAATTGGACCTCTCCATTATCAAAATCTGCAAGAGCAAAAATTTCAGCGCTCAAAAATCGTGCAGGCCATTTCGATAGGCCTATGAAACTACCAGGGAAAGCAAAATCAGAATTAAAATGGTGGATAGAAAATGCTCAGCATTGTTCTAACCCCATCACTATCATGAATCCCTCAGTTACATTACAAACTGATGCCAGTGCTAAAGGTTGGGGAGCAACTAATACCACCACAAGTTGTGGTGGCGGATGGAGTGCACAAGAATTAACCCTGTTTAAAGCAATAGGGATTAATTATCTAGAAATGCTGGGAGCATTTCATGGACTCAGGTCCTACTGCTCAGATATGCACCAGTTGCATGTACGGTTACAAATTGATAATACCACAGTGGTGGCCTATATTAATCATATGGGTGGAATAAAGTCGATATCATGTGATGAATTGGCTAATAATATCTGGCACTGGTGTCTGGAAAGAGAGATTTGGATTTCAGCCACTTACCTTCCAGGTAAGCTAAATACCGTGGCAGACACCAGATCACGTAAATTCAACAACAACATTGAATGGATGTTGGATCGGAAAGTGTTGACAGATATTATAGAACGGTATGGGACACCAGATATCGATCTTTTTGCATCCAGACTTAATCACCAACTTCCAACATATGTTGCTTGGGAACCAGACCCAGGGGCAGCAGCGATGGACGCTTTCTCGCTGCATTGGGGGGATTTGTTTTGCTATGCATTTCCCCCCTTCTGCCTCATCAGTCGGGTCTTACAAAAAATTAAACAAGACTCCGCAATGGGTATTTTTGGTTGTTCCCGACTGGCCTACCCAACCATGGTTTCCCAGCAGTACAAAAGATGGCCTCAGAACCCTTGCATCCGGATCAACAAACGGCCGAGTTTGTTGGTACACCAGTGACAGGGGAAAGTCATCCGTGCCATGACCGCATGAACTTGTTGATTTGCAGATTCTGAACAGGCCATTCCTGGGATAACGGACTCTACGATAGGACGATCAATGCCATCTCAGCGTCGTGCAGGGAGTCCACGAGGGAAAACAGTACCTGACATATGTCAGGAAATAGGAAGTGTTCTGCACCAGGACGAACACTGCATATGACTCAGCCACCATCACTGGAGTGCTGGAGTTTCTGGCCATCCTTCATTTCGATGAAGGATTGAGTTACAGTGCCATTAATTGTGCAAGGAGTGCCCTATCTAATTATATGGGCAGAGGGAGTGATCACCTGGCTATAGGATCACACCCACTAGTATCTAAACTAATGAGGGGTATATTTAACTCCAATCCCCCCAGGCCCATATACACCCATACATGGGACATAGGCATAGTATTAACTATGTTACGAGGATGGACACCCATATCGGGGCTCACTCTGGACAAACTAACATACAAGATGGTAATGATAATGGCACTTGTATCAGCACAACGGGTCCAGTCCTTACACAAGCCAAATATGGACGCCATGTATGTCACTAATGGGAAGATAACCTTTCTAATACAGGGGTTACTCAAACATGACCGACCCGGGTCCTCTGGCCAAAAATTAGGGTTTCTGGCCTATCCTGCAGATAGTCGGCTCTGCATTGTGACACATATTTTGCAATATATAGAAGTCACCAAGACTCTTAGGGGCACGGAGAGAGCTCTACTCATAAGCCATAAACACCCTCACCATAAGGTCACAGTACAAACCATATCCAAATGGTTAAGGGTGGTATTAGATGCAGCGGGGGTGGATACTAATGTTTTCAAATCTCACTCCACCAGGGCTGCATCTACATAGGCGGCTAGGATGATGGAAGTTCCTTTGGACCACATCCTTGCCACAGCGGGTTGGAGCAATGAACAAACTTTTCAACGCTTTTATAATAAACCCGTGGCCGCTCCTGACACATTTGCAGGAAATAATTTGAGTTCTGTACAATAAATTACCAATGTTTTGTTTTAGGTATGAATAAATACCTTCTTTTGTTTCAGCACAGTTTCATGACTGAATTACGTTCATCCTCCTTTTCCTAGCATGGCAGTGTGTGAGCATGGACTCGTTCCAGCGCATGAAATCACAGAGCTTTGAAATCTTCACGTAGTCACTCACGTGACTCCGAAGTAAAATAGTTAGATTAAATGAGAACTTACCAGTTTGAAGTTTGATCTTTATTTTATGAGGAGTTACGATGAGGGATTACGTGCCCTCCGCTCCCAAAACCCTCTATTATAAAGTTCAACTGGTATGGAAGTTCTCTCTTATCTTACTATATTAGTCACTCTGGTATCTGTGATTTCACACCACTGCTTTGAAGAATGTCGCGCATGCGTGCTGGCGGGGTCTTCACGTAATCCCTCATCGTAACTCCTCATAAAATAAAGATCAAACTTCAAACTGGTAAGTTCTCATTTAATCTTACTATTTCACTGAACACCTCCACTCAGTTTGCCTAAACCTACCTGATCTCCTGGTTGCCAAGCACTTTAACTCCCCCTCCCATTCCCACACTGACCTTTCTGTCCTGGGCCTCCTCCACTGTCAGAGTGAGGCCCAGCGCAAATTGGAGGAACAGCACCTCGTATTTCGCTTGGGCAGCTTACACCCCAGCGGTATGAACATTGACTTCACTAATTTCAAGTAACCCTTCCTTTCCCTCTCTCTCCATCCCTCCCCCTTCCTAGTTCTCCGACCAATCTGACTGTCCTCCTGATTAAATATTATCTCTTTATGCCTCATTGTCACCTTCTCCTAGCTAACAATGATCAATTCGACATTTTCCTTGAACTTCATCCCCTTTGATGTCTCATTTTCACACCTTACACTTCCTTATCTCTGTCTCCCGCTCCCCTGACTCAGTCTGAAGCAGGGTCTCGACATAGATTCACCACCACATATGCTTATGCATACAAGTTCATACATGTACACAGACTCAGATTCACCCACCGCCCAGACACTCACGGCTGTCATCATGTGCGCACAAATGATCTGAATAGCACTCAGATCAAAGTTGTTCACTGTATCTTAGCGCACGTGACAATATGTACTTACATGTATTCACACTGTGGCAGGTACATATACTGACACATGCAATTGTATATCAGCACATGTACAGGGGCACACATTATGGGGACCGAGCCATGTATTCATTCACGCACACATGCATGCACACACACACACTCACCCATGCACACAAACAAATGTGCATACAACCACACACACACAACCTACACACACACGCACACACACACATGCACACACACATGCACACACACACACACACATACACCACACACACACACGCAACACACAACATGCGCACGACACACACACACACACACACAACATACACACACACACACACACACACCACACATACACAACACACACATACACGCACACACACACACACACACACACACACACACACACACACACACACACACCATACACACACACACACACACACACACACATTACCACAATACACACACCACACACACACACATACACACACACACACACACACACACACACACATAACACCACAACACACACACACACACACACATCACATGCGCACACACCACACGCACACACACCACACACACACATAACACACACACACACACACACACACACACACACACACACACACACACACCACACACACACACACATACACACTCATTACACACCAACCCAAACACACATGCACCACACACAAATTGACACACACACGCATGCACACACACATACACAACACACACACATGCGCACACACACACACATACACACACACACATGCACACACCACACACATACACACACACATGCACACACACATGCACATGCGTACACACACACACATGCACAAACATAGACACACACACGCATGCAACACCATTACACACACACTCATAAACACACAACACACACACACACACACATACACACACACACACACACACACACACACACACACACATGCACACACACACATACATACACACACACATACACACACACACACACACATACACACACACATGCACACACCATACTACACACAACACATGCACAACACATACACACACAGGACACACATGCACACCACACAATACACCACACACATGCAACACACACACACACAACATGCACACACACACATGCATGCACACACACACATGCACACACACACACACACATGCACACACACACACACACATGCACACAACCACACACACACACACACACACACACACACATGCACACACCACAACACAACACACACACATTGCACACACACATACGGAACCACACACACACACACACACAGGCACACACACATGCACACACACACACACATGCACTCATACACACACACACACACACACACATGCACACACACATGCACACACCACACACACACATGCACACGCAACCACATACACAACCACACACACAAATGCACACAGAAGCATGCACACAAATACAAACACGGCCATACACACAGGTAACACACACACGCTTTCATGCACAGTTGTGTTCTGCGTGGTTGCACAGTGCGAGGGTTGCATTGCAGCAGGGATTGGTGGCGTTTTTTTTTTTGCCGTGACAGTGATGAATGGAACAGTCTGTATTTGTAATGCAGCAGCTTCACCCTCTCCACTGCAGCTGCGGAGTGTCTGCATGCGTGACTGCATCCCTGCAATGGCAATCACAGTGCAACGAGGGCAGTGACCATTTGATGCATTGTTTGACATCCAACGAACTGACCCAATCTACGGGTGGGAGGGCAGTGTCCGGAGTTTGGGACGTCTTTAATGCTCAGCCCTTTATCTCCAACCTTCCGATCTTTAACCTAGTACATCTGTCATAGTCATGGAGTCAAGCAGCATAGAAACAGGCCCTCCTGCCCAACTCGTCCGTGCCAACCCCATCTAAGCTAGTTTCATTTTTTTTTCAATGTGTGGGAAGGAACTGCAGATGCTGGCTTAAGCCAAAAAAGCTGGAGTAACTCAGCGGGACAGACAGAGTGTTGTTAAAGAAGGAACTGCAGATGCTGGAAAATCGAGGGTACACAAAATGCTGGAGAAACTCAGCGGGTGCAGCAGCATCTATGGAGCGAAGGAGATAGGTAACGTTTCGGGCCGAAACCCTTCTTCAGACTGATAGGGGGTGGGGGGAGGCGGGGGGGAAGAAAGGAAAAAGGAGGAGGAGGAGCCCGAGGGCTGAGGGAGAGGTGGGAAGGGGAGGAGACAGCAAGGGTCAACAGAATTGAGAGAATTCAATGTTCATGCCAAGAGGATGCAGACTCCCCAAGCGGAATATGAGGTGCTGTTCCTCCAATTTGCGGTGTTGCTCACTCTGGCCGTGGAGGAGGCCCAGGACAGAGAGGTCGGATACGGAATGGGAGGGGGAGTTGAAGTGCTGAGCCACCGGGAGGTCGGTTGGTTCCCCACCCCCTGGTTTAGTTTAAGGTAGACACAAGATGCTGGAGTAACTCAGCGGGGCAGGCAGCATCTCTGGAGAGAAGGAATGGGTTTAGTTTAGTTTATTGTCACATGTAGCGAGGTGCAGTGAAAAGCTTTTGTTGTGGGCTAGCCAGCCGAGCAGCACCTGTGAAGGGAGAAGGGTCGCTGCCTCACAGCGCCAGAGACCCAGATTCGATCCTGACTCAGGCTGCTGCCTGTACAGAGTCTGCATGTTCTCCCCCATGACCACGTGGGTTTTCTCCAGGTGCTCCAGGTTTTCCTCCCACATCTCCATGGCGTGCAGGTTTGTGGGTTAATTGGAATCTGTAAATTGTCCCTTGTGTGTAGGATAGGGCTATTGCCCGGCAGATCGCTGGTCGGCGCGGACCAGCACGGCCTGTTTCCGTGCTGTACCCTTAAAGCAAACAAAAGTCTTCTTTGACATCTTGGTGGCTGCAAAAAGGACTACAATTAATAATTTCTAAATGTTTTAAATTGAGATATTTAAAAACGATTAAAATGGATTTCAATAATTAAAGAATAACAAAAATTATTTAAAATATTTAAAAATAATTAAAAATGCATTAAAACTGATGAATAATTGAAACATATTAAATATGACAATTCGAGCCCTCACCTGCACTCTCGCTGTTTCCAGATGAACAGGGTTCCTATTTATCCACCACTTCACCCTGGGTGAATCCGGGGAACATGTGCAAAACATGTTTTCTCCAAAGCGTCAGAGGTTGCGGAGAGACCTAATAGAAGTGAAAGAAATTGCAATGAGTTGTGGACCCAGCCCAGACCATCACACAAACCAACGTCCCTTCCATTGACTCCATCTGCACCTCGCGCAGCCTCGGCAAGGCCAGCAGCGTCATCACAGACGTGTCGCACCCCGGCCGCTCCCTCTTCTCCCCTCTCCCATCAGGCTAAAGGTACAGAAGTATGAAACGCACACCTCCAGATTTAGAGACAGTTTCTTCCCAGCTGTTATCAGGCAACTGAACCATCCTACCATCCTACCAGAACCAGAGAGCAGTCCTGAACCATCTACCTGTTTGGTGACCCTCGGACTATCCTGGATCGGACTTTGCTGGCTTTACTTTGCACCAAACGTTCTCCCCTTATCATGTATCTGTGCACTGCAAACGGCGCGATTGTAATCATGTGTTGTCTTTTCGCTGGCTGGTTAGCTCGCAACAAAAAGCTTTTGACTAAACCTCGGTATATGTGACGATAATCTAAACTAAACTAAGCGTGTAGAATGATGAGAGGCATAGATAAGGTAGACAGTCAGAACCTAGCTTAGTTTAGCTTGGCTTAGCTTGATACAGCATTGAAACAGGCCCTTCGGCCCACCGCATCCATGCCGACCATCGATCACCCGTACACTAATTCTATGTCCTACTCACAACGGGGCAATTTACGGAAGCTTATTAACCAACCAAACCCGCACGTCTTTGGAATGAGGGAGCACGTGGAGAAAACCCACCAGGTCACGGGGAGAACGTACAAACTCCATACAGACAGCACCCGTAGTCAGGATCGAACCCGGGTCCCTGGCGTTGTGAGGCGGCAGTTCCACTACCATGCTGCCCAGGTGCCATGCACCGGCTCCGGCCCCATCCCGCATTGCAATGAATCTTTCATGCTTCAATAAGATCATCTCTCGTTTATTTAGCCAATTTGTCAGATCTTCTCATTCAAAGTTTCCTCACAAACCAATCCCTTCAACCCAAGGTCCTGAGATTAGCGAGTGTTTGCTTCACTGCTTCTTAATGTCCAGCCCATCCTTTCCTAACTTGAGACCAAATCTGTGCAGGTTCGCCAGTGCCCTTGCGGAAGGACTTCCCAACTTTCTAAGGCCTTTGGGCAGCACGGTGGCGCAGCTGGTAGAGACCCGGGTCAATCCTGACCTCTGTGTGGAGTTTGCACGTTCTCCCTGTGACCGCGTGGGCTTCCTCCGGGTGCTCCGGTTCCCTCCCACAGTCCAAAAGACGTGCAGGTTTGAAGGTTAATTGTCCCCCCGTAAAAAGAAAATTCAATGATGCAATGTCTCAATAGGTTCTTTATTAGCATGTGTACCAAGGCACAGTCAAATACATTTTTTGCATTCAGCTCAGCAAGTCTATCCCCTCACATAAGCACAATTCTCTGCCTCAGAGGGTGGTGGAGGCAGGTTCCCTGGATGCTTTCAAGAGAGAGCTCGATAGGGCTCTTATAGATAGCGGAGTCAGGGGATATGGGGAGAAGGCAGGAACGGGGCACTGATTGGGGATGATCAGCCATGATCTCGTTGAACGGTGGTGCTGGCTCGAAGGGCCGAATGGCCTAGACCTGCACCTATTGTCTATTGTCTATTGTCAATAGCCGTCGATGAAACAGTGGGATAGTGTAGAACTAATGTGAATGGATGGTCGGCATGGACTCGGTGGGCCGAAGGGCCTGTTTTCATGCTGTACCTTTAAACTCTCTCTCTCTCTCAACTCAGAGAACCAGGTGTTTAACATCTTACCGAACGGCATTTCCGAACTACTTTGATCTGAAAACAGTGCATGAAAATTAGCTTCACTTGCTTTGTACATTTAGAGAATTAAGAGATTAAAGATTAGTACAACATAGAAGGAAGATATTTGGCCCATCAAGTTGGGGTGACCATGAGATGAACAGGAAATTTCCATTGGAGAGAGGATTCTGTCTTTTTTTCCTTTTAGTATTTATCCAGTTTTCTTGGGATTTCTGTTGAATCTGTTCCAAGTCCTAACTACTGCGTGTGAAAATAAATTTTCCCATTCCATCCTTGCCCTTTACGGTGCTGCAGCTGGTAGTGCTGCTAACTCGCACTGCCAGAGTCCCGGGTTCGATCCTGACCACGGGTGCTGTCGGTGTGGAGTTTGCATGCTCTCCCTATGACCCCATGAGTAGGTAGACAAAAGTGCTGGAGAAACTCAGCGGGTGAGGCAGCATCTACGGAGCGAAGGAAATAGGCAATGTTTCGGGCCAAAACCCTTCTTCAGATTGATGTAGGGTGGGGGGGGAGGGGGGCGGGGAGAAGAAAGGAGAATGGAAGTGGGGGAGCCAGAGGGCTGAGGGAGAGCTGAGAAGGGGAGGAGACAGCAAGGGCTACCGGTAAAAAAAAAAAAACAAAAAAATAAAAAAAAAAAAAAAAAAAAAAAAAAAAAAAAAAAAAAAAAAAAAAAATAAAAAATAAAAAAAAAAAACACCCCCCCCCCCCCCCCCCCCCCCCCCCCAAAAAAAAAAAACAAAAAAATAAAAAAAAAAAAAAAAAAAAAAAAAAAAAAAAAAAAAATTGGAGCAGTCAATGTTTATGCCGCTGGGGTGCAGACTGCCCAAGCGGAATATGAGGTGCTGCTCCTCCAACTTGCGGTGTTGCTCACTCTGGCCGTGGAGGAGGCCCAGGACAGAAAGGTCGGATTGGGAATGGGAGGGGGAGTTGAAGTGCTGAGCCACCGGGAGATCAGGTTGGTTATTGCGAACCGAGCGGAGTTGTTCGGCGAAGCGGTCACCAAGCCTACGCTTGGTCTCACCGATGTAGAGCAGCTGACATCTAGAGCAGCGGATGCAGTAGATGAGGTTGGAGGAGGTGCAGGCGAACCTCTGTCGCACCTGGAACGACTGCTTGGGTCCTTGAAAGGAGTGGAGGGGGGAGGTAAAGCGACAGGTGTAGCATCTCTTGCGGTTGCAAGGGAAAGTGCCCGGGGAGGGGATGGTGCGGGAGGGAAGGGAAGAATGAACCAGGGAGTTATTGACCGTGAGTAGGTTTGTAGGTGAAATGATTCTGTAAAGTGCCTTTAGTGTGCAGGATATAACTAACGTTGGTCGGCGTAGACATGATGGGCCGAAGGGCCTGTTTACATGTTTTATCACTGAAAGAAAGCCTCTTCCGACATCACCTTTTGCATTTCTGCACCTACTTTATTCATAGTCCCGAACCATTGCCCAACCGTATAAAACAAGCACAAAACGCTGGAGGAACTCAGCGGGACAGGCAGCATCTCTG
>CM069167.1:10457516-10570310 GCA_035221665.1 Okamejei kenojei
AAGAAGGGTTTCGGCCCGAAACGTTGCCTATTTCCTTCGCTTCATAGATGCTGCTGCACCCGCTGAGTTTCTCCAGCACTTTTGTCTACTATCAATTAAAGTGCAGTGAAATTCGAATTACCATACAGCCATACTAAAAAAAAAACAACAAGATACACAACTACATAAAAGTCAGCATAAACATCCACAGGGACAATGTACAAACTCCGTACAGACAGCACCCATAGTCTGGATCGTACCCGGGTCCCTGGTGCTGTAAGGCAGCAAGTCTACCACCACCCTGCTGCCCCTCTAGTACTAAACTAGTTTAGTTTGGTTTAGTTTATTAGTGTCACGTATACCGAGGTCGAGCGAAAAGCTTTTGCTATCCAGTTAGTGGGCAAACTACACATGATTACAATCGAACCATCCGCCTGTACAGATTCAGGATAAAGGGAGTAACGTTTAGCGCAAGATAAAGACCGATAAACTCTAAGGTCCGGTGGCGCAGTGACAAAGTCGCTGCCTCACTGCGCCAGAGGCCCGGGTTCAATCCTGACTGCGTGCGCTGTCTATACGGAGTCTGCACGTTCTCCCCGTGACCGTGTGAGCTCTCCCCGGGTGCTCCGGTTTCCTCCCACACTCCAAAGACGTGCAGTGCAGGTTGTTCAGTTAATTTGGCTTTGGTAAAAAATGCAAATTGTCCCTAGTTAAGTTCGATAGTGTTAGTATCGGGCCGGAACGTCGCCTATCTCCTTCGCTCCGTAGATGCTGCTGCACCCGCTGAGTTTCTCCAGCACTTTTGTCCACTTCAGCTTTGTAGGTTGGTGTGTGTGGGATAGGGCGCGGGAATCGCTTGCCGGCGACGCAGGCTCCGTGGGCCGAAGTGCCTGCTTACCCGCCGTATCTCCAAACCGAACTAAACTGAACCTGTGCCTGCCTGTATCTGCCTTCCCACCACTGCCTTTCCTGCAGACACACATCAATAGGCACCCGGGCAGGAGGCAGTGTCTCTTTGATCCGTCAGTGTGGTCAAGAAGGCTTCAAACATGCGGGGGACATAGAAACATAGAAACATAGAAACATAGAAATTAGGTGCAGGAGTAGGCCATTCAGCCCTTCGAGCCTGCACCGCCATTTCAATATGATCATGGCTGATCATCCAACTCAGTTATCCCGTACCTGCCTTCTCTCCATACCCTCTGATCTCCCCTTAGCCACAAGGGCCATCCAACTCACTCTTAAATATAGCCAATTGACTCTGGCCTCAACTACCCTCTGTGGCAGAGAAGTTCCAGAGACTCACACTCTCTGTGTGAAAAAAGTCTTTCTCATCTCGGTCTTAAAGGATTTCCCCCTTTTCGTTAAGCTGTGGGACCCCTTGTCCTGTTTCCCCAACATCGGGAACAATCTTCCTGCATCTAGCCTGTCCAGCCCCTTAAGAATTTTGTAAGTAATTGTCCTTACTTGGAGTTCCCTCTGGAGAAAAGAAATAGGTAACCTGTGGGAAATGGGCCTGAACGGCCTCATTCTGCTCCTATGAACATGGACAATCGATCCTCCATGTACCAGTTCCACCGGCCGCTCCCTTCCTCCGATGCACAGCCTTCATATTCGGGGAAAACCAGATAGTAACACTAATATCAGCTCAGATTTCTGTAATGCAACATCACTGCCCTGCACCTTGATATTAATATCTGCAAAATGAAGAGAGAACGCATACACAATGCTGATTGTTTTTTTTGTACGATGTTGGATTGCAACAAGGAGGCTCATAAGTCCATGATCATAGGAGCAGAATGAGGCCGTTCGGCCCATTTCCCACGGGGTTACCTATTTCTTTTCTGCAGAGACGCCGCCTGGCTCCCTGTGTAACTCCAGCATATTGCATCTACAGCATCACCATTGCTTCTCTTTGAAACATAGAAACATAGAAAATAGGCGCAGGAGGAGGCCATTCGGCCCTTCGAGCCAGCACCGCCATTCATTGTGATCATGGCTGATCATCCCCTATCAATAACCCGTGCCTGCCTTCTCCCCATATCCCTTGATTCCACTAGCCCCTAGAGCTCTATCTAACGCTCTCTTAAATCCATCCAGTGACTTGGCCTCCACTGGCCTCTGTGGCAGGGAATTCCACAAATTCACAACTCTCTGGGTGAAAAAGTTTTTTCTCACCTCAGTCTTAAATGACCTCCCTTTTATTCCAAGACTGTGGCCCCTGGTTCTGGACTCGCCCAGCATCGCCCTTTGGAAGGTATCCCACTAACCATAAAGTATAGAAGGATGTGGACCAAATTGGCGCAGCACTAGAGTTGCTGCCTCACAGCGTCAGAGACCCGGGTTCGATCCTGACTACGGGTGCCGACTGTACGGGGTTTTGCGTTCTCCCTGTGACTGCGCGGGTTTTCTCTGGGTGCTCTGGTTTCCACCCACACTCAGAAGGTCATACGTGATAGGAGGAGAATGAGGCCATTTGGCCCATCAAGTCTACTCCGCCATTCAATCAGGGCTGATCTATCTCTCGCTCCTAACCCCGTTCCCCTGCCTTCTCCCCATAACCCCTGACACCCGCACTAATCAAGAATCAATCAGTCTCTGCCTTATAAATACCCAATGATGGCCTCCCACAGATTCACCACCCTCTGACTGCAGAAATTCTTCCTCATCTTACTAAAGGAACGTCCTTTAATTCAGAGGCTGTGACCTCTAGTCCGAGACTCGTCCACTAGTGGAAACATTCTCTCCACACCCACTCTATCCAAGCCTTACATCTGCACAACCATTCCAAAGACATGCAGGTTGTGGTTTAATTGCCTTCTGTAAATTCCCCCGAGGATGTGCAGGATAGTGTTAGCGTACGGGGTCGGAGCTGTCTCTGTGGACCAAAGGGCCTGTATCCATACTGTATCTATAATGTTTAAATTCTAAAGTAAAGCAGTGTTTGTTGTTCAGTCAAGTTTGCCCTTTCACTGAATTAGGATTTTTTCACACACATTCACTCACACACACATGCATGCACATAAGCGCACACGCGCGCACACACACACACACACACACAGAAACATGCACACATATAAAACTCTCTCCCCTCTCTCTCCCCTTCTCTCTCCCTATCTCTCTCTTCCTCCCACTGTCCCCCTCTCTCTCCCTCTCTCTCCATCTCTCACCCTCCCCCTCTCCTCCCCCCCCCTCCCTCCTCTCTCCCCTCTCTCTCGCTTTCTCTCCCTCTCTACTCTCTCCTTCTTTCTCGCTCTCTCCCTCCCTCTCTCCCACTTTCTCCCTCTCTCCCTCTCACTCCCCCCTCTTCCTCTCTCCCCCTTCTCTCCCTCCCTCCTCCCCTCCCCCTCTATCTCGCCCCCCTCTCTCTCCCCCCATCTCTCTCTCTCCCTCTCCTCTCCCCTCTCTCCCTCTCTCCCCCACTCTCCCTCTCTGCCCCTCTCCCTCCCCCTCTATCTCCCCCTCTCTCTCGCCCCCTCATCTCCTCTCTACCCTCTCTCTCTCTCCCCTCTCTCCCTCTCTCCCCTCTCTCTCTCCCCCGTTCTCTCCCCCTTTCCCCTATCCCTCCCTCTCTCTCTCCCCTTTTGACTCTATCTGCACCCTTTTGGCTCCACAGATCACCTTCAGCCGCGGTTACTCACTGTGCCCTTCTGTCCCCGACCTGAGTCACCAACCAACCAACCCCCTCGTCACCCACATCCACCCATGACATGCCAGCTCTTGCTCCCCTCCCACCCCAACCCGGTCCCCTCTCCTCCATCCACCATCTGGTGTGATGACACGGATGCGTTTTTTTCAGTTTAGTTTAGATTACTGTCACGTGTACCGAGGTACAGTGAAAAGCTTTTGTTGCCCGATGGGAGAGGGGGGAAGAGGGAGCGGCCGGGGTGCGACCCGTCCTTGATGATGCTGCTGGCCTTGCCGAGGCAGCGTGAGGTGTAGATAAGTAATTAGGTAAGTTTATTGGCCAAGTATTCACATACAAGGAATTTGCCTTGGTGCTCCGCCCACAAGTAACAACATGACACACAGCGACAGTCACGAATGACTCAGAAAACACTAAACGTTAATAATAATAAAACATTAATGATAAAACACCATTGATCAAGCATGTGGTCCTACAAAATACCAGGTCAGAGGGAGGCTACAGATTTTTGGCTGTTGAGTAGAGCAACTACTCGTGGATACAAACTGTTTTTGTGTCTGGCTGTGGCAGCTTTGACAGTCCGGAGTCGCCTTCCAGAGGGAAGTGATTCAAAGTGTTTGCGGAGTCAATGGAAGGGAGGTCGGGCTGAAGGGCCTTGTCCTCGAGGGTCTTGGCGTCTGTTCATTTAACCTTGACGAATGCCGCCTGACCCGCTGAGTGCTTCCAGCGCTTAGATTCCTCGCGTTCCCCCATGTCTCCTGACATTTTAGTCCCGATCGAACCCGTTTAAAGGATTCCTTCCCACCAATGCACCGAAAAAACCCACTGGGGCGATACAACAGCTGAACATAGAAACATAGAAAATAGGTGCAGGAGTAGGCCATTCGGCCCTTCGAGCCTGCACCGCCATTCAATATGATCATGGCTGATCATCCAACTCAGTATCCTGTACCTGCCTTCTCTCCATACCCCCTGATCCCTTTAGCCACGAGGGTCACATCTAACTCCCTCTTAAATATAGCCAATGAACTGGCCTCAACTACTTTCTGTGGCAGAGAATTCCACTCTCTGTGTGAAAAAAAAATTCTCATCTCGGTCCTAATAGACTCCCCCTTATCCTTAAACTGTGGCCCCTTGTTCTGGACTTCCCCAACATCGGGAACAATCTTCCTGCATCTAGCCTGTCCAACCCCTTAAGAATTTTGTACGTTTCTATAAGATCCCCCCTCAATCTTCTAAATTCTAGCGAGTACAAGCCGAGTCTATCCAGTCTTTCTTCATATGAAAGCCCTGCCATCCCAGGAATCAGTCTGGTAAACCTTCTCTGTACTCCCTCTATGGCAAGAACGTCTTTCCTCAGATTAGGAGACCAAAATTAGGAGGCTAAAATCACGGCAAACAATATCAGTAAATGAGGCAGCACGCTGCAAACATACATGGGTTGATTAAAAGGATGTTAACGATGGATTTTGCTAATTTAAAAAAAAATCCCTCAAATGTACCTTTTGATTTGATTTTTGGAAGCGTTTCAAGGTTTGAAGTTTCACGCTGTGAGTTTTTGTGCTATCGTCTAGAGCAGGGTTTAAAAACCTCTCATTATCAGTATCTGTCACAGCAACCTGCTCATTATATCGGCCGCACTCTGTATGAGCCGTATGAGAGGGCGAGAGAGAGGGAGAGAGAGGGAGGGAGGGAGAGGGAGAGAGGGAGGGAGGGAGAGGGAGAGGGAGAGAGAGAGGGAGGGAGGGGGAGAGAAAGTGGGAGAAAGTCCATTCGTGGGTCCAGGCAGCGGGCGGTCGATGGTCAGGCTAGAGTCGGCTGCCTGCCCCTCTTCCGGGCCTACGTCCGTGCACGTGTGTCCCTGGAGAGGGAACACGCGGTGTCCACGGGAACTCTGGAGGCCTTCCGTGGGCGCTGGTCACCGCGTGGGGTTGAGAGTATTGTAAACAATGAATGTATTGTTCTACTAGAATGATTTTTTTTTTGATATAGTGCAATTTTTGATTATGTTTTGATGTGTTGTATTATATGATTGTGTCGAATAAAGCTTTTGAAATTAAAAAAATAAATAACAATAAATAAATTAATTAAAAAAAATAAAAGAGAGGTAGAAAGAGGAAGGAGAAAGAGGGAGAGAGAGGGAGAGGGAGGGGAGAGGGAGGAGAGAGGGAGGGAGGGGGGAGGGAGAGGGAGGAGACGGAGGGGACGGAGATTGGGGAAGGGAGGGGAGGGGAGGGAGGAGAGGGAGGGAGAGGGAGGGAGAGGGAGGGAGAGGGAGGGAGAGGGAGGGAAGGGAGGGAGAGAAGGAGAAGGGAGTGAGAGGGAGAGGGAGGGAGAGGGAGGGAGGGTGAGGGAGGGAGAGGGAGGGACAGGGAGAAGAATAGAGAGGGGGGCAGTGGGAGAGAGGGAGGGAGAGAGCGGGAGAGGGAGAGGGAGAGGGAGAGGGGGAGAGGGAGAGAGAGGGAGAGGGAGAGAGAGGGAGAGAGAGGGAGAGGGAGAGAGAGAGGGGAGGGAGAGAGGGAGAGGAGAGGGAGAGGAGAGGTAGAGGAGCGGAGAGGGAGAGGAGAGGGGGAGAGGGAGAGAGAGAGAGGGAGAGAAGGAGATGAGAGAGGGGAGGGGGAGAGAGAGGGAGAGGGAGAGGGAGAGAGAGAGGGAGAGGGAGAGGGAGAGAGGGAGGGGGAGAGAGTGAGAGAGAACGATCACGCACCAAGCAGGGGGAATCTCAGTAATCGTGGGTTCCTTCAGTGAGATAGTGGTAGATATTAGTTCAGCATTGTTTGCTCTGTACAAACTCCGTACAGACAGCACCCGTAGTCAGGATTGAACCCGGGACTCTGGTGGTGCGAGGCAGCAACTCTACTGCTGTGCCACAGTGCTGTCCCATCTGAACAAGCGGGTTGGTTTAGCAAGCACCTCATCCTTGCCCATTGGCATTTTTCGCTCAACAAATGCGCCCATGGGAGGAATCCTCCCGCACTCCAAAGACGTGTAGGTTTGCGGGCTAATTGGCCTCTGTGTGCATTGTAAATGGTCCCTGCTGTGTAGGGTAGTGCTAGTGTACCCGATCGCTGTTCGGCGCCGACTCGATGGGCTGAAGGGCCAGATTTCGTGCTGTATCTCTGGTCTAACGTTTAAGTCTCGACCCATTTGCCCATGTTTGGATCACAACCCTCCAGCCCTTTCCTATCCATGTACCTGTCCAGGTGTGTTAAATGTGGCTACTGTACCTGTCCTAACTACCTCCTCTGACAGCTTGTTCCATATAACCATATAACGATTTACAGCACGGAAACAGGCCATCTCGGCCCCTCTAGCCCGCACCAAACACCTATTCTCACCTAACGTGACGTTCCATATCCCCACAGCCTTTGTGTGAATAGCTTGTCCCTCAGGTTCCTTGTAAACCATTAGTGTGTGTGCGCGTGTGTGTGTGTGATGTGTGTGCGTGTGATGTGTGCGAGTGTGATGTGTGCGTGTGTGTGCGTGTGATGTGTGCGTGTGTATGCATGTGTGTGTGTGCTGTGTGCGTGTGTGTGCGATTCAGTGCAGTTCTGTGCATGCAGGGGAGGAGAGAGATTCTCAGTGTGTGCATGCGTGTCAATCTGAGCATGTGTGATTCTGCATGTGTGTACGTGATGTGTATGTGCATGCTTCTAAATGTGTGTGAGAGATTGTGTATCAGTTTTATTTTGCATGTGGGTGCGTTTATGGGAGAGAGAGTGAGGGAGGGAGGGAGAGAGAGAGAGAGAGAGAGATGAGAGAGAGGGAGAGGGAGAGTGAGGGAGGGGACAGGGAGAGGGAGGGAGAGGGGGAGAAAGAGAGGGAGAGAGACACAGAGAGGGAGAGGAAAGAGAGAGAGAGATAGAGAGAGAAAATGAGAATGAGAGAGAGGAAAGAGACAACGAGAGAGAGGGGGAGATGGTTGAACGGGATTTGAGGAGAGAGTGGGAGGTGATGAATGAGGGAAGGGAGAGAGGAGAGGAGAGAGGGGAGAGGGAGGAAGTGGGAAGAGAGGGAGAGGGAGAGAGTGGGAGAGGGAAGTGGTGATAAGGAGGGAGAGGGAGACGAGAAAGAGAGAGAGGAAATTGGAGGGAGAGGAAGTGAGAGTTACGGAGAGGGAGGGGGGAGATGGTAGGGAGTGAGAGAGAGAGGGAGATGGTGAATGAGGACGATGAGTGAGAGGGAGAGTGAGAGGGAGTATGGGAGAGGCTGAGAGAGGGGAGGGTGAGGGTGATGAGGTGAGAGAGGAGAGATGGGGAGAGATTGAGGGAGTGGAAAGAGGGGAGAAGTGTGGAGAGGATTGGAGGGAGGGAGTGGGAAGATTGGGGTGTTGAGAGATGGAGAGGGAGGGAGGGGGGAAGGAGAGGGAAGAGAGAGAGAGGGGGAGGGAGGGGAGAAGGAGATAGAGGGAGGGGGAGATAGAGGGAGAGGCAGAGGGAGAGGGGGAAGGAGAGGGAGAGAGAGGGAGAGGGAGAGAGAGAGAGAGGGAGAGGCAGATGGGGGGAGAGGGGGAAGGAGAGAGGGAGAGAGGAGGGAGAGGGGAGAGAGAGAGGGGGAGGGAGGGTGAGAGAAGGAGACTGTTAGAGGGAGGGGGGAGATAGAGGGAGAGGCAGAGGGAGAGGGGGAGGGAGAGCTTCAGTGTGTGTGTGTGTGTGAGCATCCGTGAGGCTGAGAGGGTGGAGTGCAGTAATTGCAGCTTGCCCTCGCCCTGCAACATAATGAGATTTGTGGATTAAGCCAATGATGCAATCAGTGGATGTTGTGCACTTGGATTAACACAGGCTCTGGCGCTCGCTCAGCTATCGCTCGCTCAGCGCACACTGTGTGCTCCCTGTCAGATTATCCACCCCGCGTTTGCCGTGCCTCGCTGCTAATAACCTCCACAGACGGCGCGTGCGGTTACCGAAGCGCTCGGAAGCAAAACGGTTTTGTTGCATAAAGCACCAATTCATCACGGCCACTGTTGCCGCCATCCGCTGGAGCTTTCGCCCGTCTCGCCGCGATAGCCTCGCGGGGTCGGCCGCGGCCGGCGGTCGACGGAGGGCGCGGGGAAACCGCCGTGAAGGGGGGGGGTAGAGCAATGGAGGACCCGGCGTGGGGGAGGGGGAGGGGGTGGGGGGTGAAGGAGAACAAAGTGGAGCCAGCGCGGGATACGTTGCAAACGTTGTCACCGCCCTTTATGTAGCGACTATTAGCATACCTTGGTTTCTTGCTTCTTGGTTACTTGGCCCTCCAAAATATTCCAACTGGAATTGAAACTGGAGGTGGTGAAGGGAGGGGATTAAGCCAATGTTGATTATGCAAGCAAAGGATTTCACTGTGCCTTGTCACCCGGAATAAAACATTCCATTCCGTTTCGCCCACTGGACCTGGATCTGGATGTAATGCGCTGAAAAGCTCTAGGTAGAGCATCACTCAGCAGTATGATGGTGCTAGTCAAGATGGAGATGCCTTTTTTTTTAACCAGAAAATGTATTCAATTATTAAATAAATAATATTACACTCCAATAAAACAAACCTGAACCCACCACCATAATACAATGCAAACAAATATCTTTAATAAACTATTATACAGCTATCTTACACTCCTAGTCAAGGATGCATTCAACAGGCAGGCGGTGGAGGCCAGTTCTCTGGATGCTTTCAAGAGAGAGCTGGATAGGGCTCTTAAAGATAGTGGAGTCAGGGGATATGGGGGAGACGGCAGGAGCGGGGTACTGATTGGGGATGATCAGCCGTGATTACATTGAATGGCGGTGCTGGCTCGAAGGGCCGAATGGCCTACTCCTGCATCTATTGTCTATTGTCTAACACCCTGCGGTCCCGGAACTCCCCCCAGGGCGCCCGTGGATAGCGCGTAGTCCCTCTCTAATGCCACCCGGGGGCGGGCGTGACCCCGTGAAAGGGGCGGAAAGGCAGCCGGCTCGGGTAAAGCCGTCCACCGCCTGGCGCCATGACTCGCGGGATGGCCAGCTTGGCCAGGCCCAGGAGCAACCCAGCTAGGACACCGTCAGCCCCAAACCCGCTCCCCTACGCACGTAGGCTGTCCAACGATGAGGGTGGTTGGTGAAAAATGCAGCCAGAAGGCAGGGAGCAGCCCCTTTAGGATGGAGATGCCTTTGGAGTTGCATCTTTGTATGTGTTGATGTTTTGTGGGGAGATCTTCGCTGCTGGCTGGTTGGGTATTCCAACCCCTTGCTGTCTTGAAGAAAAACGAGTGCGAATGAAGTGCCATGCGGAATGAAATAGCTTCCAGGTTGGTTGACGTGCCTGTGGGTGCTTGGGTTAACTGGATGCGGGCCTCCATCTTTCAATCACACTGGATCTTGTGGAATGTTGTCACTCTGATGAACTTGCGATGAGTAGCAGTTGGATGAAGAGACAGCTCCCCATCACCTCAGCCGCAACCTGTCTATCTCCTAGTTTAGACATACAGCAAGGAAGCAGGCCCTTCGCCCACCGAGTCTACGCTGACCAGCGATCATCCCCTACACATGCAAGGGGACAATTACAATCACACCAAGCCAATGAACCTCCAAACCCGCACGTCTTTGGAGTGTGGGAGGGAACAGAGCAACCGGAGAAAAAACCCAATGGGGCCAAGGGGAGAACGTGCAAACTCCATTCGGACAAGCACCCGGGGTCAGGATCGAACCCGGGTCCCTGGCGCTGTGAGGCAGCAGCTCTACCTGCTGCGCCACCCTGCCGCCCGATGGCCTGGACATTCTTCCCAGGATGGGAAAACCAAATACTAGAAGCCACTAGCTGTAAGATGGGGCGGGAGAAAGTTTAGAATTTTGGAGATAGGCCTTCGGCCCATCGGGTCCACACTGATCATCGATCTCCTGTACACTAACTCTATGCTATCCCCTTTTTACATCCTACACACAAGGGGCAATTTAGACATTAGACTAAAGATACCGCACGGAAACAGGCCCTTCGGCCCACTGAGTCCGTGCCAACACTAACACTAGGGACAATACACAGTTTTCACTGAGACCTACAAACCTGTACGTGTTTGGACTGTGGAAGGAACAGAGCGCTTGGAGAAAACCAGAATACAGGGACGTACCTTTAGAAAGGGGATGAGGAGGAATTTCTTCAGCCAGAGGGTGGTGGATCTGTGGAGATCATTGCCTCAGCCGGCTGTGGAGGCCAGGTCAATGGGTATTTTATAAAGCAGAGATGAACAGATTGTTGGGTAGTACGGGTGTCAAAGGTTATGGGGAGAAGGCAGGAGAATGGATTTGAGGAGGAAAGTTTGCTCGGCCAAGATTGAATGGTGAAGTGGGCTCGATGGGCCGAATGGCCTCATTCTTGTCCTGGGACTTATGAAAACCGCACAGACTTCACCCGCAGTCAGGATCAAACCCGGTTGTCTGGTGCTGTGAGGCAGCAGCTCCACTGCTGTGCTGTTGTGCCACTGTGAGGGAGGTGTGTGGAGAAGGTTGTTCTATACAGAGTGTGGTGAGCGCCTGGAATGTGCTGCCGGGGGTTGTGGTCGAGGCAGATATGCGACAGCCGCAGTTAAGAGACTCCCAGTCCCCTGACTCTCAGTCTGAAGGAGGGTCTCGACCCGAAACGTCACCCATCCCTTCTCTCCAGAGATGCTGCCTGTCCCGCTGAGTTACTCCAGCACTTTGTGTCTACCCTTGGTTTAAACCTGCAGTCTGCAGTTCCTTCCTGTGCATTTAAGAGATTTTTGGATAGGCGCATGGATATGCAGGGAATGGAGGGATGTGGATTATGTGCTGGCAGATAAGAGTTGGTCTTAGTATCATGTTCAGCATAGGCATTGTGGGCCGAAGGGCCTGTTTTTGTGCGTGTCTACTTTCAATGTTTATGCTTCAATGACCTCCAGACTCGAACAGCCCAGAACTTCCTCTGCACCAAGAAACATAGAAACATAGACAATAGGTGCAGGAGGAGGCCGTTTGGCCCTTCGAGCCAGCGCTGCCATTCATTGTGATCATGGCTGATCGTCCGCAATCAGCCTGCCTTCTCCCCATATGCCTTGATTCCGCTAGCCCCTAGAGATCCACATTAAATGGGCAGTTAGTGAGAGGCCAACGTCACTCCGTTAGATTTACGTGCGGGTAAGGCTACGTACAGGTTTGTAGATTAATCGGCTTTGTTGAAATTGTAATTGTCCCTAGTGCGCAGTGATCTCTGGGCCGCAAAGACACGGTTGGGCACAAGGGCTCATCAGGCATGTTCCCTCGCACAAGCCCTAACGCAGCGCAGCGGTAGAGTTGCTGCCTCACAGCGGGTTCGATCCTGACTACGGGTGCTTGTACGAATGGAGTTTGCAAGTTCTCCCCTTGACCGCATTGGGTTTTCTCCGGTTGCCCTGTTTTGGCCCCTAACATGTAGGAGTGAAAGTGGGATAACATGGACATAGGGGTTGGCATGAACTCGGTGGGCCGAAGGGCTTGTCTCCACACTGCATCTACAGGCCCTAATCTTTGCCCGTCTTGTCTTAAGGCTATGCCGTCTAGGATTCCGATTTTCCCACCCCGGGAATACGATTCAATTCGATTCCAGCTTCCTCCCTCCACACCGCCACGAGCAGCAGAACCACTGAAGGGGTTAATGGCATCCACTGCGAAAGTGGAGAAGGCCAGGCTTTGTACCCAGTGACGGATCACAGAGAGCGTGCCTCCGTCTCCAGAGGTTTCATTTTTAACCAAAGGCATTAAAGATTAATCCGGCATCTCTCAAATGCTGAAAGATGTTTCGATATTGATTCTGTCAGCCTGTGTTTCAATATCAGCTATTTAATCTCCGGGCTAGAGTCCCCAGGGAGACGGTCGCTGCGCTGGAGCGGATCTCAGAGAGAGAGGATCCAGCATTAAAGTCACCAATCTTCCACTAGATCTACCAATTTCTTGCATCTTCAAGGGATATTGGGGGGGGGGGGGGGGAGATGTGATTTAGGGCAATGTTAAATGGATTAATAAATCAGCTCACTTTGCTTAAAGATGCATTGCAGTGCATTGCAGCCCAGCCTTGTGATTGCTAAACGTAAGCTCCTTGTTGAATATCGTATTTTTTTTGGTTTGGTTTAGTTTAGAGATACAGCGTGGAACCAGGCCCTTCGCCCCAACGCAACCGGCGATCCCCGCACACTGACACTATCCCACACACACTGTGTGGGATCCCCTGTGGAACAGCATCCCCCTTCCCATCAGAACTGCCCCCCTCCATCGACTCCTTCAAGTCGAGACTAAAAACTCATCTCTACTCCCAAGCCTTCTCTGAGCGAGGGCTATATGTGTGTAGTGACGTTTGCATTTAATCTATGACCCACTGTTGTTTGTTATACTATTCTCATACCAATGTAAAGCACTTTGGCCAACGAGAGTTGCTTTTTAGATGTGCTATATAAATAAAAGTGACCTGACCTGACACTGGGGACAATTTGCACTTGCACCAAGCCAATTCACCGACAAACCTGTACATCTTTGGAGTCAATAGACAATAGACGATAGGTGCAGGAGTAGGCCATTCGGCCCTTCGAGCCAGCACCGCCCTTCAATGTGATCGTGGCTGATCATCCCCAATCAGTACCCCGTTCCTGCCTTCTCCCCATATCCCCTGACTCCGCTATCTTTAAGAGCCCTATCTAGCTCTCTCTTGAAAGCATCCAGAGAACCGGCCTCCGCCGCCCTCTGAGGCAGAGAATTCCACAGACTCACCACTCACTGTGAGAAAAAGTGTTTCCTCGTCTCCGTTCTAAATGGCTTACCCCTTATTCTTAAACTGTGGCTCCTGGTTCTGGACTCCCCCAACATCGGGAACATGTTTCCTGCCTCTAGCGTGTCCAAACCCTTAACAATCTTATATGGACCTAACACGTTAAATGGTTAATGTTAGTGTGCGGGGATCACTGGGTCGGCACGGACTTGGTGGGCCGAAGGGCCTGTTTCCACGCTGTATCTCTAAACTAAACTCAACAAATCCCTGCTGTGCATGATGCCAAGACCAACTGTTTTCTGCTGCACATAAGCCATTTCCCTCGATTCTCTGCAGATCCACTTGCCGATCCAAAAGGCTCTTAAATGTCACTTGGATATCAGGAGAGTCGTTGAAGATAGACACAAAATGCTGGAGTAACTCAGCGGGACAGACAGCATCTCTGGAGAGAAGGATGGGTGACGTTCCTTCAGACTCTTCGAATTGCAGATGGTTGGAGATGCGCAAATCATCCACGATTTTCAACAATATCTCTATCCACGTTCTCCGGAGAAGCTGCCTGACCCGCTGAGTTACTCCAGCACTTTGTGCCCTTTTTGTTTGGTAGACAGGCATCTGCAGTTCCTTGTTCCTCCAAAATGTTGGAATAGTCATCTATTAATACCAAAGGGAAGGATGACGGTTTCAGCAGCAGATTAGATGTGGTGGGGAGCATCTAGTCAAAGCAATATGAATATTAGTGTACAGATTTACAAAAAACATGGGACTGTAAAATCTCAGCAGCCCCACGCCGGCCAACATGTCCCAGCTACATGTGTGGAAAGGAACTGCAGATGCTGGTTTAAACCGAAGATAGACACAAAGTGCCGGGGTAGCTCAGCGGGACAGACTGCATCTCTGGAGAGAAGGAATGGGTGACGTTTCGGGTCGAGACCCTTCTTCAGACTAGTCAGGGGAAAGGGAAACGAGAGATATGGACGGTGAAGTAGTGAGATGTAGAACAAATGAATGAAGGATATGCACAAAAGTAAAGATGATAAAGGAAACAGGTCATTGTTGGTGGTTTGCTAGGTGAGAACTAGAAGCTGGTGCGCCTTGGGTGGGGGAGGGATGGAGAGAGAGGGAGTGTAGGGGTTACATGAAGTTAGAGAAATCCTACTTCACTAGTCCCGCCTGCCTGCGTTTGGCCCATATCCCTCCAAACCTGCCCTATGCATGTACCAGTCTAACTGTTTCTTAAGAAGGGCTTCGGCCCGAAACGTTGCCTATTTCCTTCGCTCCATAGATGCTGCCTCACCCGCTGAGTTTCTCCAGCACTTTTGTCTACCTAACTCTTTCTTAAATAGATAGCCCCTGCCTCAACTCCCTCCTCTGGCAGCTTGTTCCATGACCCCCACCACCCTTTGTGGTGAAACGATGAGAGGATTTGCCACCTGGTGTAGTGTCGCTTTAAGAGAATATCAGGGAGACTCTGACCAAATTCAACAACCCTTTTCTTTCAAACCAGATGCAATGAGATCAAAACACCATGGTTGCTAGGTAATTCGGCAATATGCCTGTCGAAAGAAGAAAAAAAAATGTATACAGGAATCCAGGCTACTCAGACTCTGCCCCAGTCTATCTATTGTGGTTGTTCAAGGATTTCTGGTTCAAATGATTTTGCAAGATCCATTAGTGGCACAATGCATTAGAGAGATGTTTCATATAAGGGCTGCAATGCAGTGAAACGGGCACGCATGGATGAGCTGCAATCCCTGAATTGTTTACATGCCTGGCACATAGCTGGAGATGCCATGTCTCAGATAGATCCTCTTTTTAACATTGGTTCGGTGCTGTACAGGTTAGAGTTTAGAATTCAGAGATGCAGCGCGGAAACAGGCCCCTCTGCTCGCCGATTCCGAGCCGACCAGCGATCCCCGCACAGTACAACACTACCCTGCACACACATTCTTGGGAAATAAGGGTAGGCCATTTAGGACAGAGATGAGGGAAAAAAAAATCTTCAGTCGTGAATCTGTGGAATTCTCAGCCACAGAAGGCAGTGGAGGACGATTCACTGGATGCTGTCAAGAGAGAGCTAGATAGGGCTCTTAAAAATAGCGGAGTCAGGGGATATGGGGAGAAGGCAGGAACGGGGCTACTGATTGGGGATGATCAGCCATGATCACATTGAATGACAGTGCTGGCTCGAAGGGTCGAATGCACCTATTGTCTATTATCTATTGTCTATTGTCTACCCTACACACACTCTTGGGAATAATGGGTAGGCCAGAGATGAGGAAAAAAAATCTTCAGCTGTGAATCTGTGGAATTCCCAGCCACAGAAGGCAGTGGAGGCCGATTCACTGGATGTTTTCAAGAGAGAGTCAGATTTAGCTCTGAGGGTTAAAGGAATCAAGGGATATGTGGACAAAAGCAGGAACGGGGTACTAATTTCAAATCACATGGAATGGTGGTGCTGTCTCGAAGGGCCGAATGGCCTCGTCTTTCACCTATTTTTCTATGTATCTGTGCTTCTAGAAGCAGAGTGTTCACTAGGGTGACCCCCGTGCCAAGCTGCCCAAACCCCCCATGACCTGCCACCGCATGGCTGGACCACGGGCTATCCCTCCATGTTCAGGGTCTGAGTTTAACAATGATGAAGATAGGCGCAATGGGGCGGTTGTTTTAAACATCAGGCTGCTGTTTAACACTGAGCCAGTGACACAGGCTCCCTGCTGCATACCAGATGCTGTGCTGAGCTTTGATGTGCGACATGCCAAAGGACTTGAAACACTGAAAAAATAACATAAACCGTCGGCCTTGCTCTCAGTTTATTTTACAACCCGACTCTCTGCTTTTTTTTTTTCTGATTTTTAAATATATATATATATTTTGGAAAGGCTGTTCGCGTGTGTCCATATTTTCCTGTTGGGAATCCTTCTGAGAGCCTCTGGTACAAGACGGTCACCGTGCATTCAGAAGGAAACTATGTTCTCAGATACGACTGATGTCCTTCACACACCCCCCACCACCCCCCCCCCAACATTCACGGGAAGCTTTTCATCTCTGGGAGTTGTGAGTCTGTGGAATTCTCTGCCTCAGAGGGCGGTGGAGGCCGGTTCGCTGGATACTTTCAATTAGAGAATATAAAAACAGGGATGTAATGCTGACGGTGCGGAAGGCGCTTGTTAGTTAGACCGTATTCAGAGTATTGTGACATGACATTCATGAGAGGAGAAAGGTTTAACTCCCAAGACATGCGGGTTTGTAGGTTATTAGGTTATTCTGTAAATTGGCCCCAGAGTGTAGGATAGAACTAGTGTACGGGTGATCTGGGTCTGCAGGGACTCGGTGGGCCGAAGGGCCTGTTTCCATGCTGTATTTCCAAACTGAAAACTAATGACAGAGCCACTAATTGCTCCCAGTTTAAATATTTAATTTAGCATAAAGAAAGGGTTGTCCCCACTGTTGAGCAGTACCTGACGGTTACTTGAGGTGCTGAATGTGAATGTAATTGTGAAATGATCGAGAGCAGCAGTAGGTTTACCAGGTTAATTCCCGGGATGGCGGGACTGTCATATGCTGAGAGAATGGAGCGGCTGGGCTTGTACACTCTGGAGTTTAGAAGGATGAGAGGGGATCTCATTGAAACATACAAGATTATTAAGGGTTTGGACATGCTAGAGGCAGGAAACATGTTCCCAATGTTTGGGCAGTCCAGAACCAGGGGCCACAGTTTAAGAATAAAGGGTAAGTCATTTAGAACGGAGACGAGGAAACACTTTTTCTCACAGAGAGTGGTGAGTCTGTGGAATTCTCTGCTTCAGAGGGCGGTGGAGGCCGGTTCTCTGGATACTTTCAAGAGAGAGCTAGATAGGGCTCTTAAAGATAGCGGAGTCAGGGGATATGGGGAGAAGGCAGGAACGGGGTACTGATTGGGGGAATGATCAGCCACGATCACAGTGAATGGCGGTGCTGGCTCAAAGGGCCGAATGGCCTACTCCTGCACCTATTGTCTATTGTCTATTGAGATGGGGTTGGGGGGAGAAGGATGGGGGGGGGGGGGGGTTAGCTGCAACAACATCTTCTGGATTCTCTTCTCGATGTTGAAACAGACCCTTCAGCCCACCTATTGATGCAGCTGTTTCGGACATTGGTTTGGCCACATGCGCAGTATTGTATGTAGTTCAGGTTGCCCCATTACAGGATGTAGAAGCTCTAGAGAGACTGGAGAGGGGGTTTACCAGAATGCTGCCTGGATTAAAGAGTTTCAGGTTGGATAGACTTGGATTGTTTTCGCTGGAGGGTAGGGGGTTGAGGGGAGACGATTGAAGTATATAACATTATGAGAGGCATAGATAGGGTAGACAGTCAGAACCTTTCCCCCAGGGTGGAAATATCCAACACTAGGGGGGGCATAGCTGTAAGTTTAGTTTAGTTTTGAGATACAGCGCGGAAACAGGCCCTTCGGCCCACCGGGCCCGCGCCGGCCAGCGATCCCCGCACATTAACACTACCCAACACACACTAGGGACACTTTTTACAGTTACCGAGCCAATTAACCTACAAACCTGCACGTCTTTGGAGTGTGGGAGGAAACCGAAGATCTTGTAGGAAAACTCACGCGGTCACGGGGAGAACGTACGAACTCCGTGCGGAGGGCACCCGTGGTCGGGATCGAACCCGGGTCTCCGGGATCTGGCGGGGCAAGTGAGAGGAGGAAAGCTTAACGGGAATGTGCGGGGCAGGTTTTTTTTGGTGGGGGCCTGGATCACACTGCGAGGGGTGGTGATGGAGGCAGATACGATAGTGGTATTTAAGAGGCTTTTAGATAGGCACATGGATCTGCAGGGAATAGAGGGATATGGATCATGTACAGGCAGATGGGATCAATTTAACTTGGCATCATTTTCGGCACAAACATTGTGGGCTGAAGGGCCTGTTCCTGTGCTGTACTGATCTATTGTGTTAAAGAAGGAACTGCAGATGCTGGAGAATCGAGGGTACACTAAACATGCCAGATGATCTATATCGGTGAGACCAAGCGGAGGCTTGGCGATCGTTTCGCCGAACACCTCCGCTCGGTCCGCATTAACCAACCCGACCTCCCGGTGGCTCAGCACTTCAACTCCCCCTCCCATTCCGTATCCGACCTCTCGGTCCTGGGCCTCCTCCACGGCCAGAGTGAGCAACACCGCAAGTTGGAGGAACAGCACCTCATATTCCGCTTGGGGAGTCTGCATCCTCTGGGCTTGAACATTGAATTTTCTCAATTCTGTTAACCCTTGCTGTCTCCTCCCCTTCCCACCTCTCCCTCAGCCCTCGGGCCCTGGCATTCCCTCTCTCTCTCTCTCTATCTCCCTCCCCCACCCTAGTCACACTAGCTTCTCATTTTCACACCACAAACAGCTTACAATGGCTTGTTCCCTTTATCATCGATACTTTTTTGCATATCTTTCATTCATTGTTCTTTATCTCTCCACATCACCGTCTATATCTCTCGTTTCCCTGATCCCTGACCAGTCTGAAGAAGGGTCTCGACCCGAAACGTCGCCTATCTCCTTCGCTCCTTAGATGCTGCTGCACCCGCTGAGTTTCTCCAGTTTTCTGTACAGATCTATGTTCTATGTTCCAACTGGAGTCAGATGTGTTGGCATCTTCTTGACCAGAACCAAGTCAACAGCAACCGGTGAGGAACATGTTCAATGTGGGGAATAGGAGGAGGCCTGAAGGTTTTTGTAGCTTTTGCTAAAATTGACTGTCTGCAGTTTACATTAGTTCGTTATTATCATGTGTACTGAGATACAGTGAAATGTTTTTCTGTTGCCTGCTATCAACACAGAATTCAACACAGAGACTGCATGAATACAATTGAGCATTCCACTGTGTATAGATAGATAAAGCACATAACCTTTTTTGTGCAGCATAAAGTCCCATTAAGTCCGATTAAATTATCGGCCAGAGTTTAAAAATAAGGAGTAAGCCATTTAGAACGGAGACGATGAAACACTTTTTTCTCACAGAGAGTGGTGAGTCTGTGGAATTCTCTGCCTCAAAGGGCGGTGGAGGCAGTTTTCTCGGGATGCTTTCAAGAGAGAGCTAGATAAGGCTCTTAAAAATAGCGGAGTCAGAGAACATGGGGAGAAGGCAGGAACGGGATACTGATTGAGGATGATCAGCCATGGTCACATTGAATGGCGGTGCTGGCTCGAAGGGCCGAATGGCCTAGACCTGCACCTATTGTCTATTGTCTATAAATATAGTTCAAAGGTCTCCAATGAGGTAGATGCTAGGTCAGGACCGCACTCCAGTTGGTGGTAGGATGGTTCAGTTGCCTGATAACAGCTGGGAAGAAACTGTCCCTGAATCTGGAGGTGTGCGTTTTCACACTCCTGTACCTCTTGCCTGATGGGAGAGTGGAGAAGAGGGAATGACCGGGGGGGTGAGACTGGGTCATTGATGATGCTGCTGGTCTTGCCGCGGCAACGTGAGGTGGAGATGGAGTTTGCGGAAGGCAGCTTGGCTTTGCGTGACAGTCCGGGCTTCATCCACACCACAGAGCTCAGAAGTCATCTGTGGAAAGAGGGCAGTTCAGATTCAGCCGTGCGGAATGAGACTGGGAGTGACGTCTTCACAGTAAGTCCTTCATACGCCCCGCACCTCCACCGCTGCCAAGTCAGGTCGCAGCCGGCCAAGAATTTTCTGAAGTGTAACCGATGTTATGCTGCGGGAAATGTGGCAGCCAATTTTCACACAGGAAACTCACACCAACAACTGACTCGATAACAGTGGGACGCATTCATCGCCGTGTGAAGCCTTGGGTCAAAATGTCTGGTGATAATCGGCACCAAGGCAGCTCCATCCACTTGTGAAGAACAGGGGGGAGAAGCCATCTTTGGAATTGATTGTAGACTTTAGGAGAGCGCCCCCTCCCCTCAACCCCACCCACCATCAACAACACCACAGTCACATCTGTGGAGTCTTTTAAGTTCCTGGGAACCATCATCTCCAAGGACCTTAAGTGGGGGGGCTACCATCAACTCCACAGTCAAAAAGGCACAACAGCGGATGTACTTCCTGCGGCAGCTGAGGAAGCACAATCTGCCACAGGCAATGATGGTCCAATTCTACACGGCCATCGTAGAGTCTGTTCTCACCTTCTCTATCATGGTCCGGTTTGGCTCAGCCACCAAGCACGACACCCGGAGGCTGCAGCGAATCGCCCGATCAGCAGAGAAGGTTATTGGCTGCAACCTTCCCTCCATTGATGAACTGTACACTGCAAGGGCCAGGAAGCGAGCGGGCAAGATCATCTCTGACCCCTCTCACCCTGGCCACAAACTCTTTGAATCACTTCCCTCTGGAAGGCGACTCCGGACTGTCAAAGCTGCCACAGCCAGACACAAAAACAGCTTGTATCCACGAGTAGTTGCTCTACTCAACAGCCAAAAATCTGTAGCCTCCCTTTGATCTGGTATTTTGTAGGTCCACATGCTTGATCAAAGGTGTTTTATCATTAATGTTTTATTATTATTAATGTTTAGTGTTGTCTGAGTCATTCATAACTGTCACTGCATGTCATGCTGTTACTTGTGGGCGGAGCACCAAGGCAAATTCGTTGTATGTGAATACTTGGCCAATAAACTTACTTATTTACTTACTTATCTACACCTCACGCTGCCTCGGCAAGGCCAGCAGCATCATCAAGGATGAGTCGCACCCCGGCCACTCCCTCTTCTCCCCTCTCCCAATAACCTTACTTACTTACTTTCATTAGGCAGTGGTATTTGCCAGTGATGTGGCAACAGAGCCCAAAACGAGCGGCTACAGGTCGGTTAGGGCAGCACCGTGATGTAGCGGTAGAGTTGCTGCCTCACAGCGCCTGAGACCTGGGTTCGATCCCGGCTACAGGTGCTGTCTGTACGGAGTTTGTACGATCTCCCTGTGACCACACGGGTTTTCTCCAGGTGCTCTGGCTTCCTCCCACATCCCCATGGCGTGCAGGTTTGTGGGTTAATTGGCTTCTGTAAATTGTCCCTCGTGTGTAGGATGATATAGGGCTATTGCCCGGCGAATCGCTGGTCGGCGCAGACCCAGCACGGCCTGTTTTCGTACTGTATCCTAAAAGTAAACTAAAGTCTCCGGGTGCTCTGGTTTCCTCCCACACTCCAAAGACGTGCAGGTTTGTAGGTTAATTGGTTTTGGTAAGTTGTTAAATTGTCCCTAGCGTGTATTATAGTGTTATTTTACAGGGTGATCGCTAGTTAGCATGGACTCTGTGGGCCGAAGGGCCTGTTTCCGTGATGTATCTCTAAAGCCTAAAGGCTTACAATATGGGTAGAAGCTGGATCCCCACTGCTTCAGCATGGTCTTCAAACTGGGATACGTACGATCGATCGATTGAATTGATTAAAAGGTGCTGCATGGAAACAGGCCCTTCAGCCCGACAAGTCGATGCCACGATCGCCCGTTCTCACTAGTTCCATGTTATCCCACTTTCACATCAACATCTTACACACTAGGGGCAATTTAAAGAGGGGATACTAATCCACAGTCCCCTCATGTCTCTGGCACATAGAAGGAAACCAGGGCATCTGGAGGAAACCCACGCTGACCAGCGATGATCCGTACACTAACACTATCCCACACTAGGGACAATTTTTACCGGAGTTAATTATCCTACAAACCCCGCACGCCTTTGGAGTGTGGGAGGAAACCGGCGCATCCGGAGAAAGCCCACGCGGACACAGGGTGAACGTGCAAACTCCGTTCAGACAGCGCCTGCCGTCGTGATCGAACCCGGATCTCTGGGGCTGTGAGGCGGCAACTCTACACCGTGCCGCCCCAAAAAGCAGGAGGGTACGACAAGTCTTCCAAAGGGCTAGTAGAGACATGATGGGCAGAATGGCCTTCACCGTGCAATTCGATATGCTTTCCTCCTCCAAAGATTGTGAAGGAGCCTACTGCCATCTGGTTATTGGCTGGAATCTGCCTATTGTACTTCTCAGCCTATCCTTTTGAGTCAGAAGATTGTGGAATCTTGATGCTGGATTTCAAAAATAAAATAGAAAATATTTAAAAAAAATACTCAGCAGATCAGGCCAGACCCGTGGGAAGAGAAACAGAGTTAACATTTCAGGCCGAAGATCATTCGATGAACCCATCTAACGAGGGGTCTATGAGCTGAGACATTAACTCAGAGGGTCGTGGGGTCATTCTTAAGACTGGCGCACAAAATGCAGGCTTGATGTCCCTGCTGTGGCTCCACGAGGGAAACATTACTGAACTAGTTATATATTTGAGGACTAACACCAATAATGGCTGTTTCCATGGTAACGAAGCTTTGGAAGCATCGCTGTCCTTTGTTCTTTCGTGATGTGGGGACTAATGAGCAACAGGGGCTGGAGCTCGGGGCTAGGTCTCGGCCCTGGCAGAGATGGCAAGGCCAGGTGCTAGGGCAAGGCTGCGGCTGGGAGGGGAGGGCACAGTGGGCCCAGGCCTGGAGGTCAGAGCCTGGCAAAATGGGTGGGAAAGAACTGCAGGTGCTGGTTCAAATCGAAGGTGGACTCAAAACGCTGGAGTCACCCGCTCCTTCTCTCCAGAGATGCTGCCCGTCCCGCTGAGTCACTCCAGCAATTTGTGTCTGGCAAAGTGCAAGGGCATGGGCAAAGCAGCAAAAACAAATGTAACCGGGGTCCGTGCGTAACACACAGAGGATGCCATGAGCACACAGTGTAGGGGGAACACAAAGACAGGGTGGCGCAGCGGGTAGAGCTGCTGCCTCACAGCGCCGGAGAGACCCAGGTTCGATCCTGACTACGGGTGCTGTCTGTACGGAGTTTGCGTGTTCCCCCTGTGACCACATGGGTTTTGTCCGGGTGACAATAGACAAGAGACAACAGGTGCAAGAGTAGGCCATTCGGCCCTTCGAGCCAGCACCGCCATTCAATGTGATCATGGCTGATCATCCCCAATCAGTACCCCGTTCCTGCCTTCTCCCCATATCCCCTGACGCCGCTATTTTTAAGAGCCCTATCTAGCTCTCTCTTGAAAGCTTTGGTTTCCTCCCACACTCCAAAATGTATGGGTTATAGGCTAATTGGCTTCTGTAAAGTATAAAATTGTCCCTAGTGTGTGGAATAGTGCCAGCGTACAGGCGATCGCTGGTCGGCAAAGACACGGTGGGCCGAGTATTTAGACTTTGGGCTTCAGAGAAGCAGCGTGGAAACAGGCCCTTTGGCTCACCGTCCACAATGACCAGTGATCAGCCCGTATAAGAGCACTATCCTACAATTTACAGGGATAATTTACACTTTAAAGCAGCCAATTAACCTACAAATGTGTATTCCTTTGGAGTGTGGGACGAAACCGAGCACCCAGAAAAAAAAAACAGGTGGCCACAGGGAGAAGGTACAAACTCCGTACAGACAGGTCTCTGGTGCTGTAATGCCCGTCCCACTTAGGAAACCTGAACGGAAACCTCTGGAGACTTTGCACCCCACCCAAGGTTTCCGTGCGGTTCCCGGAGGTTTTTGTCAGTCTCCCTAATGGTCGAAAGTGGTTTCCGTTTTAAAGATCGGTAATTTTTTAGTCGAAGCCGGTTGCGATGCTAGTTGAAGGTGGTTGCCGGAGGACAAAAACCTCCGGGAACCGCACGGAAACCTTGGGTGAGGCGCAAAGTCTCCAGAGATTTCCGTTCAGGTTTCCTAAGTGGGACAGGGGCACAAGGCAGCAACTCTAAACTGTATCTCTAAGCTAAACCAATATAAACTACACAGAAAGAACGTGCATTTGTAAAAATCCCTTCAGAAAGAGAAGATAGACACAAAAAGCTGGAGTATCTCAGTGGGTCAGTATGTTGCATCCCTGGAGAAAAGGAACAGGTGATGTTTCGGGATTTGCTTCAGAAAGATGTAGAGTACTGTTTGAGGCTTTGTTGACATTGTATGGTGCCAATTTGGACAGAGTAATTTCTTATAAGGACACCATCCCAGGCCATGTGTAAATAGCTTTGATAATCCTCAAGGACACTGGGGCAGCTGCCATGCTCTCCATCAAAATGGTGGCCACAGGTTTACTTTAGATTGGTTTAGTATTGTCACGTGTACCGAGGTACGGTGAAAAGATTTTTTGTTGCGTGTTGTCCAGTCAGCGGAAAGAATGTACATGATTACAGTTCAGCGTGTGCAGATACAGGGAATAACGTTTAGTGCAAGATAAATTCCAGTTAAGCCCGAATTAAAGATAGTCCGAGCGTCTACAATGGGGTTGACGGTAGGTCAGGACCGCTCTCTAGTTGGTGGATAGGGTGGTTCAGTTGCCTGATAACAGCTGGGAAGAAACTGTCCCTGAATCTGGAGGTGTGCGTTGGTTTTCGCGCTTCTGTATCTCTTGCCCGACGGGTAGAGGGGAGAAGAGGGAGCGGCCGGGGGTGAGACTGGTCCTTGATGATGCTGCTGGCCTTGCCGAGGCAGCGTGGGGTGTAGATGGAGTCAGTGGAAGGGAGGTTGGTTTGCGCGATGGTCTGGGCTGGGTCCACAATTCTGTGCAGTTTCACGCGGTCATTTTCCTGCAGCAGCTGATTTGCACGGCGGCAGCTTAAAAAAGATCATATGAGAACAGAAATTCTGTTTTGTTAATGATGTTGATTGTGGTATAAATATGGGCCCCACTTCATTTTGTCCAAACATCTTCACGTTAATGACAGTGGGAGTACGGAATTCACTGATAATTCACATGTTTAATCGATAATGTGTTATTATTAATGTTTAATGTGTCATTCCTATCTGTCACTGTATGTCAGGTTGTCACTTGCGGGCAGAGCACCAAGGCAAATTCCTTGTATGTGAATACCTGGCCAATAAACTTATTAATTGATTGAATTAATTAGAGAATATTAGTTACGAGAGGTGGGACAAACTTGGATTGTTTTCTCTGGAGCGTCAGGGGTTGATAGGAAACCTGGTAGAAGTATATAAAATTATGAGGCATAGTCACGGTAGACAGTCCGAACCTTTATCCCAGTGTGGAAATGCCGATGGCCAGAAGGTATTGCTTTTGGGTTCTGAGAGGATAAGTTTGAAGGAGATTGTGCGGGGCAAGTGTTTTACATGGAGCAATGAATGGGTTTAAGAAGGAACTGCAGATGCTGGAAAATCGAAGGTAGACAAAAGTGCTGGAGAAACTCAGTGGGTGCAGCAGCATCTTCATAACAAGAGGATTTCAATATAGGGGTAAAGAAGTTCTTCTGCAGTTGTATAGGGCTCTGGTGAGACCACATCTGGAGTATTGTGTCCAGTTTTGGTCTCCTAATTTGAGGAAGGACATCCTTGTAATTGAGGCCTAGAGATTGATCCCTGGGATGGCGGGACTGTCATATGAGGAAAGATTGAAAAGACTAGGCTTGTATTCACTGGAGTTTAGAAGGATGAGGGGGGGGGATCTTATAGAAACATATAAAATTATAAAAGGACTAGACAAGCTAGATGCAGGAAAAGTGTTCCCAATGTTGGGCGAGTCCAGAACCAGGGCCCACAGTCTTAGAATAAAGGGGAGGTCATTTAAGACTGAGATGAGAAAAAAAGTTTTCACCCAGAGAGTTGTGAATTTATGGAATTCCCTGCCACAGAGGGCAGTGGAGGCCAAGTCACTGGATGGATTTAAGAGAGAGTTAGATAGAGCTCTGGGGGCTAGTGGAGTCAAGGGATATGGGGAGAAGGCAGGCACGGGTTATTGATTGGGGACGATCAGCCATGATCACAATGAATGGCGGTGCTGGCTCCAAGGGCCGAATGGCCCCCTCCATCACCTATTTTCTATGCTTGAATCTATGGAGCGAAGGAAAGAGGCAACGTTTCGGGCCGAAACCCTTCTTCAGATGAATGGGTGCCTGGAACATGATGCCAGGGGTGGTGGTGTTGGTGTTTAAGAGGTTTTCAGATAGGTACACAGGGAGTGGAGGGAGATGGATCACATGCAGGCAGTGGAGGTCAGTTTAACTTGTGGTAACATGTCAGCACAGACATTGTGGGCCAAAGGGCCTGTTTCTGTGCTGTACCGTTCTATGTTGATGGTGTGGTGGAAGGCAGAGACACTCATCAGATTTAAGTACTGGATAAGTACTCAATGAACCATAGTTTCCAGGGGTAGACAAAAGTGCTGGAATAACTCAGCGGGTGAGGCAGCATCTATGGAGCGAAGGAAATAGGCAACGTTTCGGGTCGAAACCCTTCTTCAGATACAGTTTGAGAGCAAGGACGTGGCAGCAGCAGTAGAGTTGCTGTCTTAAAGCCCTGTCCCACGGTACAAGTTCATTCCAAGAGCTCTCCCGAGTTTTAAAAAAATCAAACTCATGGTAAGCATGGAGAATGAACGTAGCGGGTACGTCGGAGCTCGGGGATGTCTCTTAGCGGCTCGTAACGCTAACGGCAGGTACTCAGGAAGACTCGCTAACGGCAGGTAAGCACAGGAAGACTCGTGAAGATTTTTCAACACGTTGGAAAATGCCCACGAGAGCCCCGAGTACCGGCGAGCGGCCGTTACCGTAAATCTCCGAGTTCGAATCAGGGCAAACTCGGGAGAGAGAGAGCTCTTGGCATGAACTCGTACCGTGGGACAGGGCTTTTACAGTGCCGGAGACCCCGGTGTGATGCTGGCGACACAGGTGTTGTCTGTGTGGAGTCTGTGCGTTCTCTCCGGGTGCTCCGGTTTCCTCCCACCCTCTAAAGACGTGCAGGTACGTAGGGTAATTGGCTTCCGTGAATTGTAATTCACCCCTAGTGTGCAGGATAACGCCAGTGTTTGCTGGTCAGCACGGTGCCGGCGGGCCGAAGCGCCTGTTTCCGTGCTGCATCTAAAGTCTAAAGGTGGGATTAGCTACAGTAAACTCAGCCCCTCTTATCAGCTGATTTGCTATTAACTAATCCACATACTCACCAGCTCGGTCCCGAGACCTGCCTCAAATGTATTTTCTGAATGCCATATATGTGTGTGTTTACATGTCCAGAATCTAAAGGAACCGCATCTCAGAGACGTATGCGGATCTTCAGTCGTACGCACGTTTCAAATTCCATGCAATGTTCAATAACAAGACAAAGGCCGCTCGGGATGTCACCCGTGAGCTGGATCTTTGAAAGATCTCTCCAATCAGCCATTGAATCACGGTGCTGGCTCAAAGGGCCGAATGGCCTGCTGCTGCACCTTGTTCCTACGTTTCCCAGCAGTGAGGCTGACAATGGGCTACAGTGCTCCAGCTGTGTTTTAAGAAATGACGGAGAAAGGCTGGGGGCCTGGCCAAGAAGTACTGAGAGAGGTATCATTGCAGCTACAGAGCGCTGCACGTCAGTGGGTCAGTACACAGGCGCCTCACAGATAGTAGGGCTGCCTGTAAAAATAACTCAGTTTGAAATATAATCTTGTGAGAAACCGGGACACAGTGGGTGAAGCCAAGGTGAATTTGGAGCTCAGAGAAAAGCATGGCTCTGATTGAAGTATCTGTGCCAAATGTCTATCAATTGTCCCATTGTCCTTCCAGGCGGACTGAGTCATTGTGGAAATGAAACCAAGCTCTGTCCATCCACATGCACTGCTGAGCAGTCCTGCCCTCTCCATTTCCCCTTTCTGTCTTTGTGTCGGCAGAGGGGAGACAAGAGACTCCGAAATCTTGGTGTGATGCAAAGCAAATAACACTGCATGCAATTAATCTGCCAGTCCCATGGGCACATCATAAAATGGCAAGTAAAATATCAGTCTAGATCAGGCTCCACTTAATAAGTGGATTGGTGTTAAACTGTAGAAGTGTGTTCCTGTTATATCATAGAATTTAAAAAAAGCACAGAAACAGGCCCTTCGGCCCAACTCGCCCATGCCAAGTAAATGCCTCATCTACGCCAGTCCCACCTGCCCGCATTAGGTCCATATAAGATTATTAAGGGTTTGGACACGCTAGAGGCAGGTAACATGTTCCCGATGTTGGGGGAGTCCAGAACCAGGGGCCACACAGTTTAAGAATAAGGGGTAGGCCATTTAGAACGGAGACGAGGAAACACTTTTCCTCACAGAGAGTTGTGAGTCTGTGGAATTCTCTGCCTCAGAGGGCGGTGGAGGCCAGTTCTCTGGATACTTTCAAGAGAGAGCTAGATTAGGTTCTTATAGATAGCAGAGTCAGGGGATATGGGGAGAAGGCAGGAACGGGGTACTGATTGGGGATGATCAGCCACGATCACATTGAATGGCGGTGCTGGCTCGAAAGGCCAAATGGCCTCCTACTGCACCTATTGTCTATTGTCATATCCATCAAAACCTTTCCTTTCTGTGTACCTGTGCAAATGTCTTTGCAATGTTGTTAATAGTCCCTGCCTCAACTACCTCCTCTGACAGCTTGTTCCATACACCCACCATCCACTGAGTGAAATAGCTGTTCTATTAAATCTTTCCTCTCTCACCTTGAACCTCTCTCTCCTCTGGTACTTCATTCCCCAACAGGGTAAAAAGCTGTGCATATCAGTATGAGGATCGCAGGGAGGAAGCAAAGGAGAAGGCAGGCACGGGTTATTGATTGGGGACGATCAGCCATGATCACAATGAATGGCGGTGCTGGCTCGAAGGGCCGAAAGGCCTACTCCTGCACCTATGAATTTAGACTTTAGAGATACAGCGCAACAACCCTTTGGTCCTCCGAGTCCGCACCGAGCATCGATCCCCAGACACTAACACTATCCGACACACTAGGGACAATCTTACAATTTTACCAAAGTTCAATTAACCTACAAATCTGTACGTCTTTGGAGTGTGGGAGGAAACCAGGCCACCAAAGGTCATAGAGCGGAGCTATGATCTTCGGTAAGGCAGCAACTCTACCGCTGCACTGCCATTTAGATGTGACAATCTAGTGGGAGTTTTCCTTTAACTAGCCTATGCTGTAACTGACCTGGAACTGGAAGTGTTTGATGGGATGGCATCGCGAGGGGATTTAACTCTGTATCTTATCTGTGATGTATCTGATGTGCGATTGTTTTAACGAGAAAGGGTAGCAAGACTTACAGTATATTTCCAACCAGTGCTGTACTCACCCTGCGAATGTTTCATGGATTAGCTCAAGCATTTCAGATAAAGGGAAATTAAATTCAAAACATGCCAAATATATTCCTGCAGACTGCAAAGAATCATTTTAAAGCCCGTTTTCTTTTTCACAGCTCATGTGTGTGCGTGTGCGCTGATTGAAACATTGCCCTCATGGTCACCCACAACTAAAAGCCACTCTTTGCTGCCATCTAAAGTCTCCACGTTTAAAAGCAATTCACAATTGGATAGGAGACGCAGGACAGCCAGCAACTGTACCACTGCACCGCCCTTCCACAGATGCTGCCTGACCTGTTGAGTTTCTCTGGCAGTCATTTGTTGCTCACAATTAGAATGTGCGTTCATGCTTTGCCTGGAATGAGGCAAGACCGCTGAGCATGACCACGGGTGCTGTCTGTATGGAGTTTGTACTTTCACCCTGTGACTGCGTGGGTTTTCTCCGGGTGCTCTGGTCACTCCCACACTCCAACGACGTGCAGGTTTGTAGGTAAACAGGCTTCTGTAAATAGTCCCTCGTGGGCAGGATAGTGCTCGTGTACGGGGGTGATCGCTGGTCAGTGTGTACTCGGTGCGTCAAAGGATCTGCTTCTGTGCTGCATCTCTAAAGTAAAGTGTAAAGTCTAAACTCATTGTGACTTAGGTCAGGTGTTTAATCATGGGACGTTGGCTGCAGTGTGTTGGAATCATGAGTCTGGAGGTAGCAGGGCCTGTTCCCACACTATATATCATTAAAGTCTACAGACTTTATTAATGGTATTTATTTAGTAATAATCTACCTTAATAATCACTTTTTCTGTAGTTGTAACACTTGATTAGTACGGGTGTCAGAGGTTAAGGGGAGAAGGCAGGAGAATAGGGTTAGGAGGGAGAGATAGATCGGCCACGATTGAATGGAGTAGACATGACGGGCCGAATGGCTTAATTCTACTATCACATGACCTTACGACGATATTCTGCACCCCTGACCAGCAGGGGCGCCAGGGTGATGGCCAGCCCTACCGGCAGTCTGTTTGTTTTTATTCATCTTTTTGTTATTTTTAGTGTTTGTTAAAAGTTTGATTTAATGTACCTCGGTTTGTTTTATGTGGGGGAGGTTGATCGGGGGAAACTTTTTTGTTCAGGTTCTTACCTTGCCGGAGATGTGATCAAGTTTCGGATCACATTCTCCAGGCTCTGCGGCCTACCATCGCTGGAGCTGGAAGCCTCCTCGGACTGTCGTGAGCCCCACCGCTGGGCGCAGACTTAACATCGGAGCAGATCCCTTGCCTGGGATCGCTCCCGCCGCGGCCTGCGGACTTACCATCAAGGGCTCGCGGTCTCGGGAGAGGCAATTCGGGAGCTCCAACGTCGCAGAAGGTTCGACCAGTCCCGACGCGAGGTTCGATCGCCCGGCGCGGGGGAGCTGACATCCCCCCGATGCGGGAGCTGATCGCCTCGACGCGGAGGCCCGATCGCCACCGGCTACGGGAGTCAAGATCATCCCGTTAACGGGGGCTCGAGGCCCCCGACCGAGGAAGAACAAAAGGAAGGCCTTGAACTTTATTTCGCCTTCCATCACAGTGAGGAATGTGCAGGAGTCACTGTGGTGGATGTTCATGTTAAAATGTGTTTTTGAGTCTGTTGCTTTTAATTGTATGACCGACCTGGCCAGTGAAATTCCTCGTATGTTGCAAAACATACTTGGTGAATAAAATCTGATTCTGATTTCCTCTCTTTTAGCACTTGCAGTTGTACTTGTGAGGTGGAATGATTTGCCCAGATAGTACACAAAACAAAGTTTTTCACTGTATCCCAGTACACATGCCAAAAAGGCTGGCAACACCATCAAGGACCCACACCATCCTGGCCACACACTCATCTAACTGCTACCTTCAGGTAAAAGATACAGGAGCCTAAAGATTGCAACATCCAGGTTCAGAAATAGCAGCTTCCCCACAGCCATCAGGCTATTAAACTCAACTCAAACAAAACTCTGAACATTAATAGACCATTATCTGTTTATTTGCACTTTATCTGTTTATTTATTCATGTGTGTATATATTTACATAATGGAATATGGACACACTGATCTGTTCTGTATTCATGCCTACCATATTCTGTTGTGCTGAAGCAAAGTAAGAATTTCATTGTCCTATCTGGGACACATGACAATAAACTCTCTTGAATCTTGAATAATAAACCAATCCTACTAATTTAGATTCTCCCAAAAGTGAAAGTTTCTGACAAATAATTGTTTTAAAGATCAGATATCCTCCATGTCTTTTAACTCGACTAAGACACAAAACGGTCCCGACCCAAAACGTCACCTGTCCATGTTCTCCAGATATGCTGCCTGACCTGCAGTTACTCCAGCACTTTGTCTTTTCATTATCAAGGTAACCAATAGTTTAAAACCTGGCAGATTGAATAAAATGATATAAAACATAGCAAACCGAATCAAAGTCACTGCCACATCTGTGGAATAAGTGGGATTTATCCAAAGATGTTACTCAAGGTCCAGAGGGCTGTAAGGGGAGGTCATTTAAGACTGAGGTGAGAAAAAACTTTTTCACCCAGAGAGTTGTGAATTTATGGAATTCCCTGCCACAGAGGGCAGTGGAGGCCAAGTCAGTGGATGGATTTAAGAGAGAGTTAGATAGAGCTCTAGGGGCTAGTGGAGTCAAGGGATATGGGGAGAAGGCAGGCACGGGTTACTGATAGGGGACGATCAACCATGATCACAATGAATGGCAGTGCTGGCTCGAAGGGCTGAAGGGCCGAATAGTCTCCTCCTGCACCTATTTGCTATATTTCTATGTTTCTATGAGGTGCTGTTCCCTGAGCTTACATTGGGTATCATTAAAGCAACATTGGCAGACAAGGACAAAAAGGTCAGGTGGGGAAGGGGGTGAAGAAGTAAAGATATATGTGACTGACTTTAACGTTTAGAGATACAGCTCAGAAACTAGCCCTTCGGCCCTTTTTGTCTGCGCCAACCAGCGATACACTAGCACTATCCTACACACTAGGGGCAATTTACAATTTTACCAAAGCCAATTAACCTACAAACCAAAGGGAAACCAGAACGTCCAGAGGAAAACCCATTCTCCTGCCTTCTCTCTGGAACCATTGATGCCCTTACTAATCAAGAACCTATCAATGTTTGCTTTAAAAATATCAAATGATGGCCTCCACAGCCATCAGTGGCAATGAATTCCACAGACACACCACCTTCTGGCTAAAGAAATCCTTCCTTATCTCCATTCCATAAGGTACATCCTTATATTCTGACACTATGCCCTCTGGCCTTAGGCTCTCCCAGGAGCAGAATATTCCAGGTCCAACATTCCTGGTCCAATCTCTGGACACCCGAAGGAATCACAGACTTGAGCATAGATTTAATGGCCCCTGAGGCCAACTTTTATGTTGCTAGGAAATAAGAAATAAAAAGAAAAACTGCTGGAAACACCCAGCAGATCAGACTGCATCGGTGGAAAGAGAAACAGGGTTAATATCTTTAATATTTTATGTTCGAGACCTGAGAATATGAAAAATATGGTAACAAAATACTGCTGAAGTAAAACATTCCACAACAATGAATTCCACAGATACACAGAGTCTCGTGCCCAGTGTAGGTGAATCTAGGACCAGAGGACATAGGTTTAAGGTGAAGGGGAAAAGATTGAATAGGAATCTGAAGGGTAACTTTTTCACTCAAAAGGTGGTGGATGTATGGGAACGAGCTGCCAGAGGAGGTAGTTGAGGCAGGGACTATCCCAACGTTTAAGAAACAGTTAAGACGGGTACGTGGATTGGACAGGTTTGGAGGGTTTTGCACCAAATGCGGGTAGGTGGGACTAGTGTGGCTGGGACATGTTGGCCGGTGTGGGCAAGTTTGGCCGAAAGGCCTGTTTCCACAGTGTATCACTATATGACTCTAATACACTGTTCTGCAGAAAGGCTGAGACATTTTCCCCTATGTCCTGAACAAGATATATCCCTCAACTTACACTAAACAGGCTGCAAATGTGGAGAATTGTGGAGACAAATGTGTAGCCTTCACAGGCTGCAGATCAGGATGTCCTCAGATTGGAAAAGGTGCTGAATAAATGCAAGCTCACTCTTGTCCCAAAGGGGAAATAGTTTCAAGACTAAAGTAAAATGAATCGCAGCCAGTTAAATGTTACAATGCCAATATTTTTTTTTAATAAAATGCCTTACTAAACTAAAGGGTCTGTCCCACTTTCACGACCTAATTCACGACTTATTCACAACCTAATTCACGACTCATACTCGCAGCATGGTCATCACGAGGTCGTAGGTAGGTTGTGATGCTGGTCGTAGGTACTCGTGGCATCAAGTAGGTCGGGGCGTTTTTTCTACATGATGAAAAATGTCCACGAGTAAAAAAGGTCGTGAATTAGGTCTTGAAAGTGGGACAGGCCCTTTACATTTCTGCACAAAACTGGACCACGGGGTATAAACCAGTAACATGGGTTCACATAATAAAATACTTCCACTCAAACCTCAAAGTAATGGAAAACAGACTTCACTGCCTGCTAACCAGACTGTCTGCATTAGCCATGGAATGCAGGGAGAACAAATGGGCACTTAAATCGAACAGGTATTCCCAATCTCCCCTTCACCGTTTGAACTGAAGCAGTTTTCAGTGGCCTCTCCCTGACGCTTTTAACACAGGAGCTTACAACTAGTCCTGTCACAGTGGCACTTTCAGACAACCCCTGGTTGACTTATTGCATGCAGGTATTTGCGAGAGAGAGAGATGCGAGTAGAAAGGGAAAGATAAATACAGAGAAATGGAGTTTACATTGATACGAGGGTGCAATGCAATGAAATAGAAAGTGAGAGAGGGTCAAAGCAGAGTACAGTAAACCACCGTTACAATAGACCACAGGTGGGGGGGGGAAGGAGTACGTTATTGCTGATTGTCTGTTATAACTGAGTAAGGTATTATCATGTGCAGGAAGGAACTGCAGATGCTGGTTAAAACAAAAGATAGACACAAAAATCTGAAGTAACTCAGTGGGACTGGCAGCACGTCTGGAGAGAAGAAATGGATGACGTTTTGGGTCGAGACCCTTCTTCAAACTTATCATTGTAAGTAATTGAAATAAAGAACTGCAGATGATGGTTAATACTGGGTTTGGCATCAGCAAGTCTGTCCGCTATATCCAACATCCGTTATAAAGGGGTCTGTTACAACGAGGGTTTACTGCTCTAGGCTCTGGTGGATCTGGTACGCCAGATAGGGCGAGTTCTTGAAGAGGTGTCGGATTACAATGTAGTCACCCCACTGGGCAGGAAGAGGAAGTGACGGCCAAACGTCTACAAGGGGATGGTCTCACACAACGCACTGGATGTGTTCCAGCTTCTCCTCATACATACGATGAAATGCTTTGGCCAGGCTCAGGAACGGACTGTCGCAATTCTCCATCTCTTTCTGGAAAAAAAACAGAGAGTGAAGGATGTTCGAGAATGCAGGAGAAGCCCAATTACTTGCACACCCGAGGTCCACGCAGCGTGCACCATTCCCAGCTAATCTCTGCAGCGCCCTTTGGGGTGCTTGCTGTCACTCGCCTATCTCACCTCCCTAAATCTCAGCTTCACTTTGTGGGTTCTTCAACATAATTACACATTTTCACCTCTTTCACCAAATTTGCCTGCACTTACTCCATCTCCCCCTAAACCTTTCCTTTCCGTATATCTGCCCAAATGTAGTTTGAGTATAGATGTTGGGATGTTACGTTACAGTATACAAGATGTTTTAGGATTGTCACGGTGGTGCAGCGGTAGAGTTGCTGCCTTATAGCGAATGCAGCGCTGGAGACCCGGGTTCGATCCTGACCACGGGTGCTGTCTGTACGGAGTTTGTACGTTCTCCCCGTGATCTGCGTGGGTTTTCTCCGAGATCTTCGGTTTTTTCACACACACAGTTGTGATCTGTGGAATTCTCTGCCTCAGAGGGCGGTGGAGGCGGGTTCTCAGGAAACTTTCAAGAGAGGGCTAGATAGGGGTCTTGAAGATAGCACAGTCAGGGGATATGGGGAGAAGGCAGGAACGGGGTACTGATTGGGGATGATCAGCCATGATCACATTGAATGGCGGTGCGGGCTTGAATGGCCGTATGGCCTCGTCCTGCACCTATTGTCTATTGTCTATTGTGAATGTTGTCATAGTATCTGCCTCAACGCCCTCCTCTAGCAGCTCGTTCCAAATACCAGCCGCTGTGTGAAAAAGTTGCCCCTCAGGTTCCTATGCATTCACCCTATTTATTCCCCTCATTTTCCCCTCTACAAGATCACACTTCAGCCTCCTGTGTTCCAAGGGATAAAGTCGTAGCCTGTTCAACCTCTCCCTTATACCTCAGGTCTTCGAGTCCTGGCAACATCCTCATAAATCTCCTCTGCACTCTTTCCAGCTTAACAACATCCTTCCTATAGCAAGGTGACCAAAACTGAACACTCCAAATGCGGCCTCAACAGCCTTTTTTAGTTTTTTTTGTTTTAGAGATACAGCGCGGAAACAGGCCCTTCGGCCCACCGGGTCCGCGCCGACCAGCGATCCCCGCACATTAACACTATCCTACACCCACGAGGAACAATTTTTACATATATACCAAGCCAATTAACCTACAAACCTCTACGTCTTTGGAGTGTGAGAGGAAACCGAAGATCTCGGAGAAAACCCACGCAGGTCACGGGGAGTACGTGCCAACTCCATACAGACAGCAGTCAGTAGTCAGGGTCTCTGGGTCTCCGGCGCTGCATTCGCTGTAAGGCAGCAACTCTAGCGCTGAGCCACCGTGACCACCCTAAAACATCTTGTACACTGTAACGTAACATCCCAGCTTCTATACTCAATACTCAAGACTCTGACTGATGAAGGCCAGTTTACCAAAATACTTCTCAACCACGCTATCTACCTGTAACACCACTTTCAGGAAACTATGCGCCTGCACTCCGCGATCCCCTCTGCTGTGCAACACCCCCCAACATGCTGTCCTGGTTTGACTTTCCAAAATGCAACACCTTGCATTTATCTGCATTAAACTCCATTAACCATCCCGCTGCTCACTTGTCAAGATCCTGCTGTCATATATTTAGTTTAGTTTAGCTTATTATCACATGTATCGAGGTACAGTGAAAGGCAAAGAGCCTATAGCAAGCAAGATAGTTCACTCGACATAAAGACATTGTACGGTCATGTGCAGATTCACGGGTAATTTTCGGCCCCATTTCCGTAACCGGCTTCCGTCTCCGCACCAAAGATCCCGTAGCGGAGCAAAGATACTAGTGCGGAGACGGAAGCCGGTTACGGAAACATCCTCGTAAAAATAAAAGTTATTTGGTAAAAATCTTCTCCTCATTTTCAGAATTATAATTTATTAACACAAACTGTTCCCCCGCAACGTTGATTACACTGCGAGAGGGACAACCAAAGTCGGGTCGGGTTACTGAAATGGATGAAAAAAAGGCCCGCATTCCGCTCCGTTGCGTACTACACGTCAGCCCATTGCATTTAGCAGGGGTGGTCTATCTTGCTCCGCTATAGGATCTTTGGTGAAAAGCTTTTTGTTGCATGATAATCAGTCAGTGGAACGTTTATACATAATTAAATACAATCGATCCATCCACCGTGTACAAATTCATGATAACGGGAATAATGTTTATTCCAGTCAACCAGACTGGTTGGCAAAATAAAATCCCAGTAAAGTCCGATTAAAGATAGCCCCTTTAATGAGGGTTTTCAATGAGGTAGATCAAAGCTCAGGACTGCTCTCTAGTTAGAGGGGCGGTATGGTTCCCTGTACTTACAGCTGAGGTTTCGAAGTATTCCATGCCATGGCTGGCTGCCCAGTCCTGTGCCTGTTTGTACTCCACACTGCGCCTGCTTGCTAGATCCATTTTGTTGCCAACAAGAACTCCTGCAAACCAATAAAAAAGAGCAATCTCACCGAGATACCAGGTTTACAGCTGAACTCTTCCCGTTGATTACGCACCGTTTCCTACATTCATTTAGTCATTTGGTTTAGCTTATTATCATGTGTATTGAAGCACCGTGAAAGGCTTTTTGTTGGGTGCTAACCAGTCAGCGGGAAGACAATACATGATTACAATCGAGCCGTCCGTATAGATACAGGATAAAGAGAATAGCGTTTAGTGCAACACAAAGTTGCAACATAAAGATAGCCCGTGGGTCTCCAATGAAATAATTAGTAGCTCAGGACTGCTCTCTAGCTTTTTCTTAAGATCATAAGTGATAGGAGTAGAATTAGGCCATTCAGCCCATCAAGTCTACTCCACCATTCATTCATGGCTGATCTATCTCTCCCTCCTAACCCCATTCTCCTACCTTCTCCCCATTAACTCTGACACCCATACTAATCCAATTGTCGATAGATGCCTGATAGCAGCTGGGAAGAAACTGTCCCTGAATCCGGAGGTGTGCATTCTCACACATCCACACCAGGGGTCACAGTTTAAGAATAAGGGGTAAGCCATTTAGAACGGAGACGAGGAAACACTTTTTCTCACAGAGAGTGATGAGTCTCTGGAATTCTCTGCCTCAGAGGGCGGTGGAGGCCGGTTCTCTGGATGCTTCCAAGAGAGAGCTAGATATGGCTCTTAAAGATAGCGGACTCAGTGGATATGGAGAGAAGGCCAGTACTGATTGGGGATGATCAGCCATGATCACATTGAATGTGGGTGCTGGCTCGAATGGCCTACTCCTGCACCTATTGTCTATTGTCTATGCACCTTTTGCCCGATGGGGGAAGAGGGAGTGGCCGGGGTACGGCGCGTCCTCGAACATGCTGGTGGCCTTGCTGAGGCAGCGACAATCTGCAAGCACATCCCCAGGGTGATAGGACCACTGACCTGGCAACTGGCCGTTGGGAGCCTGAGCCTGGGCTCTTTCCAGCCACTTTGTACAGCTGCTGAAGGACGTGGCGTTGGTGATGTCGTACACAAGGCATATAGCCCCTGCGAGCTCCCACTGATTAAAGAAAGCAAACACACAGCGATTTAAACTTTCCGTTGCTCCATCGTCAGTGAATTCAAACACTGCATCTCCCTATCATTTAAGTGGCGCAGCTAAGACAGGTCCTCTCCCGGTTACGAACACCAGACTTATGTACAGCTCGTACATCAGACTGAGCTTTGGGAGACCGGTGGGATGGACTAGCTGGCTGCTGCAGGCAGGGAATTTAGTTTGCAGCAACATGAGTTAAACATGAAACATAGAAAATAGATGCAGGAGTAGGCCATTCGGCCCATCGAGACAGCAGCGCCATTCACTATGATCATGGCTGATCATCCACAATCAGTACTCCGTTCCTGCTTTCACCCCAAATCCCTTGATTCCGTTAGCCCTAACAGCTATCTCACTCTTTCTTGAAAACATCCAGTGAATTGGCCTCCACTGCCATCTGTGGCAGAGAATTCCACAGATTCACAACTCTCGGGGTGAAAAGGTTTTTCCTCATCTCAGTCCTAAATGGCCTACCCCTTATTCTTTAACTGTGACCCCTGGTTCTGGACTCCCTCAACATCAGGAACATTTTTCCTGCATCTAGCCTGTGCAATCCCTTAAGAATTGTATATGTTTCTATAAAAACGCCCTGGTTTAACTACATGTTGCCCTTGGTTGACCTATGTTTTATTTAAATACATCACATAGGACTGAGATGAGGAAAAACCCTTTCACCAGTGGCTGGAGGCCAATTCACAGCTCTAGGCTAACGGAATCAAGCGAATCAACACTTGCAAACTATCCGGGTTGCAAACAGTCCTCAGCAGCAGAACCCTGTCCTAACCTGGGAGGTATCTATCAACCCACTCCTCACAACACCAGCGACTGGATTCAATCCACCACCTCGTCCAGCTTTCTGCCCCCCGTACTACAATCAGTCTGAAGAAGGGTCCTAACCCAAAACATTGCCTATTCATATTCTCCAGAGATGCTGCCTGAGTTACTCCGGCACTTTGTATCTTTCCTTGGTAAACCAGCTTGTTTCTACATGTATGGAGTTTACATGTTTCAGTCTGATGAAGGGTCTCGACCCAAAGCGTCACCTATTCCTTCGCTCCGTAGATGCTGCCTCCCCACTGAGTTTATGCAGCATTTTTCTCTCGCTTCAATTTTTCCAGCATCTGCAGTTCTTTCTTAAACACTGTGACCATGTGGGTTTCCTCTGGGTCCTGCGATTTCCACCTGTGTCCCTATGCCAGTTGATGGTGTAACTAGTCAATAGACAATAGACAATAGACAATAGGTGCAGGAGTAGGCCATTCGGCCCTTCGAGCCAGCACCGCCATTCAATGTGATCATGGCTGATCATCCCCAATCAGTATCCCGTTCCTGCCTTCTCCCCATATCCCCTGTCTCCTATCCCTCTTGAAAACATCCAGAGAACCTACCTCTACCGCCCTCTAAGGCAGAGAATTCCAGACTCACAACTCTCTGTGAAAAAAGTGTTTCCTCGTCTCCGTTCTAAATGACTTACTCCTTATTCTTAAACGGTGGCCCCTGGTTCTGGACTCCCCCAACATCGGGAACATGTTTCCTGCCTCTAGCGTGTCCAAACCCTTAACAATCTTCTATGTTTCAATGAGATCCCCCCCTCATCCTTTTAAACTCAAGTGTGTACAAGCCCAGCTGCTCCATTCTCTCAATATGACAGTCCCGCCATCCCAGGAATTAACTTTGTAAACCTACGCTGCACTCCCTCAATAGCAAGAATGTCCTTCCTCAAATTAGGGGACCAAAACTGCACACAATACTCCAGGTGTGGTCTCACTAGGGCTCTGTACAACTGCAGAAGGACCTCTTTGCTCCTATATTCGATTCCTCTTGTTATAAAGTCATTGTAAATTGTCCCTGCATACATTTATATGTGCAGGTGAGTGGTGGAAACTGGGGGGCAGTTGATGACAATGTTAGGGAGAATACAATATAGGATGAAGGGGTAGGATTAGTGTAAATGGATGTTGACGCAAACTCGGCGAGCTGAGGGGCCTGTTTCCGTGCTGCACTTCATTCTGACCATGGCTCTGGCGCTCTGGAACTGCCGAAATAAAAATTGACTGCAGCAATTTAAGAAGCCAGATCTCCAGTGCCTTCTCAAGGCCAATTAGAGATGCTCCATAAATACTGGCCTAGCCAGCAATGCCCACAACCCGTGAATAAGTAAAGTGAGTAAGACGCAGCGGCAGCGGTAGAGTCGCTGCCTTACAGCGGCAGAGACCCGGGTTCGATCCCGACTATGGCTGCTGTCTGTGCAGAGTTTGCACGTTCTCCCTGTGACCGCATGGGTTTTCTCCAGCTGCTCCAGTTTCCTCCCACAATCCAAGGACGTGGATTAATTGGGCTTCTGTAAATTGTCCCTAGTGTGTAGGATAGAACTAGTGCAGGGGTGATCGCTCGTCAGCATGGACTTGGTGGGCTGAGGGGCCTATTTCCACACTGTATCTTTTTTTTTTTAAACTGAAAAAGAAAATAAATTATCTCATAAGGGCTGCAATCAACTGTGCATCACCTTTGGCCCCATATTAGACTGAAGAAAGGTCTCGTCTGAAATGTCACCCATTCCTTCTCTCCAGCGAAGCTGCCTATCCGCTGAGCTACTCCAGCTTTTTGTGTCTATCTTCAGTTTAAACCAGTTCCTTACTAAGCAGCCCCGGAGAACATGGAAATATGACATCTTGGGTCAGGACCCTTCTTCAGACTGATGGAGTTTGTGTCTTGAAAGGGATTACGTGTTCTTCAAACCTGAACCTAAAACGTCACGTATCCGTGTTCTCCAGGGATGCTGCATGACCAGCTGAGTTACTCCAGCAATAGCAGCTGGGCTCTCAGATTCAAGAAGCACAATAAAGTGGAGCTATCAAATCAGGAGGTAGACACAAAATGCTGGAGTAACTCAGCGGGTCAGGCAGCATCTCTGGAGAGAAGGAACGGGTGACGTTTCGGGTCGAGACCCTTCTTCAGAAGGTCTCAACCTGAAACGTCACCCATTCCTTCTCTCCAGAGATGCTGCCTGACCCGCTGAATTACTCCAGCATTTTGGGTCTACCTTTGATTTTACATCTTTCTTACTATCAAATCAGGAATTAATTTTGAACCCAATTGCAGTTAAGAAAAATTAGCAAAAGAAAGAGCAGTTAAGCATTAACTCATTAACACGAGACTACATTCAAACAAGTGCCGGCCCAGGAAACGTTTAGTGTCCGCGTTCATTTAATTGACAGCGATCCAGTGTAGCCGCAGTAGCGTCCAATAGGGAGGTTCATCCCTGGGAATCAAAACATCCACAGATGCTGGATATCAGACTTTAAAACCGAGAAGGCCACAAAATGCGGGAGTAACTCAGCGGGCCAGGCAGCATCTCTGTAGACATGGATAGGTGAGTTTTTCGGTCAGAACCCTTCTTCAGGTTGTAGAAGGGTGTCGACCCGAAACATCGCCTGTTCATGTTTTTCCAAGGATGCTGCCTGGCCCGCTGGATTACTCCAGCACTTTGTGTCCTTTTGTGTATTAACCGGCATCTGTAGTTCATTGTTTCTGCATACTTAAAAACAGAGAATGCTGAAAACACTCAGCAGGCCAGGCAGCATGTACGGAAAGGGAAACAGAGTTAACACATTTCCAATGGTAACTCCTTTTCTTTTTCCACAGATGCTGTCTGGCCTACTGAGTGTCTCTAGCATCTTCAGTTTTTTATCTGAGTCTTCTTTAGGAATGCTTTTGCACTGTAGCCCTTATATTGCCTCACAGCGCTGATGGAAGAGGCCTAATATTAAATTATCCTGCCTGCCCTATGTGGCACACAATTAGCAAGGACGTTCCATCGAGAGTTAAATCATTAAAGGATCACCGTACTTGACTTTCCACCGCGTCATAGAAGATTTCTTTTCCCGAGGAATCAAATAGGAAAAGCTCCTGGGCACAGAAAAGAGAGAGAATATAACAAATCAATGTCCAATTGCTAAAAGTCATACTAAACAGAAACAGTTGGAAAATTTTAAAAACACTGCATATGCTGGAGTCTAAAACACAAAAATGCAATGCTGGTAAAAATGGCGGCATGGTGGCGCAGCGATAGAGCTACTGCCTTCCAGCACCAGAGACTCGGGTACGATCCTGTCTACGGGTGCTTGCCTGAACGGAGTTTGTACATTCGCCAAGTGACCTGCATGGGTTTTCTCCAGGTTTGTAGGTTAATTGGCTTGGTATAAATGTTAAATTGTCCCTGGTGTGCGTAAGATCGTGTTAGTGTGCGGGGATCGCCAGTCGGTGCGGACTCGATGGGGCAAAGGGCCTGTTTTTGCTCTGTGTCTCTAAACTAAATTAAACTGAACTAAAATTCAGCATATCAGAAAGCATCTGTGGGAAGAGAAACTGCCAGAGGTTCAGAAGGGTCGCCAACCCGAAATGTTGACTGTTTCTCTTTTCGCTCGTACTGCCTGACTTGCAGAGTTTTGCCAGCATTTTCTGTTTATGTACCAAACAGAACATTTCAGGGAGAACAGTCAAATGTTTCTTAATCACTCACCACACTGTCCGATGTGTCTGGTATGAGGACTGGATTTACAAAGATATCCACTCCAGTTGTCTAAACAGGGAAAAGAGTGTTAGTAGGTCCAATTTCCATACCAATCTGTAACCTCACAAATTAGACTTTCAATAAATCAACCAATGTTTACAAAATTCATACCCAAATAAATCGCTGGAAGTTGCATCCATGATGGGGATGACAGCAGATTTGTGATCAAGTTACAAGTAATCTAGAAGTCTGTACAAACAATCCAAAGATTAGTTTAGAGATATAGCACAGAAATAGACCCTTCGGCCCACCAGTTCCACGCCGGCCATCGATCACCCATTCACACTAGTTCTATGTTATCCCTCTTTCTCATCCACTCCCTACACACTAGGGCAATTTACAAAGGCTGATTCACCTATAAACCTTGCACGTCCTTGGGATGTGGGAGGAAACCGGAGCACCCAAAAAAACCCATCCGGTCACAGGGAGAACGTGCAAACTCCACAGAGTCAGCCCCCAAGGGCAAGATCTCCCGAGAAGCCGGGTCTCTGGCGCTGTGAGGCATCAGCTCTACCAGCTGCCTCATGCAGCCCTAATCTCCAGGTGTTCCGGTTTCTTCCCACACTCCAAAGACGTACAGGTTTGTAGGTTGACACAGAATGCTAGAGTAACTCAGCGGGTCAGGCAGCATCTCTGGAGAGAAGGAATGGGTGACGTTTCGGGTCGAGACCCTGAGCGATGCTGTGTCTGTCCCGCTGAGTTACTCCAGTATTTTGTGCCTACCTTCGATTTAAACCAGCATCTTCAGTTCTTTCTGACACAGCTTTTGTAGGTTAATTTGCAATGATAAGTTGCAAAATTGTCCTCTTAGTGCGCGCAAGTTAGTTGGTCTATGGGGTGATCGCTGGTGGGTGCAGACTCGGTGGGCCAAAGAGCCTGTTTCCATGCTGTATCACTAAAGTCTAAAAGTCCTGGCAACATACTCGTAAACCTTCCCCGCACTCTTTCCAGCATCAATTTGCCTTCAGCCAGTTTGTCTCTTGCCTGACTCAGCCTTGTTTCTGACAGATGCACTTTGCTTTTTGACTGAACACAAAATCACCCTCCTTGTGATTGCACCATGTTCGTGCTTTGCTTTAAAGCTTTTCTCAGCAAACGGGAGGACAACAGCTGCTCCAAGCAGGTTGCCACCGTCCACTCAGCATCTTTTTTGAGACAACTAACTGCGTGAATCTTCAGCACAGGGGGGGCAATGAGGCTATCTCCCAAACATCTTCATCGTCCAAGTTGTCAAATTCTTGCAATTTCTCACTTCAACAAGTGAACGCTCGAGTCCCTCCCTCCAAAAGCGAAAACTGCAAATCTTGGAAATCTGAAATGAAAATAGAAAACGGCTGGTCAGGCAACTTCTGTGAAGGGAATGTTTCACAGATGCTGTCCGACCTGCTGAGTGTTTTCAATATTTTCTGTTTTTCATTTTTGTTGGGCCAAGTTGGGCCAAAGTGCCTGTTTCCACGCTGTATCTCCATAACCAAGCTATTGTGTGACATGCATTAGGACAACCACTGGTGTCAAATTTCTTTCCATATTCCTACCTTCCATCAAGCCTTGTTCACGCATTGGGCCAATACTTGTAATGCCCACATTGCAAATTACTAGACTGGAAACCAATCTTTTTTTTACAAAATCCCTCCAACTTTCAACTTTGCAGTGCTCTGAAGTATCCACACATATCCACCTTTGTCATTTTGAACTTCCCGAATTTTTAATGCCCTGCCATTGGTAGTCTTCAGCCTAAATTCTGGAACATCCTAAAACGCTACTTTTTTTCTTAAGACACTCCTGAATATATACGGTACAGCACAGAAACAGGCCCTAGAACCCACAATGTCTGTGCCGAACACGAGTTAAACCAGTCTCCTTTGCTTGCAAGTGATCTATATCTCTCCATTTCCTGCCCATAAAAAAGCCTATTAAATGCCACAAACAAATCTCCCTCCACCACCACCCCAGCATGTCTTCCGGGAACCCACCATCCTCTGTTTAAAAAACTTGTCCAATATCTTGACACATACCTCTGCTCATTTATCTCTGAAGAGATCTTCAAAGAGAAATTCTTTGAGGAGTTCGACATCTTAAAGGCTTTGTATAATGTAACTTATTTTTAGGATGCCAACTTTAAAAAATACATCTTCTCATGATCAGCCTCAATTGTCAAGACCTGTTAAATGAGAATTTGCTGCCTTATTTATCTACAAAAATGCATCAACTGAGAGAACGGGAATATAGTTTTGACATTGAGGGTTGATGGGCACATTGGGTGGCACAGTGGTGCAGCAGCGGTAGAGTTGCAGCCTTACAACGCCAGAAACCCGGGTTCGATCCTGACTATGAGTGCTGTCTGTACGGAGTTTGTACATTCTCCCTGTGACCGCATGGATTTTCTCTGGGTCCTTCAGTTTCCTCACACACTAAAAAGACATACAGGTTTGTAGGTTAATTGGCTTCGGTAAAATTGTAAATTGTCCCTAATGTGTAGATAGTGCTAGTGTACGAGGATGGCTGGTCGGCGCAGACTCGGTGAGCCAAAGGACATGTTTCTGCGCTGTATCTCTGAAGTCTAAAGATCAGTCTGGATGGGATTTAATGGGAAAGCAAGCTTGAAGCTGAATGGCCCTTCGAATAAACATCACTTCTGGAGTTTTTTTCCAATGCTAAAAAAAAGATGAACACACCTACCAAGGTATAATTTTTTAGAAAATGAGCACTTTCACTACGGAATACTTGCACCAAAGCACTTTTCCCAACAGTGGAGTCGCCTAAAGGAGAGAGTTGAACAATGATGTTAAAAAGACATATAATACACACAATTTAGTGGAATCTGGTTAAATAGCAAATACTGGGGGAAACACAGCAGGATAGGCAGCATCAGTGGAAAGAAAAACCTTATGTAAACGGTGCAGAATTCTTCATCACAGGTGGCATGGTGGCGCAGTTGCTGCCAGGAACCCGGGTTCGATCCCGACTACGGGTGCTTGCCTATACGGAGTTTGTACGTTCTTCCCGTGACCTACATGGGTTTTCTCCGAGATCTTGGATTTCCTCCCACACGCCAAAGACGTAGTTTGTAGGTTAATTGGTATAAATGAAAAAATTGTTCCTAGTATATGTAGGATAATGTTAATATGTGGGGATCGCTGGTCGGCGCAGACCCGGTGGGCCAAAGGGCCTGTTTCCATGCTATATAACTAAACTAAAAATCAGAAACTTTGACAAAGGATTCTAGATCTGAAATATTAACTATTGATCTTTCCACAGATGCTGCCGGACGTAATGTTTTCAACATTCTTGATTTATATTTAGAATTTCCAGCATGTGTCTTTTTTTCCGTATACTGAAATATGGTAGAATATGACTGTACCAGTAATCCAGAAGATGCTATTCATAATCCAATTGAAATCTCAGTAAACTAGACTTTCCTCTCAGCAGTTCACCACTTGATACATCTGCGCACTTCATGGCGAACTTAATTTTTGTAGACCTTTGTCCCCCTTTTCCCACCATTGACAGTTTGATTGATAGAAAGATACAACATGGAAACAGGCCTTTCGGTCCACTGAGTCCACACAGACTATCAATCACCCGTTCAGACTAAATGTAGAAACAAAGAACTGCAGGTGCCGATTTATACCAAAGAGAGACACAAGGTGCTGGAATAACTCAACGGGTCAGACAGCATCTCTGGAGAAAAAGAATGAGTGACCTTTCGGGTTGGGATCCTTCTTCTATCCCGACCCGAAACTTCACCCATCCTTTTTCACCAGAGATGCTGCCTGATCCGCTAAATTACTCCAGCACTTTGTGTCTACCTGTTCACTAGTTCTACGTTATCTTGCTTTCACTCCATTTCTTACACACAATGAGCAATTTACAGTAGCCAACTCACCTACAAACCGGCACGCCTTTTGGATGTGGGAGAAAATTGGAGCATCCAGTGGAAAGTTACAGGAAGAACGTGCAAACTCCACAGACATCTCCCCAGGTCAGGTTTCTGATACTGTGAGGCAGCGCCTCGACTAAATGTGCAACTGTGCTCCCCATACCTATTTAAATACAATTCTGTTTCTTGGGAGGTACAGGGAAGGGTCAAAGTGTACTGAGGTCAACAGGTCCTCTCTGCAATCATCATTAAAGGAAAAATAAAATACACAAAGGTGAGGAAGTAACTCAGTGGGTCAGGCAGCATCTCAGGAGACCAGGACCTGACTGATGAAGGGAGGAAGAAAGCTGGATGAGAGGTGGAAGAAAACCAAACCTAGATGGTATTTGGTTGATACAAGTGAGACAATAGACAATAGACAATAGGTGCAGGAGTAGGCCATTCGGCCATTCTAGCCACCACCGCCATTCAATGTGATCATGGCTGATCATCCACAATCAGTTCCCGTTCCTGTCTTCTCCCCATATCCCCTGACTCCACTATTTTTAAGAGCCCTATCTAGCTCTCTCTTGAAAGCATCCTGAGAACCGGCCTCCACTGCCCTCTGAGACAGAGAATTCCACAGACTCACCACTCTCTGTGAGAAAAAGTGTTTCCTCGTCTCCGTTCTAAATGGCTTACTCCTTATTCTTAAACTGTGGCCCCTGGTTCTGGACTCTCCCAACATCGGGAACACATTTCCTGCCTCTTGCGTGTCCAAACCCTTAGCGTAGAAACATAGAAATTAGGTGTAGGAGTAGGCCATTCGGCCCTTCGAGCCTGCACCGCCATTCAATATGATCATGGCTGATCATCCAACTCAGTATCCCGTACCTGCCTTCTCTCCTTAGCCACAAGGGCCTCCTGATCCCCTTAGCCACAAGGGCCACATCTAACTCCCTCTTAAATATAGCCAATGAACTGACCTCAACTACCCTCTGTGGCAGAGTTAACAGAGAGACATTAACAATCTTATATGTTTCAATGAGATATCCTCTCACCCCTCTAAACTCCAGAGGGGGAAGGAAAGAAAGGTTCTGACCCAAAACGTCATATATCTCCATTAAACTTTGTCCCCCTCTCACATTATAGGCATACCCTCTGGTGTCCCGCTGAGTCACTCCAACATTTTGTTGATTTATGAATTATGAGCTCCCCGCCAGCAGCGAGGCGCTGGGACATGGCTTGGCGAGGCAGCAGGCGCTACACAAATAAAGCTTCACTCAGTATGAAGATGGGTCTCGGCCCGAAATGTCCCACATTCCTTCTCTCCGGAGATGCTGCCCGACCCGCTGAGCTACTCCAGATGTGTGTGTCCATCTTCATCATCAATGGACCACAGTGGGCTCCACTTTTCCTTGATGGGTGCCAGCTCTGATGTTCTGAACCTTTTAATACCTCCCCCTCCCCGACCCATTCCTTCTCTCCAGAGATGCTGCCCTCCCCGCTGAGTTACTCCAGCACTTTGTGTTTATCTTCGGTTGAAGCCAGCATCTGCAGTTGCTCCCTGCACATTCCCTTCACTCAACTCACCGGCCAGGAGGCATTTGGCCCGTAGTTTCACCATGCCTGCCGCTCGCTGGTAGCGGATTCCCGGCTCGCCAACCGGTTAGCTTGACCAATGCAAACCCAACATTGAAAAGATACGATCGCAATTGAACAACAAGCAGCTCTTCCAAACGTCCCCAGCTCTGCCTCAGGCCTCCACTGCGGCCTTGGTTACCGCTCCCCCGGCAACCGCCGGGCCCGCCCCTTCTGCATGTGCCCCGCCCACAATCCTCCTTCTCATTGGCCACCACCCGTGTCGCTCATATTCCCCGCCATGTCATTCGCTTGTTCCCTGTCATTCAAACCATTCGCACCGCCCCTACTTCCTCTGGTCTTGGAGAAGAACCCTGTGGTGGCAATATTGACATTTTACAAATAACTATTAATGCTTGTGAACTTCCATTTTACATTCAAGATAGGTTTATTATTTAGCAATCAACCTCTTGGGTCAGGGAGACAACAGGCACATGTTAACATCTTATCTGCTGTTCCTTGTACCCACATCTTAACCTGGCTTGATCTCCAGTGTGGGAAGCAAGAAAAAAATTCCAGTGTGGGAAGCAAGAAGATACTAGGGGCTTCTCTAGTATCTTTAGTAGGAAGGAACTGCAGATGCTGGTTTACACCGAATATAGACACAACATGCTGGAGTAACTCAGGGGGACAGGCAGCACCTCTGGATAGAAGGAATGGGTGACGTTCCTTGTCGAGACCCTTCTTCAGACACCCATTGCTTCCATCCAGAGATGCTGCCTGTCCTGCTGAGTTACTCCAGCATTTTGTGCCCATTTGGAAACGTCCCCAACTAATCCCTCGTCCAGTTTTCTTGCATTCTGTTTCTTCATAGTCTGCTGTTCACCACCCCAAACCTTCACACAAAACAACCTCCATTGACTCTATCTAAGCTTCACGCTGTCACAGCAAGGCCACCAGAATAATCAACGACGAGACTCACCCCGGTCACTCACTCTTCTCCCCTCTGGCAAGAGGTACAGAAGTGTGAAAACATACTTCCAGATTCAGGGATAATATCATTCAGGGACAGGAAACATCATTCCCTTTTTCATGTATCTGTACACAGGTGACTCAATTGTAATCATGCAGTCATTCCACTGACTATTTAGCATGCAACACAAGCTTTGTGTGTGCACGTGACAGTAAACTAAACATGTGACAAAATAACTAAACAGTTACATTTTCTTTTTTTTTTAATGCCCTGACCTTGTGCTGTAAACTCAATAGCCTATGATCACCCAATGACTGAACTTTATTGTATAAGATCACAAGGGAAATAGATAGGGTGGATGCACCCAGAATAGGGGAATCCAGAACCAGAGGATTAGGTTTAAGGTGAGAAGGGAAACATTCAATAAGAATCTGCAAGGCAATTTGTCCCACACTGAAGGTGGTGAGTGTAAGAAATGAGCTGCCAGGAGGAAATTTAGGCAGAAATTTTAACATTTGAAAGGCAATTGTACAGGTACATGGATAGAAAAGGTTTTGTGGGATATGGGCAGGTGCGACCAGTGAAGACTTAGTCAGCGTGGACAAGCTTGGCTACTCTCTTCAATAAGCCTGTCAGTCCCATTCCCAAATATTTGGAGTAAACCTGCAAATTATTTTGCCTTGTGCCTAGTTTTCTTTTAAAGTACAGATTCCACCTCACTTAGCCCGATACCTACAAATGTTTCCACTAGTAGGAGAGTCTAGGACTAGAGGACATAGTCTCAGAATTAAAGGTCCTTCTTTTGGGAAGGAGATGTGGAACATTTCTTTAGTCAGAGAGCAAATCAGATGAATTATTTGCCACAGAAGGCTGTGGAGGCCAAGTCAGTGAATACTTTTAAGGCAGAAATAGATAGATTCTTAATTAGTAAGGATGTCAGGGTTTACTGGGAGAAGGTACGAGAATGGGGTTTGTAGGGGAGATAGGGGTGGGAGATTGCAACCTTCACGTGGTCCGCCCTGTTTCAACGAATGCAATTAACTGGCTTGCACAATCAAAGAAAGTCAAATAGAACAAGTTGTCCTACAACTTTAGGCTGTGCACGCCATACGCAAGGGGAAGATAGATCAGCCATGATCGAATGGAGGAGACCTGATGGGCCGAATGGCCTAATTCTCAGGCTATGACTTCTAGACCTAGACTCTCCCACTAGTGGAAACATCCTCTCCACAACCACTCTATTTAAACCTTTCACTATTCTGCATGTTTCAATGAGATCCCCCCTCATTCGTCTAAACTCCAGCAACTACAGGCCCAGTGTCGACAAGCACTCATCATAGGTTAACCTACTCATTCCTGGGATCGTTCTTGTAAACATCCTCAGTGACCCTCTCCAGAGCCAGCATATCCTTCCTCAGCTATGGTGCCCAAAATTGCTCACAATGCCTAAAATTGCTCAAAAGAGCAAGGCGTAGAAGAATATGGAAATAATGCAGATAGGCACGATGGTTTGCACAGTGGGCCAATAGGCCACAGTAGGAACATTTTCTTTGCAAAGTGCCGAAATATGGCGACTGTGCATTTGTGGGTTGGGCAAAGAACTTCAGTGTGCATACGTGACAATGAACCATTGAAAGACCTCTATAGAAGGAACTGCAGATCTGGAGTTAAAAAAATAGGTCACAGGAGGTGTGAGTTGGCACTTTGTAGAGATCGTCTGAAGAATCGACCCGAAACGTCGCCTAAGATGCTGCAAGTTTCTCCAGTACCCATTGAAAGACCTCTATCTCTGCTATACAACTGACTAAAACATTAGTGTCAATAATTTGCAATTCTTAATACTCACCTCCACCAAACAGGGATAGCAGCAATAGTATCAAATGTTTTAACCAAGATATCTATTTTGCCAATTATGTTTATTTAGGAAATTTTTGGAGATTTTTTAAAGCGACAAATTTACACGTGACATCTTGAAGAGATCCAGTCAAACTAACAAATGTTCAATCTGAGTTTGATGATCAGAAAAACATTCTTGATTCATTAACTCACATCGACCTAGTTCAGCAGAAGATACTAGGATTCTCTTAAAAATGCAATCACTCCAACCTAAATATTTGCAGCCCTGCATTAAAGTTCTCCAGTCTTGTACAGCTCTTTGCCTCCACCACTAATTACAATTCCATATCGTGGCTCCAAACTCAAATTCATTCCATAAATTTTACCATTACATTTTCCACTTTTGAGTTTTCACTCATTCCATCTCATTGCCCGATAAGAGCCAGCAATAAAAGCTGAATACCCAAAGCACATTGCAATTCAAACAGCATTCATGATGAAAGTCAATTTCAGATTAAGGACTTTATGGGACAGAGATTGGTGGTGGTAGATTGACAATGTTTATATATTGTGGTTTTCCTTATATGTTGCCCTTACCCATCAAAGGAGTCTACAAGAGTTGCTGCCTCACAAAGGCAGCCAGCACCAGAGACCCACACCACCGTGGCCACGCTCTCATTTTACGAGTGCCATTGTGAAGTAATGGTGAATGAAAATGTAACGTCCAGGAGCAGCTTCTTCCCTCCGACCATCAGGCTATTAAACACTATAACCTCCAAATAGGCTCCAAACTATATAGACTTGGGGCATTATTGTTGACTTTGCACTAGCAGTTTATTATTTGACAGCTTGCATTTTTATATATACTGATCTTTTTTCATTGTTGTTTATTATAATATTTGCAGAGTACTAAGTTTACATATATGCTGTGTGGCTGCCAGTAGGAAATTCATTTTTCAGTTTTGGGACTGATGACAAAACATTCTTGGCCTACTCAGTTATAGACTGATACATAATGGGTACTCTTCTAAAATAGTTTTGTTTTACATTTGGAAACCCTGGTTAATGGGGAAAGCAGCAATGGAATGTGGACATGGATTTCCGTGATCCATTGAAATGACCTGCGTATTGAAGATCAGAAGTGGTAGAGAGAGAAAATTACGTTTGTCACAAAGCGGGGTTGACTGGATAACAGTAATGTTACAGGATAAGTTGTCACAATTACTTTAAAACCAGTAGTTCGAGATAGAAGAGCAAAACAGTTTTAAAGTTACAGCCACATCTGTAAAGGGAGGCTGCCCAAAGCTGTGGGCCGCAACATGTCTACAAGAAAAATGCTCTAGTACAAATTTATATTTGGGCATTACTGGAGCGATGTGCGATGTAGGAGACTAGAGCCAAGGATTGTGGGATGGGCAATTAACGAGTCAACTAGGGTCGCTCTTGTAGGCTAATGAAGATTTGCCACACTCAATCTGTACATGATTTTGCAATGTAGAATCCTAGCATCAGCAGTGCTTTGCCACAAGAACTGAAACTATGGCCGATGGCCATGCATTGAAATTGAAAGTAATCTTCAGACTTTTAATCCTGAAATGCAACAAAGACAGTGGTAAACCAGTACCAACATAAGAAAGCTTAAGCAATACACTGCTGTTATGGTACAAAGCTTGGCATGGTTATCCCTATGGCTAAATCCAATTACGCTGAAAAACCAGATGGCAAGAGCAGCAGGGGAAAATATGACACCATGCCAAGCCAAGAACAGGGACAGCTGTAATGATCCCAAAAGGAATACTGTGAACCTTTGGAAACTCACAGTAAGGGAAATGAAAAGGTTATAGCAGGCATTAATCAGGTCAGAAGCAAACTTTTGAATGTAAATGAACCAAACATTCTTAAAGATGTAAATTGCTTTTTGAAAGCAGTATTTATTGAAGAATACAATCACAGCAGGATCAAAGTTGCAATTGACAAAATTGGCCCACGGTTTATGCAGTTTCCTCCTTTGCAATTCTATCCTTCTTCAGTGGTCCCTGGAAGGAGAAAGACAATAGGAAGATTAAGAACAAACCACAAGAGTGGGTCAGAACAAAGTCATTCAATTGGTCAGCTAACAGTAGGCAGAATTTTTCTGGTTAGCAAGATCTATATGTGCTCGATGGATCACTGGTGTTAACGTTTAAAGTTGTATAAATGACAAAGCCACAAAAAAATGCTATAATGTAAGCTTTTGTTATACACATTACTGTTGGCATGACTATCTAGTGCCTTTTGAAGAATGAAGTATATTCACTGGTTTTCCTTTATCCACAGTGACTGTTTGGAAAGGACACACAAGCCATAGATCTGACAAATTGAGTACATTGTAAAACAATTTTGGCAGGGTAATAAAAATATTATCAAATGATTCGAGACACGTGTTACAGAAATGAACGACCACAATTCTAGGTAGATCACTCACCATGAACGCCTTCTTCTCTTCAATGGTCTGGAAGCGACCATGACCAAACTTGGAAGAGGTGTCAATGAATTTCAGGTCTATCTTCTCCCCAGCACGACGGCTAGTTTGAACCAACAGTGACTGCAGGAGACAAGGGGAAAAAAAGTAAGTGATCTGCAGAAGGAATGACAGCTAGATCTGAAGATACTTGAAATTGGGATAGTTGCATTTGAAACCTGGACTGCATGCTAAGCCAGTATATCCACTAGATTAAATGAGGTTGACAATCCCACCAACTCTTAAGACCAAGAATGCAAGTCTTCCACACACGGCTTGCAGCAGTGCAATGTACCTACCATCATGATCCCTTGAATAGAAGACCATTAATAGATTCCAATCACATGGACACACCCATCATTAATCTTTTACCACATCCTCATATAAAGGAACTTAATGGCAACTAATAGCCGACATAACTCAATGGGTTCACTAACGTCCTACAAGGTATTAACTACTTCCCCTGCACTGGGTGGCCAATTATGACTTTGCCAGTGACATGTACACGTTAAACTTCCGGACAATCTTAACCCCATTAGCAGTTTATCCTTCGCTCCAGATTCCAGCATCTGCAGTCTCCTGTGTCATGACTTGAGCGTGCATTTTGACTTCAAGACACAGGCTGAGAAATGTGCCACAGGATATTGTACAATCTCCACAATATCCGTCAAGTCAAAATTCACATTTAACTGAAGATTAGAGATGCTGGACACTGGCGCAAAAGATAAACAGCTAAAGGGGACTCCGCATGGCACGCTGCCTGACCCCAAGGATCCCCTCCAGTACATTTACATGACCTGACTCCAGCTGCAGCATTTCCCATCTGCAAATGGGTAGGAACAAATACTTGGCTGAGTCAACAACAATAATATAGTAATCACCTTGCGCAGAGTGAGCACACGCTTCTTGGTACCAACCACGCAGCCTTTCACCATGAGGAAGTCATTGGTCACTTCACCATAATGGGGGAATCCTCCCTGCAGAAGCAATGAGTGCAGTTAGAACCTGAAGCCTTCAACATCACGGATGTAGAGTGCCATTGATAATCTGTTAACTCACCAGAGGGTTGATGCTCTTGTCTGTCAGATCATACTCTGTAGAAGCATTGTTCTTCACTAACTTGCCATCCTTTGTTTGGTAGCCTCCCCCTATCCTGTAAATCTGAAAAGGGGATAGTTCTGTTACATTTCAGTTCGGAAGGGATTTGCTACAACAGGAATGCCTTGAAGCTTTAACCAGCACAAAGCCAAGGACACCCGTCTAAGCAAGGCAGCAGTTTTCATACCAGCCATACAAACTAACATACTGAAGTCAAAACTAAGTTACAGGAGATGCAACAAATTTCACAAAATTCCACCTGGACACTTGATTTGTTCACATTAACACACACACAAAAAAAAAATGTTTTTGCTGCTGGAATATCATGGATCAGCAATTCTGTTTGCACATTAAGAAATTCGGAGCCCAAGGTGAAATAATCAGATCACACTACGGGGAAAAAAAGCTTCGGAAATGATTGAGGAAAGAAAACTTTGAACTAGTTTGGTCCCCAATTTCACAGCTGAGCGGTGAAGCAAAGCCAATTGACAATGAAGACTTTCCCAGCAACACAAAATTCTGACATTTCGATCATTCTTTATGTCCCTACCTTCTTGTTGATCTCAGTGCGGTGGTGGTAACCTTTCTGACCTGCACGAGCAACAGAGAAAGCCACGCGGGCAGGGTGCCAAGCTCCAATGCAAGCAACCTTGCGTAGACCTTTATGAGTCTTCCTCGGTAGTTTCTTTGTGTGCCAACGGCTTGTCACCCCTCGGGAAGAGAAAGACTAGCTATTAGTGATGGTCAACAGGCTATTAAAATACAACTACTCTTAAACTCATCATTGGAGTAGATCTCAGAAGGAAGGCAGTATGGAGGATCCTCATTAGAATCAGGTGCTATTGCTAACACTTATTCCACGTGTTCTCATCATGTGTACTCCCCTAAAGAGCAGAAAGTTTACCCAAAGTCTATTATACAGTTAATTCCACATACACTAGATAAAAGCGTAAACAAGTTAATTCCCCGACTATAATCAAGCAAAAGCGAAATGCGCATGGTCCTTACCCTTGAAGCCATGGCCCTTGGTTACACCGATGACATCGATCATCTCATCTTGACCAAACACGGAAGTAATGGGAACTTGCTGCTCCAGCTTCTCCCTTGCCCAGTCAACTTTGTCTGCAATGGTTCCTCCATTCAACTGGATCTCCATGATGTGCGATTTTTTCTGGCGCAAAGGGAGCAGGCGCATCTGTAAAATAATTAAAAGTTAAGAACGATAGTTCAAGGGTACAACGCTGCACCACTAACCCATTCCTCGACCACCGCTGGCACTATAACCGTGACCACCTACATTTCAATATGACATTTATTCTGGCCCAATCTATGGCTGCTCAAATGTTTCTACTCTCTAAAAACGGCTACTCTCCCCACATTCCATTAACTCACCCAGATCCTATCACTCGCTTACATTAACTCCATTACCCGCTTGTGTCACCTGCCACTTCCATGACCCTTCCAGGCCCCAGAACTTCCTCCAAATTCAATCCCAAAACATTGGATGAACTGCACCCCATACATGCTCCTAAATTAAATGGAAATGCTAGAATTCTTCAAAGCTCAGGTTTCTTGATGTCAAAAGCCAATGCTTATTAGAAAGTTAAATAAGAATCTGCATGTTTAATTACTATTATTGCTCTGGTCATTTGAATGAATCAGTGAAGTCCAGGTATAAACCCCATTAGTACTCCTGAACCCTTTCCAAATCTACAAACCTATTTCAAAATAGTCCCTGTCATATATACCAGTCTATAACCGAGCATCCTATTGAGGATTAACCACAACGTGTAAACTATAGACAACCTATTATCAATCAGTGTCCCTTAATAGATATTTTGACTGGGCAGACAAGATATCTATATTTCAAAGTGAAGGCCTTCTACAACTTCACTTCCTCCTCACTCAAACTATTCATCTAAAAGCTTTAATGTATGGTCTGCAGAAAACTGCAATACCTCTACAAAATGCAAGAAATTGCTAGGAAAACTTTGATTTCCATTGGATTTAATACTAGGACACAATATTTTGCAGGTACAATCGCGTCACCAACAGCAATTATAGGGACTGCAGTAGCCAAATGCGGGATGTTTTACTCTGGATACCCCAAATATACTAAATCAGGTCAAGTCCTGGAGCTTACCTGTGTGTGAGCAATGATGCGAATAGCTTGGCAGTACTTCTTCATGCTGTTCAGATCCTTCTCCAGCTGTTTCTTGCCATCATCATCTTGCCACTTCTTGCAATACTTTGTGAAGGCCTTCTTTTTGGACTTGTACCTTCATGAAGAGACAGAGAACATTGGCACGACCCTTCATCACACACTGTGCGAGCGGAAGGAATCAGCACCACAGAGGAGGGGAGGCTCATTGTTGGGATCTAAGGATAGTTTCATCCAACAAGCGGAGCCAGAGCTCATCAAACTGTGTTGCCACAGTCGAGCGGAGCTGCTGATAATCAAATCCACATTTTAAACATCATCCGCTTAGAATTTATTTAAAAATTACTTTGGAATTGCTTGGCACATTTACCAGTTCTTGTAGAAGCGCCTCTTGCATTCGTCACTGATATGCTCTGCAAAGATAGTTTTGAAGGTACGAAGCCCACGAGGAGTCTCAACATAGCCAACAAGACCAACGATGACCATCGGAGGAGTTTCAACCACTGTAACAGCCTCCACCACCTCCTTCTTGTTCACCTCTGCGGGAGATTATCAGGAATGTTAATAAGATTATTGTTTTATCAGAAATCATAGTACAACTAGTTTAGCCAGTCACTGGAATTGCTGCAATGTAGCTGGCAGAATAAGCAGAATATCATCTACAGATAGAACAAAGGTTTCCCACAAAGCTAACGACAGAGAAGCTGTCTATTCCGCTGAGCTACTCCAGCTTCTTGTGTCTATCTTCAGTTTAAACCAGTTCCTTCCTAAGCAGCCCCAGAGAACATGGAAAGATGACATCTTGGGTCAGAACCCTTCTTCGAACTGATGGAGTTTGTGTCTTGAAATGGATTAAGTGTTCTTCAGACCCGAACCAAAACGTCACACATCCTGTTCTCCAGGGATGCTGCCTGACCAGCTGAGTTACTCCAGCAATAGCAGCTGGGCTTTCAGATTCAAGAAGCACAATAAAGTGGAGCTATCAAATCAGGAGGTAGACACAAAATGCTGGAGTAAGTCAGCGGGACAGACAGCATCTCTGGAGAGAAGAAATGGGTGATGTTTCGGGTCGAGACCCTTCTTCAGTTCCACAATATTACAATGTTCCACAGGGTATAGGAACAAAAGCTAAACCAGACAAGTACTACAATCAGGAAACACGACCATCAGCAAAAGCCACCATAAGTGGCTGTTTCTGTCCGCCCGTCGAGTTTTTCATCATGTGTAGTTGCACAAGTCATCACTATCACCCTCAACCCAGTCCTTACAAATATTCAAGGTTACAAATGGCACCATACTTTGCCCCATGTGATTAAAAAATATTATTACTTTGCCTATCATCTCAACCGCAAGGGCACCCAACTTCCACCATGTACACTATCAAATTCACATCTGGGGGGCTGATCAATCTGCCTGTTCCTTGTTCTCAGATGTTTAACAGGACCACAATCTCAAATATGCCAATGTGAATTTGCAGGGAACTCACAATTTTTGTGTAATTTGCATGGTCCAGACTGGGATAAAGGCCATCAGGCTGCCACGCTCTGTCCAAAAGCCCAAGACTTTGCATTAGTGCATGTAACTAAGTGAACAGACAGCCCATCCTCACAATGTTGTAGACAGACAGAAGTCATGTATACAATGCATTTAAAGCAGCAGACATTGGCTAATTGACATTAGTGCATCTCATTTACTGACTGCCTGCAAGTGCTAGCATGTACTAAAGCTCAATAAACTTGGTTGAATTGTATTTCCTCCAAGATATTGCTTGGGTAAATGTTAGCAGCTTTTTGTTTTACTGCAAACTGGGGGATTCAGAGGTATAAGCAAAGGGCAATATACGTAGGACATGGAGCAAATTTAAAAGATATATCACTGCTAGTAAGGGCAGTAGAAGTTAGCTGTAACTTTCCAAAAGAGGGGGAAAATGGAGACAGGAATTAATACTGGAAACAAAATGGCAGCCAAATTAAATCAATACTTGATTTACAAAAACAATCAATACATATTGATATATTTACAGTACAATCAATACATATTTACATATTTACAGTACAATCAATACATATTTACAATACATTTTAGTGTAGAAAATGCTACCAATATCCCACAAAATATCCAATGAACTGGTTACAAGTAATGTGGAGAATCCGTAGCAATCTCTACCACGAGGAATTCAGTATTGGAAAAACTAAGGGGAATAAAGTAGAATCAGATCAACTCGTTAAGAGCCAGGACAAATCCAATAGGCCAAATGGCCTCTGCTTATTGATTTGTAAGTTTCGATTCCTTCAACCAAGAATGGCAAGCACACAAAGTATGTTAACAACATATCCTATATGTTCATTCAGTCCAACTGCTTCCACAGGCTATGTGACATAATGCAACTAATAAGTGATCATATAAGAAAAATATTAATTTATTCTGACATTTCGATGAATTGAAAGATGGCAGCCATTTGACAGAATGGATGCTTTTAAGTCATCTCCTGATAGTAGAAAACTTAAACTGGGACAAAGGCTCGTGCACAGATTAGAATTCCTTTGTGCAGACACAAAATGCTGGAGTAACTCAGGGGGTTAGGCAGCACCTCTGAAAAAAGGAATAGGTGATGTTTCGGGTCGAGACCCTTCATCAGCCTTTCATGGGGTTGGGAAGTTAGAATTATTTATCCTGAATGGAAAGTCATTAAATATATTAAAGGTCGATAGGATTTGCAAGACATGGGGACAAAAGGTCAAAGCAAGGATCAATTACACGCAAGATATTAAGGCCCACGTGTCTTTTTACTATACAGTACTCGGGTTTCTGCTGCACACGGATAATTAAACATTACTCACTCGATCCAGGCCTGTCAACATCCCGCACAATATGGGTCATGCCAGCCTTGTACCCCAGGAAGGCGGTCAAGTGGACGGGCTTGCTAGGGATCGTCCTTGGGGAAGCTCTTCACTTTCCCCCTGTGCCTGCGGCTCCTCTTGCGGGGCAGGAAGCCCAGGGAGCCATGCCTGGGGGCCGAGAACTTGCGATGAGACTGAAAGGAGGGAAGAGTGGTGCGAAAACACAATGTTAACTAGGCAAGCACAACCAAAAAAAAAACAAAAATCATCCAACCTCATAATAACTTAGAATAGTTCTAAAAGTCTAAGTGCAATACGTGAAACTACTCCACTTGGAGTTATGTATCTATCTCAATAGAAGTGCATTTTTCTCATTTTAAACCGACTCAAATGACATTTAGAGCATTGCACAATGAAGATAAAACTAAAATAAACGTTTTTTCTCCCCCCAGGTTACAATCACTACATTGTAAACCATGGATATTATTAAGGGCTTTGAGGAATCCAGTTTAAATTCCATATGGAATATTTTGGAGGACCAAGAACCAAGAATCTCTTCTCCACAGCCTGGCCTAGTTTTCAGGACTCCATTTTAGAGGAGGCTGCACATATTTTCCCAAATTCACCGCTTAAATTACTTTGAAATGAGGAAATATCGGCATCAACGGCAAACTAAATCATCCTCGCACCGTTGTGGTCAAACATCGGAGGCTGAAACAACAGGATGGCTCCGATGTTATTCGGATTGTATCTCAACGGGTGAAGATGGCAGTCGCCATTTTGTACCAGGCGTACGACAAATAAAAGAACCGCCATCCTGCTTTAGTTCTTTAAAATACCCGACTCATATAACGCTCAGATGATTATTAGACGCGGCCGATTGAAGCTGGTGGCTGCAGCGAGGCGCTATGTGATCGGATGGCGGTGATATTTGGAGATGCGGCACTCACCATCTTGCACTCGGGCCTGAGAGAGAGAGGAGGCTTGGGCCGCGCATTCGCCCTTTTATACCGCGGTGGCAACGTCACTTCCAGGAACCAAGTCTAGTGCTGCCATCAATCAAAGATACTAGAGGAGGCTCCTCTGGTATCTTTGCCATCAATGGCATTATGTGAATCATCACATACAACTTAAACTTACAAAGGAATGGCATAATGTAAATCAACACATACAACTTAAACTTACAAAGGAATGGCATTATGTGAATCATCACATACAACTTAAACTTACAAAGGAATGGCATGATGTAAATCAACACATACAACTTAAACTTACAAAGGAATGGCATGATGTGAATCAACACATACAACTTAAACTTACAAAGGAATGGCATTATGTGAATCAACACATACAACTTAAACTTACAAAGGAATGGCATGATGTAAATCAACACATACAACTTAAACTTACAAAGGATACAAGGATACAAAGGACATTTATTATCACATACACCAAATGGTGTAGTGAAATTTGACTTGCCAAACTTGTTTTATTCTTTTCAGTACATTTTATTATATTATTTTTCTCATTGGGTTTCTTGGTTAAACATTTAGCTTGTAGAAACATGGAAACATAGAAAATAGGTGCAGGAGTAGGCCATTTCGGCCCTTCGAGCCTGCACCGCCATTCAATGTGATCATGGCTGATCATCCAACTCAGTATCCTGTACCTGCCTTCTCTCCATACCCCCTGATCCCTTTAGCCACAAGGGCCACATCTAACTCCCTCTTAAATATAGCCAATGAACTGGCCTCAACTACCTTCTGTGGCAGAGAATTCCACAGATTCACCACTCTCTGTGTGAAAAAACATGTGTGTTTGTTAACATGTAGATAGCTTATTATTGAATATGAAGTTAGTTATTGTCCGTTAGCATAAGTGTGCATAGGTCAAGTCAATTTTATTTCTATAGCACATTTTAAAAACAACTCTCATTGGACCAAAGTGCTTTACATTAGTGCAGGTACTAACTTGCTACAAACAGTTGTACAGTAGTTTATGGTTTAGTTTGGCATTGGACTTGGGTTTTCTTGGTTGAGCACCTATCCTGTCTTAGCACAAGTACTAATGTGTTTTAGCAGTAATTTAAACTTTCACCATTATTTATAGTCATACAGCATGGACACAGGCCCTTCGGCCAAATCTACCCACTTTGGCCAATATGTCCCAGCTACACTATTCCCACCTGCCCGCATTTGGTCCATATCCCTCCAAAAAAGTCAAAAGAGTTTATTGTCATGTGTCCCTGACAGGACAATGAAATTCTTGCTTTGCTTCAGCACAACAGATCATAGTAGACATTGACTATAAATACCATTATATACGTAAATACACACATGAATAAATAAATTGATAAAGTGCAAATATCAAATAAAGGGGTATTAATGTTCAGAGTTTTGTCCAAGCCAAGTTTAATAGCCTGATGGCTGTGGGGGAGTAGCTATTCCTAAACCTGGTCGTTGCAGTCTTCAGGCTTCAGTCTGAAGAAGGGTCTCGACCCGAAACGTCGCCTATCTCCTTCGCTCCTTAGATGCTGCTGCACCCGCTGAGTTTCTCCAGCTTTTTGTGTACCCTCTGTGCTGAACATGTTGCCAAGACCATATCTACCTGCACATAATCCATATCCCTCCATTTCGCTGCAAATCCCAATGCCCTATCCAAAAGCCTCTAATTACCACTATTGTATCTGCCTCAACCAACAATCCTGGCAGCGCATTCCAGGCACACACCCCACCCTCTGTACAAAAACTTGCTATGCACATCTGCTTGAAATCTTGTTCCTCTCACCTTAAAGTTGTGCCCTCTAGTATTTGATTTTCCCATTCTGGGGAAAAAAAAGTCTGACCTAGCTATGCCAACTAAAGCCATGCCTCTCAAAAACCTCAGTGAGAAAGGGAAAAAAATATATTTTGTCCTTTTTTCACAAAGGTGATGTCCCTTTAGTATTTTCACAGATTCAATTATATTTTATTGTCACATGTACCTAGTGAAATGCTTTATTTTGCATACAACATGGTAAAATCATACAGCAGACCTCACCTAGGCAGTACACAAGAGTCGGCAACACAAGATGGTACATGGAAATTGCTGATAAGTCCAACTGTGTGAAGACCCGAAACGTCACCTAGTCATGTTCTCCAGAGATGCCGCCTGACCCGTAGAGTTACTCCAGCACTTTGTGTCCTTTTGTGTATTAACCAGCATCTGCAGTTCTTTTCTTGATTAGTACGGGTGTCAGAGGTTATGGGGAGAAGGTAGGAGAATGGGGTTAGGAGGGAGAGATAGATCAGCCATGATTGAATGGCGGAGTAGATTCGATGGGCCGAATGGCCTAATTCTGCTCCTATCGCTTATGATCTTTGTTCCAACATTTGCTTCCTTTGGGCTCATGTTTGCAGCAGTTTAGATAACTTCTCACCTTCTTGGTTGAGAAAAGGTGGTCGTGCAAAGAAAATGTATGTGACGAAGAGCAACTGGGGGGCAGCCCGTGTGCAGCTGAAGCTCCCTGACACCTGCGGCCCTTGGTCAACCGAACGCAAGACCCAGTAGATCGAGCCGGCCCCTTCTCGTCCCCCGAAGACCAGAGTAGGGAAACCGGTGACAATGATGGGCGAGGAGCAAGACCGGTAGGAGAGGAGAGGCAACCGAGGGTCTGGCAACCGCGCCCTCAAGGTCGACTGCAGGAGGCGCCCCGGGGGAACAAAGGTGGACGGGCGAGGAGAGGGTTCGTCGCATCCAGGGAAGGTGACAGCTGGAGGCCCTGCAGCAGCCTGGGTCTCGCCTAGAACTGGCACTGCTCATGGGAACTAGAGCGTGGACTGGACTTGGCATCTCTTGCAAGCGGGCTCAGTAGATTATTTCTGTACACTTTGCTAATCAAGGATGGGCTTAGGTATGGCAATACTGTACTGGGCTGTTTGTAAGAAAGAATGTCACTGTGCGTTTGCACTTCGCATAATAGACAATGACAATAGGCAATAGGTGCAGGAGTAGGCCATTTGGCCCTTCAAGCCTTTAATGTGATCATGGCTGATCATCCCCAATCAGTACCCCTTTCCTGCCTTCTCCCCATATCCCCTGTCTCTGCTATCTTTAAGAGCCCTATCTAGCTTTCTCTTGAAAATGTCCAGAGAACCGGCCCCCACCGCCCTCTGAGGCAGAGAAATCCACAGACTCACTTATAAGTGACAATTATTGATTGAATTCTCTGCCACAGAAGGCAGTGGAGGCCAATTCCCTGGATGTATTCGAGAGAGAGTTTGAAATAGTTCTTGGGGCTAATGGAATCAAGGGATATGGGGGAAAAGCAAGAAATGGATACTTTCTATTTATTTATTTATTTAATTCTTTATTCCGAACAGAATAAAAGAATAAAAAGTAAGTGTGAAAGCATACAAAAAACAAAAACAAAAACAAGAATATTTATATAAAGTGTCATAAATCATATTTTAAAATAAATTAAATCGTATGTGTCCAAAAAGGAGCAGGAAGAAGCCAAAACTTATTAATTCCCACCCCTTATTCAACTGCTTATAATTATCTTATACACATTTAGCAGCTATGAACACCCATTTCCATATGTACACCAAATTATTTACATTTATTCACTAATCAAATATTTACAAAGCCATACAAAAAAAGAGAGAAAAAAAGCAAAAAGAAAAAGACTCTGGATGATCAGCCATGATCATATTGAATGGCAGTGATGGCTCAAAGGGCTGAATGGCCTACTCCTGCACCTAGATCCTATATTTCTAAAGCACCATCAAAATCGATTTGAGGTAAAATAGTATTCCATTAAAATAGGAACAAGAGTAGTTCGAGACCTTCAAATGCTGCCTCTTTGTGTTTATGTTTTGTTTAGTTCTGAATGATTGCTTTCTTCCTCTTGATAGAATGTTGTTTGAGTTAATGTAACATGTCTTTGACTGAAGTGAATTAAAATATTGGGCAGACCAGCTCCAAGTTTCTGTCACTAACTATTCCGAATAACTGCTTTCATTAACCCCTCGAGAATACGACACCATTCAATTAGATCACGGCTGAGCTGTATCCCAATCCTAACCACCTGCCTTGCTTCCCTAACCCTTAATCCTACTGCAGAAAGCAAAACCCAATCAATCTCGGTATTAAAATTTCAGCTGTGGCTGCCAAAATCCAGATTTTCACCACGTATTTTTTTAAACAAAGCAGTGCCTCCTGTTATCTTTCCAAAACAGCCTAGCTTCGGTTTTAAGGTAATTCTTCATATTTCTGGATTACATCGGCCATTCAGCACATCAACTCTATGCCACTCTCAGAGGTTGGGCAGCACAGTGGCGTGACGATACAGTTGCTGCCTTAAGGGCCTATCCCACTTACGGGACCTTTACAGGCGACTGCCGGCACCCGTCATAGGTCGCCGAAATCTTCAACATGTTGAAAATTCAGCGGCGACCAGAAAGACGCTACGACTCTTTGGAGACCTCTCACGACCATACAGGCTGTGAGAGGTCTCTTATGGTCGTGAGTGGTCACCCGCGACATGTCGCCAGGGGTCGCCTGTATGGTCGTGAGAGAGGTCTCCAAAGAGTCGTAACGTCTTTCTGGTCGCTGCTGAATTTTCGACATGTTGAAAACTTCGGCGACCTATCACGGTTGCCGGCATCGCCTGTAAAGGTCGCGTAAGTGGGACAGGCCCTTTATTGCACCAGAGATTTAGGCTGCGGGTCCTGTGTGTACAAACTTTGTACGTTCTCCCCGTGACCGTGTGAGTTTTCTCCGGGTGCTCCGGTTTCCTCCCACACTCCAAAGACGTCCAGGTTTAAATGGCTCCCCTTTCCCCTTCCCCCACTCCGACCCTTGATCTGGACTCCAGATTTTCTGAAATGTTGTTTAAATAAATCGAGGACAAGGAAAAAGCTTTTCTTTAATGACAGTAGTTATGATCTGGAGGAAAAAGGAACCGCAGATGCTGATTTGCAACAAAAAAGACACAAAGTGCTGGAGTATGTCAGCAGATCAGGCAGAGTCCCTGAAGAACATGGATAAGATGATATGCCGGGTTGAGACCCTTCTTCAGACCTGGTATTTACTGCCTGCGGTGGAGATAGAATCAAGCAGGATGTTTCAAAAGAGACACAAGATGCTGGAGTAACTTAGTGGGTCAGGCAGCCTTTCTGCAGGAAAGGAATAGGTGATGTTTTGTGTTGGAACCCTAATTCAGGCTGAGAGTCAGGGGGGGCAGGAAAGTAGAGGTATGGAAGGTTCAGAACAAATCAGAGCCGGCACCGATGATCGAAGAAAGGTGGAGCCCACAATGGTCCATTGTTGATGAAGATAAACACAAAATGCTGGAGAAACTCAGTGGGACAGGCAGCATCTCTGGATAGAAGGAATAGGTGACGTTTCGGGTTGAGACCCTTCTGGCCAGACTAGCGACCAATAAGGTTGCTCTACAAAGTGCTGGCATGAACACAAGGGGGGCGAGTGGTCTCTTCCCGTAGAGTAACAATACTATATTTTCACAATTTCCCCCATTGAATGCTCTCTCCCCACCATTTATAAACACTGATAAGACTGTTCCACATCCTGCATGGAACATGGAGCGTAGAACAGAACTGCCCAGGAACAAGCCCTGGGGCCCACAATGTGAATGCCAAACTTGATGCCAAAATAAATTAATCCCATCTGCCTGCACATGATCCATATCCTTCCATTCCCTGCTTATCTTCGAAAACTGAGAGAAAGAAGCTGCCTCTCGTCCTGATTACCACATAGCCCTCTAACACTCTAATAGACAATAGACAAAAGACAATAGGTGCAGGAGTAGGCCATTCGGCCCTTCGAGCCAGCGCCACCATTCAACGTGATCATGGCTGATCATCCCCAATCAGTACCCCGTTCCTGCCTTCTCCCCATATCCCCTGATTCCACTATCTTTAAGAGCCCTATCCAGCTCTCTCTTGAAAGCATCCAGAGAACCGCCTTCACCGCCCTCTGAGGCAGAGAATTCCACAGACTCACAACTCTCTGTTAGAAAAAGTGTTTCCTCATCTCCGTTCTAAATGGCTTACCCCTTATTCTTAAACTGTGGGCCCTGGTTCTGGACTCCCCCAACATCGGGAACATGTTTCCTGCCTCCAACGTGTACAAACCCTTAACAATCTTATATGTTTCATTATAATGATTCTACTAAGCACAATCTAGCCCTGCAGAAACTCATCATTTAGAACAGGCGGCATATTGGCGCAGCGGGTAGAGCCGCTGCCTCACAGCGCCAGAGACTCGGGTTCGATCCTGACCTTGGGTACTGTTTGTGTGGTGTTTGCATGTTCTCCCTGTGACCGCATGGGTTTCCTCCTGGTGCTCTGGTTTCCTCTCACATTCCAAAGACATTCAGGTTTGTAGGTTAATTGGCCTCTGCAGATTGCCCCTAGCATGTAGGGAGTGGATGAGAAAGTGGGTTAACGTGGAACTAGCATGCAAAACGACACAAAGTTCTGGAGTAGTTCGCACATGGTCCCGTGAATATTACGCTTGAAGTGGACAGCACGGTGGCACAGCAGTAGAGTTGCTGCCTCACAGCACCAGAGACCCGGGTTTGATCCTGACATTGGGTACTATCTGTGTGTAGTGCACATGTTCTCCCTGTGACCATGTGGGTTTCTTCCTGGTGCCGCAGTTTCCTCCCACATCCCAAAGGTGTGCAGGTTTGTGCGTTAATTGGCCTCTGCAGATTGCCCCTAGCGGATGAGAAAGTGGGATGACTTAGAAATAGTGCGAAAAAGGACACAGAGTGCTGGAGTAACTCAGCTGGTCAAGCAGCGTCTCTGGAGAACACGGGTAGGTGACGTTTCCGGGACTCAAAACGCCACCTACCCATGTTCCCCAGGGATGCTACATCTTTGGTTCAACATCTCTGGTGCACATGGATAGGTGACTTTGGAAAAAGTTTATCCATGTTCTCCAGAGACGCTGCCTGACCTGCTGAGTTCCTCCAGCACTTTGTGTCTTTTTATGCATTAACCCAGCATCTGCAGCTCTTTGTTTCCACGTAGAACTAACGTGAAAGGGTGATCGGTGGTCGGCGTGAAATCGACCCCCCCCCCCCCCTTTCCATGCCGTGTCTTTCGATCGAAGACCCGAAAACTGACGGATTTGAGGCCGTGGTAATCTCACCCTCTTCAATTACAGCCGCTTCCCTCAGGCTTCAAGGAGCGATCCGGCTGATAAAACAGGCACATAAATTAATATATGTGTATATCACTGGAGGAGGTCGAATCATTGAAGCAGCTCAGATGAATGGCTGCGTCTATAGATTTCAATTTAACTCCCTGCTGCCTCCAAGGGCCTCGTTCAATGCTTGCGGCCAGTTCCACTCTGACGTTGTTTCCGCACATGGAAATATTAAATCAACCATAGCAACCATAGCATACATCAAGGCTCAATGTTCATGGAGCTTTTAAATTAGATTAACTTATCCTTTAAAGATTTTGTTCACCTAACCACAATTTCTCGTTAAGTGTTATCTAGGACAATCCAAAAATGTTTCGTTATAGAAAGAGACAAAATGCCGGAGTAACTCAGCGGGTCCGGCAGCATCTCTGGAGGACAGGAATAGGGGACGTTTCGTCACCTATTCCTTCTCTCCAGAGATGCTGCCTGACCCACTGAGTTACTCCGGCATTTTTGTGTCTATCTTCAGTGTAAACCAGCATCTACAGCTCCTTCCTATGCAATGTTTTGTTTGGTTTAGATTAGTTTAGAGATGCAGTGTGGAAACAGGCCCTTCGGCCCACAGAGTTTGTGCCGACCAGCAATCCCCTTGCACTAGCACCATCCTGCACAATTTTATAATCTCACCAAAGCCAATTAACCTACAAGCCTGTACACCTTGGAATGTGGGAGGAAACCGGAGAAAACCCTCGCGGTCACGGGGAGAACGTACAAACTCCGTGCAGACAGCACCCTTAGTCAGGATTGAACCCATGCCTCTGGCGCAGTGAGGCAGCAACTCCACCGCTGCCCCACCGGGCTGCCCGGTTACTGCGTGAATTCAAAATGAAATATTAATCAAAGTAGCCAGCATTCACATAGAATTCTTATGACTTCAGAACATCCCAAAATGTTTTGAACTATAGATGTTTTAGTAACGTACGAATTATGGCAGCTAATTTGCTCCAATAATAGAAACAGAAACATAGAAACAGAGAAAATAGGTGCAGGAGGAGGCCATTCAGCCCTTCGAGCCAGCACCGCCATTCATTGTGATCATGGCTGATCGGCCTCTATCAATAACCCGTGCCTGCCTTCTCTCCATAGCCCTTGATTCCACCAGCCCCGGAGCATGTGGCTTACCGGGGGATCACTAGAGCCACTGTCTACATGCACCCTCCCAAAAACTGCGACCCTTTCATCAAGGAAGTAGTGAGGACCGCCATCCAAGAGGCGAGGCAGGTAGGTTGAGGACTGGGTGGGCTGCCTCTAGAATCAGCCCTACCTTTCCTGCAGGTATTGCCACTGTCATTAGACACATAGAAACATAGGAAAATAGGCAAAAGTGCTGGAGAAACTCAGCGGGGGCGGTAGCACCCGTTGAGTTTCTCCAGCACATTTGTCTACCTTCGATTTTCCAGCATCTGCAGTTCCTTAAACATAGAAAATTGGTGCCATTCGGCCCTTCCAGCCAGCACCGCCATTCATTCTGTGATCACGGCTGTTCACGGTCCCCCAATCAATAACCCTTGCCTGCCTTCTCCCCATATCCCTTGATTCCACTAGCCCCTAGAGCTCTATCTAACTCTCTCTTAAATCCATCCAGTGATTTGGCCTCCACTGCCCTCTGTGGCAAGGAATTCCATAAATTCACAACTCTCTGGGTGAAAAAGTTTTTTCTCACCTCAGTCTTAAATGACCTCCCCTTTATTCTAAGACTGTGGCCCCTGGTTCTGGACTCGCCCAACATTGGGAACATTTTTCCTGCGTCTAGCTTGTCCAGTCCTTTTATAATTTTGTCGTGAGCAAACACATTTTCTCCATTGGTATTTATCAAATTTACCATCTAAAAATTCACCAAGGCACTAGGAGGAAGTCAAGTGCTCTTTATGTAGTAATGTGGCATTTTTTTTGTACAGGCAGATAGAGTCATACAGCACAGAAACAGACCCTTCAGCCAAGCTTGTTCATGCTGACAAAGATGCCCCATCTAGGCTTGTCCTATTTGCCCTTGCTTGGCCCATATCCCTCTAAACTCCCGAGGGCGGCCACGGTGGCGCAGTGGTAGAGTCGTTGCCTTACAGCGCTTGCGGCGTCGAGGCCCGGGTTCGATCCCGACAACGGGTGCTGTCTGCACAGAGTTTTGTACCTTCTCCCCGTGGGTTTTCTCCAAGATCTTCGGTTTCCTCCCACACTCCAAAGATATACAGGTACAGCATGTAGGTTAATTGGCTTGGTGCAGTGGCGGACTGGCCAGGGTGTCAGCTTGCCCGATGGCAAGTGGGCCCCTGATGAAGTGGGGCCCCTATATCAAGTGGGCCCCTGATGAAGTGAGCCCCCTTTGTCTCCTGGCAACCCATATTTTTAGGCCCAGTCCGCCACTGGCTTGGTGTATGTGTAAATTGTCCCTAGTGTGTGTAGGATAATGTTAGTGTGCTGGGGGAATCGCTGGTCTGCACGGACTCAGTGGGCCGAAGGGCCTGTTTCCGCGCTGTATCCCTAAATTAAACCTTTCTTATCCATGTAGGCAAGTGTCCAGTGTTAGCCTTGTTTAACATCTCATGTAACATTCAACCCATTGGTAGGAACAATGCTGCTTTAGCACTGATCCATGTACACAAAGTGTAACGTTTCCATCTCAAGCAATGGATAGCAATCCGTATCTGTTACAGACTCCTTGATTACACCTCTGCTCCTTTTGTCTAGTTTCCCTGGCACCTTGCTGCTGTTCTGATCACACCATTGTCCGCACACCAATGCTTCAGAGATCTGTAGGAAGGAACGGCAGATGCTGGTTTACACCGAGGGCGGACACAAAATCCTGGAGTAACTCAGCGGGACAGGCAGCATCTCTGGAGAGAAGGAACGGGTGACTTTTCCAGTCGAGACCCTTCTTCAGACTGTTCCTTTTTCCTCAACCATAACTTCCTCTCCACCAGACTGGTCAGGACTGTCAACAATGCTGTGCAGCCTCGAAGGGCCAAATGGCCTCTTCCTGCACCTATTTTGTATACCAGTTATGGGTCCCACACTCCTGCAAGGATAGAGTCATAAACCCAGACCGCACGGAAACAGGCCCTTCAGCCCAACTTGCTCATGCTGTACAAGATGCCTCATCTACACTAGTCCCTCATGCCTGCATTTGGCCCATGTCCCTCTAAACCGATCCTATCCATGTACCTGTCCAAATGTCTTTTAAATATTGTTATACTAACTACCTGCCTCAACAACCTCCTCTGGCTGCTCATTCCATATACCCATCACCGTCTACATGAAAATTTGCCCGTTAGGTTCCTATTAAATCTTTTCCCCCTCACCTTAAGCCTATGTCCTCCCATTTTTGATTTCCCCAACTATGGGTAAAATACCGTGCATTCACTCTATCTATTCCCCTCACGATGGTATACACCTCTCTAAGTTCACCCCTCATCCTCCGGCGCTCCAAGGAATAAAGTCCTTGCCTGCCCAGGCCTTCAATGGCTGCCTTGCCAACAGTCTGTCTGTCCATTCTTCTTTTTGTTATTTTTAGTATGTGTTAAAAAGTATGTTTCAGTGTTCCCTGGTTTGTTTTATGTGGGGGGTGGACGGGGGGGGGGGGGGGTTGGGGGAAACATTTGTCAACCTCTTACCTCGACGGAGATGCGATTTTTTTTTCCGTATCGTATCTCCATCTGCACTGCGGCCTAACATCGAGGAGTTGCCGGCCTTTCCTGGAGACCGATGGGCGCTCCAAGCCGCGGGAGTCTACGGGACTTTAACATCGTGGAGCTTGCAATCCCTTTGCCGGGCATCCGCGGGGCCTGTGGACTTTAACGTCGTGAAGCCTGCGGTCTCTGGTAAGAAGAGGCCGACCAGGAGAGAGTTTCAACCGCCCCGACGCGGGAGTTTCGATCACCCCGACGGGGGCTTCGATCGTCGGCTGCGGGGGCTTTGATCGCCCCGATTGCGGATGGTTTGACAGGTCCGACCGCGGGAGAACAAGAGGAAGAAGATTGAACTTTATTGCCTTCCTTTCACAATGTGGAATTCACTGTGGTGGATGTTTACATTAACTTTTATGTGGCTGTGTGTCTCGTTGCTTTTCACTTAGTATGGCTGTATGGTAACTCAAATGTCACTGTACCTTAACTGGTACATGTGACAATAAACTGACCTTGAAACCTTCAGTTCCTAGCAACATTGTGGTAAATCTTTCCTGCACTCTTTCCATCTGAACAACATCCTTCCTATAGCATGGTGACCAAAACTGAACACAATACTTCAAATGCTGTGTCACCAATGTCTTGTATAGAGTTCCCCTTGTACTCTCCCATGGCCCCACGTTCCTCTCATCTTTTTCATTACCAACACAATTATTCGATCCTTCCCTCTGTTTTTATCCTTTGTCAGTTATCTGAAGGATGGCACGGTGGCACATCGGTAGAGCTGCTGCCTCACAGCGCCAGAGACCCGGGTTCGGTCCCGACTACGGGCGCTGTCTGAACGGAGTTTGTTCATCCTCCCTGTGACCCGGGTGGGTTTTCTCAGAGATCTTCGGTTTCCTCCCACACTCCAAAAACGTGCAGGTAGGTTCATTGGCTTGGTGTATGTGTAAATTGTTCCTAGTATGTGTAGGAATGTGTTAATGTGCGGGGATCGCTGGTTGATGTGGACTCGGTGGGCCAAAGGGCCTGTTTCCGCTCTGTATCTCTAAACTAAACCATTTAAAAATTACTTTGGGAATTGACAAGCAGAAGAAAAAAAGCTGTCTTAGTTAAAAAAAAAGTCTAGAGGGGAAAAAAAACTGTTTCCGTGCACCCTCCCCACAGTAATCAATGAACAGACACCTTTATCACTTAAGAACACAGCAGATACTTTAGCTACAGGTATCCGCTGAATTTGACAAGCAGCACTCCTGTTGATAATTGTGCAACTATCCCCTTAATGCCACATACGACCTTCAGCATTTTTATCTTGCAGCAACAATTACAGGCATCTCGCGTTTTACGCGGGAGTTACGAGCTGGCAAAGCAGCGCGTCATTCAAAAATGCGAAAACTAAACATTCAGGCGACGACTCCCCTGTCAGCAGTAAATCTGAGCACGTTATTCCAAAAGTACCAGGGCATAAATCAACCCTCGGTACTCAAGGATCAAGTGTGTTATTTCAAAAATGCATCAATCAAACACTCATAAAACACAAAATTTCTGTGCTATTGAAAAGAGGTTTATTCTTGAAAATCCCGTGGGAAAAACTAACTTTGCTATCGCGAGTCTAAAACTCTCCAGCCCTTCACCTCCTTATCCCAATGATGCGAGTATTTATAACACCATTTTCTATAACTTTTTTTTGTTCATACATTGTAGGGGCAGAATAGGCCATTCGGCCTATCAAGTCTACTCCGCCATTCAATCACGGCTGATCTATCTCTTCCTCTCAACCCCATTCTCCTGCCCTCTCCCCATAACCCCTGACAACCGTAGTAATCAAGAATCTATCTATCTCCGCCTTATAGATATCCCTTGACTTGGCCTCCATAGCCTTCTGTGGCAAAGAATTCCACAGATTCACCACCCTCCGACTGGAGAAATTCCTCCTCATCTTTCTACAGATATGTCCTTTATTCTGAGGCTATGGCCTCAGGTCCTAAAATGTTTCTTAGGAATGTAACTATCATGTATGTTACAGTAGCACTGCATTCGGTGATAGTACTGTGGTCACCTTCACTCACCAAATGTAGATTGGGCGACTTGCTTGCAGAATACCTGCGTACCGGCCCCTCAGCCTCCATTTTCCTGTCCCTTGAAATTTCCATCCAAGCCATTCTCTGACATCTTTGACATTGGATGCTTGCATTACCCCAGTAAGGCCAGATGTGTTTTGCAGGAACACATCTCGCCTACTGTCTCAACTACTTGCCTTTGTGTCTCAATAGGGACTTGATGGCACTGTGGAGCAGCGGGGGGGTTGCTGCCTTACACCACCAGAGACCCAGGTTCAATCTGACTATAGCTGCTGTCTGTTGGGGATTTGTGCTTTCAACCTCTGACCACGTGCTCCAATTTCCTCCCACACTCCGAAGTCGCACAGATACGTAGGTTAGTTGGCATTGGTAAAATTGTAAAACTGGTCCCAAGTGTGTAAGATAGTGCTCGTTCACAGTGATCGTTGATTGGCATGGACTCAGTAGGCCGAAAAGCCTGTTTCCACACTGTATCTCTAATGTCTAAATAATAGCTAGACATTCAATCTGGTACTGGCTAACGGCTGGGAAGACACTGTCCCTGAGTCTCGAAGTGTGCGTTTCTCAACTTCTACACCTCTTGCCTGATGGGAGTGGGGAGAAGAGGGAGTGACCGGGGTGAGACTGGTCCTTGATTATGCTGCTGGCCTTGCCGAGGCAGCGTGAGGTGTAGATGGAGTTGGTGGAACGGAGGTTGTTTTATCTGCTGGTCTGGGCCACATCCATAGGCCTCTGCAATTTCTTGCAGTCTTGGATTGATAGGATAGTTTAGAAAATGCTATTTTTTTGGATTAAGCTCATTCACTTTCGGATAAATAAATCTACCGTGTTATGGTTAACACTTTAATAGAGGACCGTGCATGTTAAGATTAGATTTGAACATACAGCATAGAAATAGGCCCTTCACCTCTCGTCAACTATCGATCACCCGTTCACACAAGTTTTATATTATCCCACCTTTGCATTGTAATTGTAATTAATTTATTAGCCACGTACGTAAACATACAAGGAATTTGATTTGCCAACAGTCATTCAAAAAAAGCAACAAGATATATAACCACATAAAAATTAAACATAGACTTAAGCAGCCATCACAATACACGTGTGAGAATCTACCGTGTAGCTATATTTAAGAGTGAGTTGGATGTGGCCCTTGTGGCTAAGGGGATCAGAGGGTATGGAGAGAAGGCAGGTACGGGATACTGAGTTGGATGATCAGCCATGATCATATTGAATGGCGGTGCAGGCTCGAAGGGCTGAATGGCCTACTCCTGCACCTAATTTCTATGTTTCTATGTAATCCCTACAGCATAAGCGGAGACCCACAGCCATCAGTTCAATGTCCGGGCCACACACACGCTCCTTCACCGTGATGCGACCAGAGTTGTACCGACCGCTGTCACTCTCTCTGCGTTCCCTGTCCGCTCGGACAGTCAGAAAGCCGTCCGCACTCGCTCCAGACTCCAGGATATCCTTATGGAGCCATGAGTAGTCAGATTTATTCGTCACAAACACAATGAAGTGCGGTGAAATGAACTTGCCAGCAGCAGTACAATAAAAAAGAACACTCAATACACAATAAAAATTGAACACAAAAACATCCACCACAGCATTCATCACTGTGAAGGAAGGCACAAAGTTCAGTCGGTTCTCCTCCATTTTTCCCCATGGTCAGGACCACAAACCTCCAGAGTCGCCGCTGCGGGCGGCCAGATGTACAGGCCCTCTCGTCTGGAAGGTAAGTCCCAAGTCGGTGCTTCCCTACCGGAGACCGCGGCTTCAAGATGATGTAGGCTGCAGGCCGCAGGCCGGCGGTCAAAGATCAAAGTCCGCGATGAAAAGTTCACACTGCGCCCGTTGCTGAAGCTCCAGGCCCGACTCCGGGAAAGGCCACACCAGTCCTTGTTGTTAGGCCGCGAGGGAGGTGACATGGAAAAAGTCGCCTGTCCATGGAGGAGGCGATCAAAAGCGGTTCCCCCCCTCACCACCCCCCACACAAGACATCCCCGAGAGACATTAAAACAAACATTTGGACTTACTAAAAAAACAAAAAAGGTAGAAATGACTAACACGCTGCTGGCAGGGCAGCCATCTCGCAGCACCCCCGCCGACATCACCGTGATCACTGCACTCACGCCACTCCCACCGAGTCCTCACCAGTGCAGGCAGCACGTCCATCTTGTTTTTTCGGAGACCTCACATTCCGCACTGTGATGGAAGGCGAATAACGTATACCATCTTTCCTCCTTTTCTCCTGTGGTCGGGGCAATCGAAACCTCCGCAGTCGGGGCGGTCGAAACTCCTGCGATCGGGGCGGTCGAAGCTCCCGCAGTCGGAGCTCCCGCAGTCGTTCCCTAACAAAGGGACCGCCAGCTCCACGATGTTAAAGCCACAGCGCAGACGGAGATACGTTGAAAAAGTCACATCTCCGTCGAGGAAAGATAATAAAAGGTTTCCCCAGCCTCCCCCCACCACATAATACAAAAACTAACGATACTCTAAAAACATACAAGTAAACACGAACCAAAACAGCAAAAGACGAGAAAGGCTGTTGGCGTGGTCGCCACGTACGGATGTATGGCGTCACCTAGAGGTAGACCCCGACACACTAGGGTCAATTTACAGAAGCCAATTAACCTGAAAACCCGCATATCTTTGGGATGTGGAAGGAAACCTGAGCACCCGGAGGAAACCCACACGGTCGCAAGGAGAACATGCAAACTCCACACACACAGCAGTGGGAGGTTTACTATTTTTCATAGTTCTGACAGCATATCACCTAGAAGAAGTATTAACTCTGCTCCTCTCTCCACGGGTACTGCCTGACCGGAAGAAGTCCCCAAACATTTTATGCCTTTTGTGACCGCTTGTGCTCATGTATTTTAGTTTAGAGACACAGCGTGGAAACAGGCCCTACGGCTCACCGAGTCCAGTTCACTAGCACTATCCTACACGCTAGGGGCAATTTGCAGATGCCAATTAGCCTACAAACCCGCGCATTTTTAGGATGTGGGAGGAAACCGGAGCACCCGGCGAAAACCCACAGGGCCACAGGGAAAACGTGCAAACTCCTTACAGACAGCACCCGTAGTCAGGATTGAACCCGGGTCTCTGGCACTGGCGAGGCGGCAGTTCTCCCAGTTGTGCCAACGTGCCGCCCTTCTGGAGCAGGTATCAAACCCGTGACTTTCTGACTCACTGCTGTCTCCAGGGAGTTGTCGATGTTGTATAAACTGACTTAATTCAAGGTCGGGATCAATAGGTTTTTGGAGTCTATGAGAATCAAAGGATAAGTGAAATGTCCTGGCAGAGGAGTAGGCGTAACCTCGTTGAAACGCAGAGCTTGCTCAGCCCATGTGGCCAGCCGACATCTGCTGCTGTTTTACTGTGGAATTCTATGCGCCGTTGTACTCCTCCTCCCCCCTCCCTCCCGTGGTCCCCCACACAGGGTCCTACTTTCTTCCTTCCCTCTGCAGTGGCGTCCTCACTCCACGTGGTCCATCCTCGTCCGTCGCAAGATGGCTATCGGATGGCGGGACGCTCGGAATGGAGGCGACGGCTGCAACGGGCCCTCGTGGGACTGCAAAATGGCGTCAAAATGGCACCTCTTGCATATGGACTCGGTGGGCTGTTGTGTACTTTCTATACCAACCGGGGGACTGTACTCATGTATGGTGACAGTCCTGTTGAGCTGTGTGCAACAAATGTATTTCACTGTACCAGGCTAGATGCAGGAAGATTGTTCCCGATGTTGGGGAAGTCCAGGACAAGGGGTCACAGTTTAATGATAAGCGGGAAGTCTTTTAGGACCGAGATGAGAAAAACATTTTTCACACAGAGAGTGGCGAATCTCCGGAATTCTCTGCCACAGAAGGTAGTTGAGGCCAGTTCATTGGCTATATTTAAGAGGGAGTTAGATGTGGCCCTTGTGGCTAAGGGGATCAGGCGGAATGGAGAGAAGGCAGGTACAGGATACTGAGTTGGATGATCAGCCATGATCATATTGAGTGGCGGTGCAGGCTCGAAGGGCTGAATGGCCTACTCCTGCACCTATTTTCTATGTTTCTATGTAAACGTGATAATTAAGAACCCATTGAACCACTCATTGTTCTTTATCTCTCTACATCATCGTCTATATCTACCGTTTCCCTTATCCTTAACCAGTCTAAAGAAGGGTCTCGACCCGAAACTTCTCTCCAGAGATGCTGCATCACCCACTGAGTTACTCCAGCACTTTGTATTATTTCTACTCCAGCAATAGGATTACTGGAGTGGAAATAAAGAACTGCAGTTGCTGGTTTATGCCAAAGATAGACACAAAGTGCTGGAGTAACTCAACGGGCCAGGCAACGTTTCTGGAGAACATGGACAGGTGACAGGTCTGTGGAATTCTCTGCCTCAGAGGGCGGCGGAGGCAGGTTCTCTGGATGCATTCAAGAGAGAGCTAGATAGGGCTCTTAAAGATAGCGGAGTCAGGGGATATGGGGAGAAGGCAGGAACGGGGTACTGATTGGGGATGATCAGTCATGATCACATTGAATGGCGGTGCTGGCTCGAAGGGCCAAATGGCCTACTCCTGCACCTTTTGTCGATTGTCTATTGTAACATTTCAGATTCCCAACCAAGAAGGGACCCGACCCGAAATGTCACCCATCCTTTTTCTCCAAGGATGCTGCCTGACCCACTGAGTTACTCCAGCATTTTATGACTTGAATTAGCGTAGGTTTAGTTTAATTTAGAGATACAGCACGGAAACAGGCCCTTCGGCCCACCAGGTCCACGCCGACCATCGATCACCCGTTCACACTAGTTCTATTATATCCCACTTTCTCATCCACTATCCTATGCATTAGAGGGAGTTTACAGAGGCCCAATTGACCTACAAACCCGCACATCTTTGGGGTGAGGGGGGAAACCGGATCACGAGGAGAAAACCCACGCGGTCTCAGGGAGAATGTGCAAACTCCACACAGACAGCACCCGAGATCAGGATCAAACCCTGGGTCTCTGGCGCCGCGAGGCAACGGCTCTACCAGTTGCGCCAATGTGCTTCCCGCAAGGATTAGGAAACAGTATTCAATGGGCTGAAGGTCCTGTTGCCATGTGTAGCAAGTTTCAACTGAAGATTGGCACACAAAGCTGGAGTAACTCAGCGGGTCGGGCAGCATCTCTGAAGAGAAGGAATGGGTGATGTTCTGGGTCGAGATCCTTCTTGAGGCTGGTTAGAGATAAGGGATAGAGATAGAGATAGACAGATAGGGATGATGATGGCCTGTTTCCATGCTGTACCGCTCTCTATTGCTCTGACTTACAAAATGAATTCAGTTTTAAATTAGTCCAGAGGGGATAGTGAGGCAGATGATCATATAGAGACAGCATTAGAACAAATGGATTTTGACAAGATATTTAACCAAGTCACAATTAAAACTCCATCCACATGAAGATATGCTCGCGCTACCAATCAAGCCAATTCCCAGCAGAAATATAATTATTATATCACCATTCATCACTGTTATTTGGAAAGTCACATTCACCTAACCCGGAGATCACACCTTCAGCGGTTTGGTTTGGGATATTCTTGACTTTCACTTGACTGTTGAACAGGGAGTGCTGTTGTTTTATTAATGAGGAAACCAAATAAGATTCAATTATAGATTGAGTAAGAGTGCAAGGAATGACGGAAGATTAAAGAAACATCTCCACCAGCAGGAACTGGCTGGGAATTGATCTGCAAACACTTAAGTGCTCAAAAGGTTTTCGTATGAAAATGCACTGCCCAGCTTCCAGTTTGTTGGAAGGAACTGCAGATGTGTCGGAAGGAATTGCAGATGTGTAAGGAGGAACTGCAGATGTGTAGGGAGGAACTGTGGATGTGTAGGGATGAACTGCACATGTGTAGGGAGGAACTAGAGTCATAGAGTGATACAACGTGGAAACAGGCCCTTCGGCCCAACTTGCCCGCACCGGCCAAATATGTCCCAGCTACACGCGTCCCACCTGCCTGCATTTGGTCCATTTCACTCCAAACTTGTCCTGCAGATGTGCAGGAAGGAACTGCAGATGTTAGTTTCCAATGAAGATAGACACAAAATGCTGGAGTAACTCAGTGGGACGGGCAGCATCTCTGGAGAGAAGGGATAGGTGACGTTCTGAGTCGAGACCATTCCTTCAAACTGAAGGTTTCTTCACACCTTTGCACCTCTCCACGCCCATCTCAACATGTTTTGGGCCCGCAATGGACATAAATATTTTCTTCCATCGCCTCCGTGGCTTTTTCCATGAGAAGGTGTCCTCACCACCCAGTGATGACCCCCTTCCTCCGTCTCCAACGGTCCTCCTCCTGAAGGACTTCTGAAGAAGGTTCTCGATTCGAAACGTCACCCATTCCTCCTCTCCAGAGATGCTGCCCGACCAGCGGAGTTACACAAGGAACTGCAGATGCTGGTTTATACCAAAGATTGACACAAAACGCTTGAGAAAAACACAGAGGGTCAGGCAGCATCTCTGGAGATTTATTTGGACGTGTAAAAAGATTTAGAGAGGATAGAAGACTGTCTGGAGGAGAGGGGCAGGACATGTTGGAGATGGGAGAAAAGGTGATAACTGGGTGGTGAGGACTCCTTCCCTTAGAAAAGGACATGGAGATGGAGTTGACGGAAGAAAAGCTCCACGTCATGGTGGGCCTGGTATTTGTGGTGATGGGACAGAAAGGTACAAAGTCTGAAGAAGGGTTCAGACCCAAAAGTCACCTAATCCTTTTCCCCAGAGATGTAAGGCAGCAACTCTACCGCTGCGCCACTGTAAACCTTTTGTATTCTAAAGTCAGGGTCAGCTTTGAAAAGAGTGTGTAGTGAGGGACAGGGCAGGTGTCTAATGGCACCAAGGTCAATAAATAACATGTCCAGAAGATGAAGGGAAAGAGTGGTGAGAATGTGGAACGCACAAGCTCAGAGGCTGGTTGAGGTGATACGTACGGATGCATCAAAGGAAAGGTTAAACATGAAATAAATAGAGGCCACAATGATCAGTTTATGGAGATGTTTGAGACCTCACACTTGGAAAAATTAAACTTGTCTTAATTGACAAACCAGAATTGTTTGCTCGAATATGGTCTCCATTTATTGATTTTCTGAAGGGGTAAATTGGTCCAGCATAGAAGTTTGACTGAAACTTGAATCCAGGATTGGATGAACAATTACACTTTATAATCTACGGACATATCTCCAAAATTGTGTTATTGGTAAAAAAAAAAAATTATCCCTCCTTTCTTTCTATAGCTCTATCTTTCAAAAAAAATCTATTCAAAAATTAATAAATAGAAACTGTGTTAATATGTAATTGATAAACAAATTGTGTTTTTGGTTATGATATGTATATGCTTCTAATAAAAACATATTTTATTTTATTTATTTATTTATTTATTTTTTTGTTTTGTTAAATATTCTTTATTATAGAAACATATTTATGAAAATTACAATGTTTTTACATAAATGAAAATACATCATTAAATACTTTTATGATATTAATAAATATTGATATTATTATTAATATTAAAATTTAAGACTATATGCTTCTATACGCTTTTTAATTTTTTTTTATAAAGTAGGAAAAGATAGAGATAAATAATGAAGAAAATATGAAAGCGAATGGAGTGTTAATCATTAATCCATCATTGGAGATATAGGCATGATTTATTATATATATTTCTTCATCCATTCTAATATTCAGGCCTCAGTCAAGCCCTCGTACCGAGCCGTTATGACTCTGTAAATATTCAATATATGGAGACCATATCCCTCTGAAGAGATCTAACCTGTCCATTAGGACAAGCCTCAATCTCTCCAGATGAAGAGTCTCCGACATTTCTGTGTTCCACATTTTGATTGTAGGGGATGTAGGGCCTTTCCAAAATTTTAATATTAATTTTTTTCCCAATTATTAACCCATAATCAATAAAAATTATTTGATTCATTGTTATTAATTGGTCTGTTTCCAGTATTCCTAGTATTATTAACTTTGAATCAGGTGTCAAAATTATATTAACAACATTCAAAATTATCCTAAATATTTCAATCCAGAATTTTGTAATTTTTATACAGTTTGTAAATGAATGTGACAAGTTGGCTTCTAAATGTTGACATTTATCACATATAGGAGATACTTTTGGAAAAATGTTATGTAATTTAGATTTTGAATAATATAGTCTATGTAGTATTTTAAACTGTATAAGAGAGTGTTTAGCATTTAGCGAACAATGGTGTATATGTTGTAAACTTTCATCCCATACTTCTGGTCTAATAATTTGGCATAATTCATTTTCCCAAAATTGTCTATGTATTTCTGTTGATGGAACATCACCTTCCAATAAGATGTTATATATATATGAAATCATTTTTTCTGTATTCGGATGTTTATTTAAGCATTCATCTAAATTTCTGTCTTTCTATTTCTGAGTTCCTGTGTATTTGCTTTAACATAATCTCTAATTTGTAAATATCTAAAATAATCTTTAGAGTGTAGTCCATAAATTTGTTGTAGATCTTGAAATGAAAGGAAGGAGTTTTCCTTATAGAGATCACCGACCTTAATAATTCCATTATTTTTCCATTGTAAAAAAGCTTTATCCATCATTGAAGGTTTAAACGTAAACATTATTTACAATGCTAAGAGGTAGTGGTATAGATTTTAGTTTTAATGTTTTCTTTATTTGTTTCCAAATACGTATTCCACTTTCTATTATCGGGTTTTCACTATAAGTTTTCTTAGCTAGATTAATATTAGCAAATATTAATATTTTAAAAAAAGAATGTGGAGTGAGGGACAGGACAGGTGTCTAATGGCACCAAGGTCAATAAATAACATGTCCAGAAGATGAAGGGAAAGAGTGGTGAGAATGTGGAACGCACAACCTCAGAGGCTGGTTGAGGTGATACGTACGGGTGCATCAAAGGAGAGGTTTTAACATGAAGGAAATAGAGGCCACAATGATCGGTTTAATTGAAGAATGGAGGAGGTTCAACTCAAGTATAAGTGCTAGCATGAACTTGTTTAGTTTAGTTCGGTTTGTTTAGTTAACTTTAGTTTAGTTTAGTTTAGTTTAGTTTAGAGACACAGCGCGGAAACAGGCCCTTCGGCCCACCGGGTCCGCACCGACCAGCGATCCCCGCACATTAACACTATCCTACACCCACTAGGGAAAATGTGTTACATTTGCCGAGACAATTATTATTTTATTTTTTAATATATTATTTTATTAGAAGCAATTGTACAAGGAGAAAGTAATCGACATAACAATGATACAATTTCCGTACAGCTTCAGTTTTAACATTTTATAAACTGATAAGTGAATCGGAAAAAAGTAAACAGGAAAGAATGAAAAGAAAGAAGAAAGATTCTTCTTCTGTCGTGTGGCGTGCACAGCCTAAAGTTGTCGGACAACTTGTTCTATTTGATCTTCCGTTTGTGCACGTCGAGTTGATTGCATTAGTCGAAACAGGGCGGGCCACGTGAAGGTTGCAATCCTCCACCCCAAGGAAGATACGAAAAAGAAAGAAGCAAAAACCCCTGAACTAACAAAGAGGTGGAAAAAAAAAGCGGAGATATATCCCACTACCCTTCCCTACGCCCGCTCACCCGACCCCAGCGTCGGTGTTTACCGAGCCAATTAACCGACAAACCTGTGCGTCTTCAGTTTTATTCATCCGCTGATATCCAGTATCACGGTTTCTGGGAGTCAGATGCTAACACTTAGGGCACACAGTGGCCCAGCTGGTAAAACCGCCACCCCGCTGCCCCGCTGACTCGTGTTCACGTTTCAGGCAGCATCTCTGGAGAAAAAGGATGGGGTAACAATTTGGGTTGGGACCCTTCTTCAGATTGGAAGTAGTGGGTGGGGTGGGGGGCGAAGAGCTGGAGGCGAGAATAGACTCGATTTTAATATTCGCACGTGAAATAAAAACAGATAATGTTGGACCCACGCAGCAGATCCTCAGACAGCACAATAGGTTCTCAAGCCAAAATGTCACCCATTTCTTCTCTCCAGAGATGCTGCCTGACCCACTGAATTACTCCAGCACTTTGAGCCCTTTTTTTTGTACACCAGCATCTGCAGTTCCTTGATTCTACCAACTAAACAATGAGCTATGAACTGACTTAAGATAGACACAAAAGTACTGGAGTACTCAGTCTGGAGCAAAAGGATGGGTGACCTCTTGGGTCATTTTTGTTGCAGAAAGGCAATAATATTGGGGTTTTTAATTCATTTAATTTTTTTCCATTTATTATATTTATTATCTTTGAACAAGCCTGTTTTGCTGCTGGAAGTAAGAATTTAATTGTTCTGTTTTCAGTACGCATGACAATGAAACACTCTTGACGACAACATTTTTTATTATTTTTATTTTTTTTAATTTCAGGTAATAAATATATACAATACATGAACCGTGCAACAAATTCATCTGACATTTTCGTAGGCTATAGAAAATTTTCAATACTGTTTACATACATTGCTCAAATTTCACAAATTTATCCCTCACCCTTGCCACTCATGTGGCCCCCTGGCGTGGGATACCTTCCCTTATTTTTGAGGGGCGTCTCCACCACACCCTGCCCCCCATTTCCAGCAGCAGAAGGACCCTAGACTGTGGTCCTCCCCCACCGAGCCTTGGCGTTGGCTGCACCGAGCTTCAGTGCGTCCCTCAGCACGTACTCCTGCAGTCTGCAGCGGGCCAGTCGGCAACATTCCCTGACGGACATCTCGCTCCGCTGGGAGGTCGACAACGCTCGGGCAGACCAAAAAGCGTCTTTCACCGAGTTGATGACCCTCCAGCAGCACTCGATGTCAGTCTCTGAATGCGTCCCGGGGAACAGTCCGTAAATCACAGAGTCCTCTGTGACTGAGCTGTTCAGGATAAACTGTGACAGGGACCCTTGCAGACTTCTACAGGCTCTCTTTGCGAATCCACATTCTGCAAAGAGGTGGGCAACCGTCTCCTCTCCATAGCAGCCGTCCCGAGGGCAGCGTGCGCTGGCAGTGAGGTTCCAACGGTGCAGGAAGGATCTGACTGGGAGGGCTCCCCTCACCGCCAGCCAAGCCAGGTCTTGGAGCTTGTTGGTGAGTTCTGGCGATGAGGCATTTTGCCAGACAAGCTGGGCAGTCTGCTCAGGGAACCACGCCACAGGATCCATGGATTCCTTTCCCTGCAGTGCCTGCAGGACGTTCCGTGCTGACCACTGCCCGATGGACTTGTGGTCAAAGGTGTTGGTCCGGAAGAACCTTTCCATGAATGACAGATGGGGCGGCAATGTCCAGCTGACTGGCACATTGCGTGGCATCTGCGCCAGGCCCATCCTTCGCAACACCGGGGACAGGTAGAACCTCAGCAGGTAGTGACACTTGGTGCCCACGTGCCTTGGCTCTAGACGACAACATCGGAGGTGTTAATGTTCAATATTGTTCAACAGAGCAGGATCTGAACCAACAACCTCCTGACTCAGAACCCAATGATCTATGGTTTGAGCCATGCTGGGGTACAGCTGAGTGTGTGTCTTGGGTATACCTATAGCTACAGTCACATTAAATTGCAGTTGAACAGGAAATTCATCTTACAGCTCCTTGCTCTCTCCGTGTTGTAACATTAATGTCCTTTAAGTAGGTTCCTATTAACAGATTTATATTTTAACAGACCATTACACTAATTGAGCCATAGATGTGCTCTATCCTTAGAGATTAGGTTATGGGGGAACTCGGTGAATTTTAGCTGGCCGCAGGCATTCAAATCAGGAACAGGAAGGCTGATTACTATCTAAATGGCGTCAAGTTGGGAAAAGGGGAAGTACGACGGGATCTGGGGGGTCCTTGTTCATCAGTCTTTGAAAGTAAGCATGCAGGTACAGCAGGCAGTGAAGGAAGCGAATGGCATGTTGGCCTTTATAACAAGAGGAGTTGAGTATAGGAGCAAAGAGGTCCTTCTACAGTTGTACAGGGCCCTAGTGAGACCACACCTGGAGTATTGTGTGCAGTTTTGGTCCCCAAATTTGAGGAAGGACATTCTTGCTATTGAGGGAGTGCAGCGGAGGTTTACAAGGTTAATTCCCGGGATGGCGGGACTGTCATATGCTGAGAGAATTCAGCATGTAAGATTGTTAAGGACACGCTAGAGGCAGGCAACACAAGGGTAAGATTTAGGAAACACTGTTTCTCACGGATTCTCTGCCTCAGAGGGCAGTGGAGGGGATACTTTGAGAGCTAGGGCTTAAAGATAGGGAGTCGGGGGATATGGGGAGAAGGCAGGAACGGGGTACTGATTGGGGATTGATCACAGAATGCCGTGCTGGCTCGAAGGCCGGATGGCCTACTCCTGCACCTTATTGTCTTATTGTCCTATAAATCATTATAATTTTAATTGGTATTTTGGTGCCATTTGCAGGCCAACGGCCCCATCAGGCAACCTAACCTCCTTCCATTGACTCCATCTACACTTCACGCTGCTCTAGGGGAGGCAAGAGGTACAGACGTGTAGATTCCAGGGGCAGTTTATTTCCAGCTGTTATCCAGGCAACAGAACCAATCAGCTAGAGAGCGGTTCCTGATCGGACTTTATCTTGCACTAAACGTTATTCCCATCATCCTGTATCTGTACTCTGTGGATGGCTCGATTTTAATCATGTACTATCCTTCCGCTGACTGACTAGCACACAACAAGAAGCTTTTCACTGTACCTCGGTATGTGACAATGAACGAAACAATATGAAACTAAACTTAACTAAACTAAACTAAAGTTAACTAAACAAACTGAACTAAGCCCTTCGAGCCAGCACCACCATCCAATATGATCATCTAAAAAGTACCCCGTTCCTGCTTTTTGCCCATATCCCATGATTCCTTTAGCCCGAAGAACCAAATCTAACTCTTTCTTGAAAAGAATAAGGAGCAAGCCATTTAGAACGGAGACGAGGAAACACTTTTTCTCACAGAGAGTGGTGGATCTGTGGGATTCTCTGCCTCCGAGGGCGGTGGAGGCCAGTTCTCTGGATGCTTTCAAGAGAGAACTAGATAGGGCTCTTAAAAATAGTGGATATGGGGAGAAGGCAGGAACAGGGTACTAATTGGGGATGATCAGCCATGATCACATTGAATGGTGGTGCTAGTTCGAAGGGCCGAATGGCCTACTCCTGCACCTATTGTCTATATTGTCTATTGAAAACATCCAGTGAATTGGCCTCCACTGCCTTCTGTGGAAGAGAATTCCACAGATTCACAACTCTCTGGGTGAAACAAAGTGTGTCTCTGGTGTGCAGGATAGTGCTGGCGTACAGGGTGATCGCTGGTCGACGCGGACTTGGTAGGCCGAAGGGCCTGTTTCCGCGCGGTATCTCCAGAGGAAGCAAGCAACACAAGGGATTGCAGAAGCTGGAATCTTGAGCAAAAAAAAAAAACCCCAACTGCTGGAGGAAGCCAGTGGATGTCGGCAGCATCTGAGGAGGGAAATGGACAGGCGATGTCTCCAATCATGACCCTTTCTACATGCTGGCTTCTGAAGAAGTGTGCGGGCTGAATTCAATATAATCTGCCTCAGCCAGGCATTTTTCTGCTGACCATCTGCCCCTTTGGTAGCAATCTACAAAACACACTTGCTGCAACTGGCCAAGGCATCTTCAACCACACCTTGCAAGTGCCTGTTGTTATCGTAAGGTCGGCAGATCGAGGGTAGGGACAGCAGGCGTGTGGGCGCACCCCTGTTTGCAAGTTCCCCTGTATTAAAGGCGGCATGGTGGCGCAGCGGTAGAGTTGCCGCCTCACTGCGCCAGAGACCCAGGTTCGATCCTGACCACGGGTGCTGTCATAGGGAGTTTGTACATTCTCCCTGTGACAGTGTGGGTTTCCTCCGGGTGCTCCGGTTTCCACCCTCAAACCAAAGACGTGCAGGTTTGTAGGTTAATTGGCTTTGGTAAAAATTGTGACTTGCCACTGATGTGTAGGATAGCTGCAGGGCCTATTTCCATGCTGTATCTCTAAAGTCTGAAGTCATACACTGTACCTTCCCAACCTGGAATCACTTCCTATCACTAGGTCCCAAATCCTGGAACCTCCCTGTGCGCTGTGCGGAATTGCAGATGGAGTAAACCCTCGTTATACACGTGACATTCAGAACGGAGCCGAGGAAACACTTTTTCTCGCAGAGAGTGGTGAGTCTGTGGAATTCTCTGCCTCAGAGGGCGGTGGAGGCCGGTTCTCTGGATGCTTTCAAGAGAGAGCTAGATAGGGCTCTTAAAAATTGCGGAGTCATGGGGATATGGGGAGAAGGCAGGAACGGGGTACTGATTGGGGATGATCAGCCATGATCACATTGAATGGCGGTGCTGGCTCGAAGGGCCAAATGGCCTACTCCTGCACCTATTGTCTATTGTCTATTGTCTATTGACAATAAATTAAACTCAACTGGTGTCCGATTGTCAGCTATAGCCGAATAAGGTATTGTCGTTGTGTCAGTAAATGGATAGGATAGGTTTGGGTAGATGGTTATGGGCAAGCGTGGGCAACTGGGATTAGTGTAGATCTGGCATGTTGGTCAGCATTGACAAGTCAGGATGAATTGTCTGTTTCCACGCTATATGAGTCTATGACTATAACTCTAAGCAGTGGAAACAAACAACTCCAGATGCAAAAGGGACACAAAGTGCTGGAGTAACTCGGAAGGTCAGCCAGCATCTCTGGAGAACACAGATAGGTGACGTTTCGGGTCGGGACACTCTGAAGGTCTGGAACTGGACATGGAGTATAGGTGTGTAAATGACAACCTGGGATTCAATTAGATCGTGCACAGATCCAAGTGTCTAGGCGCATGTTTTGTTAAGCAATAGCAACGGTGGGGGACACCCACAATATCACCTGGCCAGGCTGAGCCCGGCAACTGGGACACAGAGCCACCACCAGGACAATGGACATTAATCCCCATTAAGAACTTGAACTCTGAACTTTAAGGGTACAAGATGGCGACGGAAACGTGGCGACCCTAATGCACTGCCTCAGAGCAATGTACTTACTATCTTGCTTAAGATAAGACACAAAAATATAACTCGGCGGGACAGGTAGCATCTCTGGAGAAAAGGAATGGGCGACGTCTCGGATCGAGACCTTTCTTCAGACCTGTACAAGAAGGGACAGAGACGGCTGGACTTTTTGAGAAGGCTCTGCTCCTTCAACGTCTGCAGTAACGGCTCCGTCAACTGCGGAGCATCCTGGACAATACAGTTCACCCCCTCCATAACACACTGGTCAACCTGAGGAGCACCCACAGCAACAGAACGCCACAGGAGATCCATCTTCCCTCTGATTATCAAACTGTACAACTCCTCCCCATTCTGTCGTGTGGTAGACTGAATCCCCCCCCTCCCCAATCTTCACACATCCCCAATCCTTTCCACTCCTCACTTTAATTTCACGTTTCATGTATTTTGTGTTTTTTGTGTTAATCCTCCTGGATTAAATAAAGTTCTATCGTATCGTAGCGTACTGTATTTGCTGTAGAGTAGTTTGGGACGTCAGAAAGGTACTGTGGGAATGTAAATCTTTCATCATCATCACCTTGTGAGAGGCAGAATAAAGCAAATAATTTATATTGATCCAATCGCTTCCTCTGATTATCAGCTACTCACAGTAATGCTAATGATCACATTATTCACAATATTTAATTTGACTAATGAACTCAACGCATTACTTATTAATCCATTACCTTAGTTATCAAATTATTTAATAATGCATTTAAATAAAGATTATTTTTTATGTTAAATTGAAAGCATTTTTGGTATATTGCTTATTGTAGAATATGCTTAATATAAGTAAATAAGTAAGTAAGTAAGTACGTTTATTGGCCAAGTATTCACATACAAGGAATTTGCCTTGGTGCTCCGCCCACAAGTAACAACATGGCATACAGTGACTGTTACGAATGACTCAGAAAACACTAAACATTAATAATAATAAAACATTAATGATAAAACACCATTGATCAAGCACGTGAACCAACAAAATACCAGATTAAAGGGAGATATTTAAATATCTTTAAATAACTATCAAATATAAATGTTAACGTACATTTTTATCTAATTTGCACAGGTACATTTTTATCTAATTTGCATAATACTCACATTACTTACTCAGGTATTAAAAATATTAAACAATTATTTAATATGCATATCAATTTTTTGTGCTTTATACATCTCAATTTATTTGACATACATTGTAGTATTTCCCAGATTATTTTAACAAATATTTTTAATACCAGTTTATTTAGCAGATAACATGACAAATATATACTTAATGTAGAATACCAAAATATATTTACAAGTTAATTTTCCATATCTTGTGACATTTTTGAACAGTTGGTAATGTTTATTTCCAGAATTAGCTCATATTCATACTTTAAAAAAAAAGCAAGAGTGATTAACAGGCAAAACAATCAAAGGGATATAGATTTTTTAGATAATGATGCACATCATTTTAGGCTACAAAGACATTTAATATGGACGATAATTACAATTTTATTTATAGTATTATTTAGCAGAGATGGTAGTATTTAAATAGTAAATAATAACACAATATGTCATATTATATATATATATATATATATATATAGTTAATATAATATATAAATATATAATACTATATAATTATACATATATATATAATAACTATAATATATATAAATATATCTATATATATATAAATTATATGTGTGTGTATGTGTATATACTTTTATTAACAAATATATGAAATATCGGGAGCCAACATATTATATCACGTGATTTGATATAATTTCAACTATTTTAGAACACGCTGACACAACATGTACTATATATATTTTGTATATTTACTATCGGGAAATCATGTAGCTCCGCGTGCATATATATATGCAGTGACTATCGGAGATGACAGGGCATCAAAATCTCCCGCCTCCCCCTTGCGTATAATTCACCTGCCCGCAATAGTTTACCCATATTAACAATAGCGGCGATATCGAAAGAAAATACCGCTGGGTATATATACTATATACATAACACCATATATATCAGGGGTTACCAACCTTTTTCGTCCCGTTTACCCCAGGCAACTTTAATAGCACATAACAATGTTATTTCACTTATTTATGAACAACTAATGATGAACAGATACCGGTATACCAGAACCAAACACAGTCAGTCAATGAGAAAACATATGTACAAATCCAGAATCAACAAATTTACCCCCTGAGTAGGCGAAATTTACCCCAGGTTGGGAACCTTTGATATATATATTACAATATATATATTTAAATATTAGATAATAGCACCATATATTTATTAATAATTATATATAATACAATAGTATGGTTATATTAATAATTATATTAATAATCATACAATTGTATAATATATCTTTATTAATAAATATGTTATTAAAAACTAATACTATTAATATAATACAATAGTATGATTATATTAATAATTATATTAATAATCATACCATTGTATTATATAGTATTAGCATTATATACTGTAATCAAATCATATTTATTAATAAATATATATTGTGTTATGGTATAAATGGTATAATAATTATTATAACATAATATACATTCACATAAAACAATATATAGAATACAGTATATATAATACAATGTATATAGCAATTCCTTCCTACATATTTAAATATTAGTTAATAACACCAAATATTTATCATTTTTATATAAAATACAAGGGTATAAATATTAATATACAAAATATAAATCAATACCAGATACAATATATTACTAATATCTAGTATTGTGTAATATAAGTTACAATGTATATATATTACTAATAATATACATAAATTATACAATACATAGTTCTTTATATAAATACAACATTATTATATATGAATATTTAATATTACAATATACATATTTCAATACTAGATAATAACACAATATATTAATATAATTATACAAGAGTCTAGAGTGTTTCATTGCCATGTGTACATATATTCTTGCTTTTATATGTAAAAGTATATATTATATAATATACAATATATATATATCAATACTAGATAATAACACAGTATATTAATATAATTGTACAAGTCAATAGTGTTTTATTGTCATTCATTTTTATATAAAATACAAGGGTATCATTATATGAATAATATTAATATTACAATATATATATATTTCAATACTAGATAACACAGTATATTAATATAATTATACCATTGTAGTATATTAATATTACCATTGTATTAATATAATATTAATACTATAATGTGATATATTTATGTCATACTAAATATGAACAATCAGGGTAATTTGCTTCTAAAATATCTTGCAATTAAAGGTTTATATTGTTGCAAGGGAGTTATTTTGCATGGGTTATTTTGCTTTTGCATTTGCATTATTATGGATGTGTTTGCATCCATCCTGCCCCATGCCCGTGCCCGTGCCCGGCTGGCAGTGTGCGCGGTCCCGCGGCGGCCCGGGCGCGCGGTCCCGAGGCCCAGGCGCGCGCCCCCGCGGCTGTGAGAAGAGGCTGGAGGAAGATGGAGACTGCAGCAGGAGCAGCAGCAGCAGCAGCAGCTTATGGAGCCGGCAAGGCTGGCGGCGCCTTCGACCCCCTCACCTTCGTCAGGCAGCCGCAGACCATCCTCAGGGCTGTCAGCTGGGTGAGTGAGGGAGGGAGGGAGGGAGTGTGTGAGGGGAGGGGAGGGGAACTGACAGGGATGGGGAGGGGGGGGGGGGGGGGAGAGGAGGTTAAATTAAGATGGGGAAGAGATTGGATTAAATCAGGTTGGTTGGAGGCTGTGGGAGGTGGGGAATTCAGACCAGCCTGGGACAAGGGCTGTGGGTGACATCAGACACAGGCCAGGGGCTAAACCAGACTAGATTGTGGGCAGAGGGGTGAATGCAGGTGAGGTGGCTGGGGAAATTGGGAAGGGTGTTAACACCGGCTAGGCTGTGGGAGTGGGGATTAATGCAGGGTTAGGGTCTAGGAGAGGGGTTGATGCAGTTAGGGTTCAGGGTGCAGGGGAAGGGGTTAATAGGGTTAGAGTGTCCGAGAGGGGTTCATTCAGTTAGGGGGTAGGAGAGGGCTTAATGCAGGTGATGTAGCTGGGGGAAATAGGAAGGGTGTTAACACCGGCTAGGCTGTGGGAGTGGGGATTAATGCTGGGTTTGGTCTAGGAGAGTGGCTGTTGCAGGGTCAGGGTGCAGGGGAAGGGTTAATAGGTTAGAGTGTACGAGAGGGTTCGTTCAGTTAGGGGGTAGGAGAGGGCTTAATGCAGGTGATGTAGCTGGGGAAATTGGGAAGGGTGTTAACACCGGCTAGGCTGTGGGAGTGGGGATTAATGCTGGGTTAGGGTCTAGGAGAGTGGCTGTTGCAGGGGTCAGGGTGCAGGGGAAGGGGGTTAATAGGGTTAGAGTGTACGAGAGGGGTTCGTTCAGTTAGGGGGTAGGAGAGGGCTTAATGCAGGTGATGTAGCTGGAGAAATTGGGAAGGGTGTTAACACAGGCTAGGCTGAGAGTGGGGATTAATGCAGGGTTAGAGTCTAGGAGAGGGGTTGATGCAGTTAGGGTGTAGGAGAGGGGTTAGTTCGGGATGCAGGGGAAGGGGGTTAATAGGGTTAGAGAGTCCGAGAGGGGTTCTTTCAGTTAGGGTGTAGGAGAGGGCTTAATGCAGGTGGTAGCTGGGGAAATGAGGTTTGTGGGCGAGGGTGTTAAGGATTGGCTGTGGGAGAGGGGGTTGATACAGGGTTGAGGTATAGGAGGGGTTCATGCAGGGTTCAGCTGTGGGAGAGGGGGAACTGCAGGAGTTGGGTGCAGGAGAGGGATTGTTGCATGGACAGGGAGTAAAAGAGGGGTTAATGCAGGGTTAGGGGATAGGAGAGGGGTTATGGATGGGTCAGTTGTCAGAGTAGGGGTTATTCCAGGGTAGGTTGTTTGTGAGGGGTAGGCTGTTGAAGAGGGGCTTCATGTGAAGGAGAGAGTTAATGTGAGTAGCTTGTGGGAGGGGAGGTTCATTTGGGGTGGATTCTTAAAGAAGGGAGTTTATTGCAAGGCGAGATATGGGAGAGCGGTTAATGAGGGATTGATTACTGGAGAGAGGGTTAATGAAGGATGAGTCAGAGGGTGGTGAATCTGTGGAATTTATTGCCATGGACAGCTGTGGAGCCCAAGTCATTGGGTATTTTTAAGGCGGAGGTTGACAAAGATTCTTGATCAATACTGGTGTCGGGGGTTGTGGGGAGAAGGCAGGAGAATGGGGTTGAGAGGGAAAGATAGATCAGCCGTGATTGAATGGCGGAGTAGACTTGATGGGCCAAATGGACTAATTCTGCTCCTATGACTTGTGAAATGGTAGGGTTGTGAGAGGGGAGGTTAATTGGTTTGTAGGAGTGAGGATAATACAGGGGTGGGTTGTAGGTGAGGATATTTAGTGTGGGGTAGATTGTGGAGAGGGGGATGGGGAGGGTTCAAGGTAGGGTAGGCTATGACTGAGTGGATTACCAGGGGCCAGGGGCCTGTGGAACAAGATGGAGGTTTAACGTGACTGTGGTAGGGAGGTGGGGATGGAGAGGGGTTTTTAATGTAGGGACTGGCAAGGGAGGGGGTGTTTGGTAAAGACTGCCTGAGGGGAGGGGAAGGGGGGGGGGGGGGGCCAATAGTTGAAATGAGACAGCGAGCAGTGGGTAAGGTGTCTGGCGTGTAGGGAAGTTAATTGAGTTTGACTGGTGGGGTGGGGAGGGGAGCTGCCGTGCATTGGGCGGCCCAGACAAGGAGGGGGGGGTCAGGGGAACGGCAGCTTGTTGAAGGGTGAGTTGGTCCTGTTTACGAACGAGTGCTGGGTTTGACAGATAGTGAGAGGAGGCAATGTCACCTCACCGTGAATGCAGATAAGGCGGCAGTTTGACAGGGAGTTGTGCAAAATGTCCTGATAATTTGGTGTTCTGTGTTAATTAAGAATCAGTACACGCCTGCCGTGCCTTCCCCCCCCCCTCTCCCCCCTCCTCCCCCCCCCCCCCCACCCCACCCCCCCCCCGCGCTGCTAATGTGTGCTATACACCACGGCAATCTGCTGGATTGCAATTAACACAGTTTGTTGACCTTGTTTGTACAACATTGAACGTAGAACAGTACAGCACAGGAACAAGCCCTTTAACCCTCTTCCCATACTAAACACAATGGCAAATTAACCTGATCCCTTCTGCCAATACATGAACCATATCCCAGTGCATGTAAGTGCCTAGCGAAAAAGGCTCCTAAACACCACTGTTGTCTCTGCCTCTACCACCACCCTCCAATGTCGGCCCATAGAAACATAGAAAATAGGTGCAGGAGGAGGCCATTCGGCCCTTCAAGCCAGAGTCACCATTCATTGTGATCATGGCTGATCGTCCCCAATCAATAACCCGTGCCTGCCTTCTCCCCTTATCCCTTGACTCCACTAGCCCCTAGAGCTCTATCTAACTCTCTCTTAAATCCATCCAGTGATTTGGCCTCCAATGCAGGGAATTCCACAAATTCACAACACTCTGGGTGAAAACGTTTTTTTCTCACTTCAGTCTTAAATGGCCTCCCCTTTATCCTAAGACTGTGGCTCCTGGTTCTGGACTTGCCCAACATTGGGAACATTTTTCCTGCATCTAGGTTGTTCAGTCCTTTTATAATGTTATATGTTTCTATCAGATCCCCCCTCATCCTTCTAAACTCCAGTGAATATAAGCCTAGTCTTTTCAATCTTTCCTTGTATGACAGTCCCGCCATCCCAGGGATCAATCTTGTGAACCTACGCTGCACTGTCTCAATCACAAGGATGTCCTTCCTCAAATGAGCCTGTTTCAGACACCCATCGCTTTCTATGTGTGGGGGAAAAAAATCCTGCCCTGTATATCCTCTTCAAACTTTGCCGCTAGGGCCTTCAACCTATGCCCTCTAGTCCTTGACATTTTCACTCTATGGGGGAAACAGTTCATACGTTTTCGGGGCAGGATTAGGCCACTCGGCCCGTCAAGTCTACTCCGCCATTCAGTCGTGGCTGATCTATCTTTCCCTCTCGACCCCTGACATAACCCATGATCCTGACTTTTTTTTTTAAAGAAGGAACTGCAGATGCTGGAGAATCGAGGGTACACAAAAAGCTGGAGAAACTCAGCGGGTTTCGCATATCTTTCACTCATTGTTCCTTATCTCTCCACATCACCGTCTATATCTCTCGTTTCCCTGATCCCTGACCAGTCTGAAGAAGGGTCTCGACCCGAAACGTCGCCTATCTCCTTCGCTCCTTAGATGCTGCTGCACCCGCTGAGTTTCTCCAGCTTTTTGTGTACCAATGATCCTGACTGTTCGTTGTATCTGTGCCTCTCATAACTGTACCCCCTCTGTGATTCCCCCTTCCCTCCAAAAAAAGCACCTCGTATTCCGCTTGGGCAGTCTTCACCCTAGTGGCATGAACATTGAATTCTCCCAATTCCGTTAGCCCTTGCTGACTCCTCCCCTTCTCAGCTCTCCCTCAGCCCTCGGGCTACTCCTTTTTCCTTTCTTCTCCCCGCCCCCTCCCCACCCTCCATCAGTCTGAAGAAGGGCTTCGGCCCGAAACGTTGCCTATTTCCTTAGCTCCATAAATGCTGCAGCACCCGCTGAGTTTCTCCAGCACTTTTGTCTAGCCTCTCATAATTTTATAAACTTCCATCAGGTTGTCCCTCAGCCTCCAGTGCTCTAGAGAAAACCAATCCCTAGTTTGTCCAACCTCTCCTCATAGCTGATACTCTCTAATCCAGGGAGCATTCGAGTGAATCTCTTCTGCACCATCTCCAAAGCGGCCCCATCCTTCCTGTAATTCAGTAGCATCATGTAATCCTGCATGCGATACTCCAAATACAGCCGTGCCAAAGTTTCAAACAGCTGCAACTCTTGTATTCGATGCCCTGACTTGTGAAGGCAAGCATACCGGGCGTAGCGGTGGAGCTGACGCCTTAAGAGTCGCAGACTCCCGGGTTCGATCCTGACCGCGGGTGCAGTCTGTATGGAGTTTGTGCGTTCTCCCTGTGACCGCGTGGGTTTTTCTCCGGGCGCCCCGGTTTCTCACCACATTCCAAAATGTACAAGTCTGAAGGATAATTGGCTTCAGTAAAATTGTAAATGGTCCCTAGTGTGCAGGATAGTGCGTGGGCCATCGCTGGTTCTCGGGGGTCTCTTCTCCCATCAGCAAAAGGTATAGAAGTGTGAAAACGCGCACCTCCAGATTCGGGGTCCCAGCTGTTATCAGGCAACTGAATCACCCTACCACAACTAGAGAGCGGTCCTGAACTACTACCTACCTCTTTGATGACCATCGGACTATCTTTGATCGGACTTTGCTGGCTTTACCTTGCACTAAACGTTATTCCCTTATCATGTGTCTATATACTGTAATGGCTCGATTGTAATCATGTATAGTCTTTCTGCTGACTGGTTAGCACACAACAAACGCTTTCCACTGTACCTCGGTACACGTGACAATAAACTAAACTGACCAGAAAAGGGCCTGTTTCCGTGCTGTATCTCCAGTCTAAAGTCATACCATTTACCTTCTCTACCATTCCATCCACTTGTGTTGCTACTTTCGAGGGTCTTTGAGGTACTAATACCTCATACTACTGAATGTATGCAGTAGGTGTTCATAATTTAAATCAACCACTCCATACTTCTGCATAGCATGGGATTATTAGTGAGAAAGAACTGCAGATGCTGGTTTCAATCGAAGGTAGTCACAAAATGCTGGAGTAACTCAGCGGGTGAGGCAGCATCTCTGGAGAGAAGGAATGGGCGACGTTTCGGGTCGAGACCCTTCAGGTGACGGCAGCATCTCTGGAGAGAAGGAATGGCGATGTTTGGGTCGAGACCCTGAAGGATTCCCTGAAGTCCCTCGACCCGAAACGTCGCCCATTCCTTCTCTCCAGAGATGCTGCCTCATCCGTTGAGTTACTCCAGTATTTTGTGTCTGCATGGGATTATTTGGATATTGAAGTATTCGTATTTTGAGCAGATGCTGTAGGCAGGAGGAATTTCTTTAGTCAAAGGGTGGTGAATCTGTGAATGCCAAGTCATTGGGTATTTTGAAGGCGGATGTTGACAGATTCTTGATTAGTACGGGTGTCAGGGGTTATGGGGAGAATGGGGTTGAGAGGGAAAGATAGATCAGCCGTGATGGAATGGCGGAGTAGACTTGATGGGCCAAATGGACTAATTCTGCTGTTCCTATAACCTTGTTAAAGGGTTAGGGTTTGAGAGGGAGATTTAGTTGGTTTGTAGGGTGAGGATAATACAGAGGGGGGGGGTTGTATGAGATATTTAGTGTGGATCCAGAGTCACTGGTAAGGAAGGAAGTGTCGGGGGGGGGGGGGGCAATCACCAAGGTGCAGAGTTAAGTATGGTAGCAGCCGCAGGGAAGAAGCTGTTCCTGAACCTGCTGGTCCGGCAACGGAGGGACCTGTAGCGCCTCCCGGATGGGAGGAGGGTAAACAGTCTGTGGCTGGGGTGAGAGCAGTCCTTGCCGATTTGTGAACAGTTGACCTTGAGGAGATTTCGCAGTGGAGCAGACAAAATATGTAGGAAGGAACTGGCTTAAGGGGTTAACTTGACTCGTACAGCATGGAAACAGGCCCTTCGGCCCTACTTGGCTGTGCTGACCAAGATGCTCCAACTACGCCAGTTCCAACTGTCCGGGCTTGGCCCCATATTCCTGTTATCTTTACTATTCTTGCATGGTATACCGGACATTGGTCAGCACATTGAGTGAAGGATTCAAATATCCTGTCCCTTATCTGAATTCATATATCTGTATAAATCACTGTCCCATATTGGCAAGAGAACCAATTGAACTGAGTAAAGAACCTCCAAATCAATTACATGATATCACAGGATGGACAGTCAGAACTTTTGCCCCAGTCTGGAAATATCAAGTAGTAGAGGGCATAACTTTAATGCGTGAAGGGCAATGTTTAAAGGAGATGTGTGGGGTAAGTATTTTTGACACAGAGGGTGTTGTTGTGTGCCTGGAGCGCATTTCCAAGAGTGGTGATGAAGGAAGATGTGAAGGTGGCATTCTATTAAGAGACATTTGGATATGCAAGGAATGGATGGATATGTATATGGAACAGATGAGAGTTGGTAGACACAAAATGCTGGGGTAACTCAGCGGGTGAGGCAGCATCTCTGGAGAGAAGGAATGGGTGACGTTTCGGGTCGAGGACCCGAAACGTCGCCCATTCCTTCTCTCCAGAGATGCTGCCTCATCCTCTGAGTTACTCCAGCATTTTGTATCTACATAGACACATAGAAAATAGGTGCAGGAGTAGGCCATTCGGCCCTTCCAGCCTGCACCGCCATTCAATATGATCATGGCTGATCATCCAACTCAGTATCCTGTACCTGCCGTCTCTCCATACCCCCTGATCCCTTTAGCCACAAGGTACCTTCGATTGAAACCAGCATCTGCAGTTCTTTCTTACACAGATAAGAGTTGGTCTTGGAGTCGTTTCTGGAATGGACTATGTGAGCCGAAAGGCCTGTTCCAGTGCTGTACTGTTCTATGTTAGTCCGTGGCAACATTTGTGTGTGTTTTGAGTGTGTGAGTGTGTGAGAGACTGGGTTACATATATTGAGTGATGGGGATTAGTCATAATCGCAGGGAGTCGTGATGGTGACTTGGGCATGCCTTCATAGCCGAGTGGCTGTGTCTTGGAAATCCAATATTCCTCTTGTGGATTTTGAGTCCACTACTCACTGACCATTACAAAATTAAAGCAAACTGACTTGAATTCCTACATCAGGAATCAAGAGTAATTATACCTCTTCCTGATAGCAGGAGTGAAATAAGAGTGTGGCCAAGGTGTTGTGTCGCTTTGAGGCAGCGATTCCTGCAGATAGACATAAAAACCTGGAGTAACTCTGTTGGACAGGCAGCGTCTCTGGATAGAAGGAATGGGAGACGTTTCAGGTTGAGACCCTTCTTCTGACACCTGTAGATCCCTTCGATGGTGGGGTCAGTATCTGTGATATTTCAGCCACTTTTTGCAATCCTCGTGGTTCCTGTGCATTCGAGTTGGCTGTGATGCAAAAGCAGTCAATGTGCGCTCTACATTGTACACCTGTTCACCTCTTACTATAGACTTTTCACATCCTCCATCCCCCTCCCCTTTCCCAACACCGCCCACTTTTTGTGACGGTATTGCGTTATCTCGGGTGTGGATGTTGGCTGAGTTGGGCAGCTACCTTCAACTGCTTCAACTGCGTGCATTCAATCCCGGCCTCTGGTGCTCTCTTCGTGGTGTTTGCACGCATTCCTTGTGACTGCGTGGGTCACGGTTCCCTCGGGGTGCTCCACCTCCCCCCACATCCCAAAGGTGTATGGGTTGGCAGGTTAACTAGCTGCTGTGAATTGCCCTGAGGGCCTTGGCATGCGGGAGACTATGGAAGGAGTTGATGTGAAGTTGGAGAGAATAAAATGGGATTAGTTTAAATGAGTAATTTGATGGTTAGAATGGAACTCTGTGGGCTGAAGGGCCTGTTCCTGTACATTCCACAGTTAAACATAATGAGATAACATGTCTGTGGTACAAGAGGTGGTCCTTCCCCTTCCCAGTTCTCCCACTAGTCTTACTGTCTCCGACTACATTCTATCTTTGTCCTGCCCACTCGACCTGAAACACCTCCCATTCCTTCTCTCCAGAGATGCTGCCTCACCCGCTGAGTTCCTCCAGCATTTTGTGTCTACCTTCGATTTAATCCAGCATCTGCAGTTCTTTCTTACACAGGATGTGGTCAGTAATGTGTTTAAGGATGAACTGCAGAGGCGGGAAAATCGAAGGTAGACAAAACTGCTGGAGAAACTCAGCGGGTGCAGCAGCATCTATGGAGCGAAGGAACTAGGCAACGTTTCGGGCCGAAGTCAGCAATGTTCTGTTGCCAAGGTAGGATTAGGGCTGTGCAGGTCAGCTCGAGAACCTGATGGTTGCAGGAAAATAGCTGTTCCTGAACCTGGTGGTGTAGGACTTTGGGCTTCTGTCCTTCCTGGCCTGAGGTAGCGATGAAGAGGGCATGTATCCTGTTGAGGCAGCGCCTCACGTAGATGCTTCCAATGGTGGGGAGGGCTGTAGTCTTGATGGGCTGGGCCAAGTCCACCACTCCACGGCCTCTTGCGTTCCTGTGTGTTGATTGGAATTGCCATACCAGCCCTTGATGCAACCAGTCAGGAGACTTCCCACACTGCGTCTGCAGAAGTTTGTTAGACTATTTATGGAGGTGTCGAATCTCTTTAAACTTCAAAGAAGTTCGCAGGTGATCGGAATACAAGCTGAACTAAGAGGAGAGTTGGTGCACAGAGAATCGAGGAAAATGGGGAGTAAAAAAGTAGATAAACCAGTTTTTTAGTGACAGTAAGAACTGGCATGGCATACCGGCAACTCTTTAAAAAGTTAAATGTCATTATTTTGTTTTCTGGTCCAGATTTAGACAGGTACATGGATAGTGCAGGAAGGAACAGCAGCAGATGCTGGTTTAAACCGAAAATAGACACAAAATGCTGGAGTAACTCAACAGTCAACAAGTCTTTGAATTAGTGTGTTGTTGAGCCTTTACTGATATATAAATATATACAAAAATTCTGCTTATATTATTTGTAATCTCTTATAAAATCTGTAAGGCATCCTTTGAGAAAGACTTTGAAAGCGCCCATAAGTATAATGTTAATAATTAAAAAATAATAATAACATCTCTGGAGAAAAGGAATAGGTGATGTTTCGGGACGAGACCCTGCTTCAGAAAAGGATCTTCACCAGAAACTTTGCCTATTCCACTTAGAGTGATACAGTGTGGAAACAGGCCCTTCGGCCCAACTTGCCCACACCGGCCAACAATGTCCCAGCTACACTAGTCCCACCTGCCTGCACTTGGTCCATATCCCTCCAAACCTGTCCTATCCATGTACCTGTCTAACTGTTTCTTAAACGAATGCCTCAACTACCCCACTGGCAGCTTGTTCCATACACCCACCACCCTTTGTTGAAAAAGCTCCCCACGGATTCCTTTTAATCTTTTCCTCTCACACAGAACCTATGTCCTCTGGTCCTTGATGTCCCTACTCTGAGCAAAGACCTCTGTGCCGTCTTACCCGATCTATTCCCCTCATGATTTTGTACAACTCCATAAGATCGCCCCTCATCCTCCTGCGCTCTAAGGAATAGAGTTCCAGCCTACTCAACCTCTCCCTATACCTCACACCCTGTAGTCCTGGCAACATCCTCATAAATCTTTTCTGAACCCTTTCAAACTTGACAATATTTTTCCTATAACATGGTGCCCAGAACTGAACACAATATTCTAAATGCGGCCTCGCCAACGTCTTATACAACTGCAACGTGACCTCCCAACTTCTATACTCAATGCTCTGACTGATGAAGGCCAATGTGCCAAAAGCCTTTTTGACTACTTATCTACCTGCAACTCGACCTTCAAGGAACCATGTACCTGTACTCCTAGATCCCTCTGTTCGACAACACTCCCCAGAGGCCTACCATTCACTGTGTAGGTCCTGCCCTTGTTCGATGTCCCAAAATGCAACACCTCACACTTCTCTGTATAAAATTCCATCAACCATTCCTCAGCCCACCTGGCCAATCGATCCAGATCCTGCTGCAATCGTTCACAACCATCTTCACTATCTGCAAAACCGCTCACTTTTGTATCACTTCTCCAGAGATGCTGTCTGACCCGCTGAGGTATTCCAGCTTTTTGGTGTCTATCATAGGTACGTGGATAGGACAGGTTTAGTGGGATGTGGGCCAAACGCAGGCAGGTGGGACTAGTGTAGACGGGACGTTGGTCGGTGTGGGCAAGTTGGGCCGAAGGGCCTGTTTCCACGCTGTTTCGTTTATTGCCGCGTGTACTGAGGTACAGTGAAAAAACTTTTTTGTTGCGTGCTAGCTAACCAGTCAGCAGAAAAACAATACAATAGCCCGAGGGTCACCAATAAGGTAGAAAGTAATTCAGCACTGCTCTCTGGTTGTGATAGGGTCTACGCTGTATGACTCTGTGACACAAATGTTTATTGATCCTGAGCGCTGGGACCTTTTGTGTACAATTAATGCACTGAGTTAAACAATGAATGGTTTGGCCTCCAAAATGTAAATCAAATGGCCATATTCCATGAAATGTATTGATATTCCCATTACAATAAAAGGAAAATGTTTCACAAGTGAATAGATTGTAAGTGGGTTATAATTGGTGCAATGTGATGTTCCCTGACAATAGAACAATAGGTGCAGGAGGGAGCGCCATTCGCCCTTCGACCAGCACCTCGCCATTCAATGTGATCATGGCTGACCATCCCAATCAAGTACCCCCCCGTTCCTGCCCTTCTCCCATATCCCTCTGACTCCGCTATTTTTAAGAGCCCTATCTAGCTCCCTCTTGAAACCATCCAGAGAACCGGCCTCCACCGCCCTCTGAGGCAGAGAATTCCACAGACTCGCCACTCTCTGTGAGAAAAAGTGTTTCCTCATCTCCGTTCTAAATGGCTTACTCCTTATTCTTAAACTGTGGGCCCTGGTTCTGGTCTCCCCCAACATCGGGGACATGTTTCCTGCCTCCAGCGTGTCCAAAGCCCTTAACAATCTTATATGTCATCTTTTTCAAATTCTCTTGCATTTTGTTTAAAAGCCAATGAATTTCATCAAAAGGAATGATCACATTGCTCGATCATTTTGTTGAGAGATACAGCACAGAAACAGGCCCTTCGGCCCATCGAGCCCGTGCCGACCTATCTTCACCCATACACTAGCTCTACGTTATCCCAAGAGGCTCTCTAGGTGCAATTTTGCAGAAGGCAATTAACCTACCAACCCGCATGTCTTTGGCAAGTGGGTGGACATCAGAGAATATTCGGAGAAGACCCACGCAGTCACAGGGTTGAATGTGCAAACTCCACACAGGCAGCACCCCGGGGTCAGGATCCAACCTGGGTATCTAACACTGTAAGGCGTGATCGAGGTGCAGACTTGTTAGATCAGATGAGAATATTAATCGAGTCTAGGTTCGCATCTTTTCGGATGAACTTGCTCTTTGCATTGTCTTTGGCTGTGATGCAAGGTTATACAGGCCCTTCGGCCCACTGAGTCCTCGCCGGCCAGCGATCTCTGAACACTAACACTGTCCTCCTACACACACTAGGGACAATTTTCAATCACCCTGTACACTCGTTCTACCCTCATTCTACTCCTGGAGCAATTTACAGAAGCCAATTGACCTACAAACCCCTGCACGTGTTTGGAATGTGGGCGGCACCCGGAGGAGACCCACGCGGCCACAGGGGGAACGTGCAAACTCCACACAGGCGGCACCCGAGGTCAGGATTGAACCGGGGTCTACCAGCTGCTCTGTGTGCAATCTTGAGGGGGAATGGAGAACAGTTTGCAATGCGGATATTCTCTTGGACATTCAGTGGCTGTTTGTGTCTCTAATATTTATTGATGTTTTCCGTCACTGTTCACCGGGCTGTGTTTTCGCCCTTCTGTACAAATCACTATAATTTTCTTATCATAGTTGATGGGTACCATTGCTCAGAAAGCTCGCCATGTGGGTACCAATGTCGGAACCGCAGCAAGGGGAGCAACATTTTCTGTGTTAAGCAGTCACCATATCCCTTATTGTTTAATTGAAAGGGTTTTAACCTAATTTTCAAGAGTGTCCAATGAGTTCCGTATTGGTTGTCTGCTTGCCCATAAGCTTTACTTCAGACTTCAGAAATACTGCGCAGAAACAGGCTCTTCGGCTCATCAAGTCCACACCGACCATGGGTTTTCTCCGGTGCACCGTTTCCTTTTCCTCCCACATCCCAACGACGTGTGGGTTGTTAGGTTAATTGGCCATTGAGCATGCTGACCGGTTGCATCGTGGCTTGGTTCGGCATCTTGAGCGCCCTGGAGAAGGAAAAGAACTGCAAAAAAGCGGTAAACACTGCCCCAGTCCATCATCGGCTCTGACCTTCTTCCCTTCCATCGAGGGGATTTATCGCATCGCTGCCATCAAAAAGGCGGGGGGGGGGGGGGAGGCAAGCATCATCAAGGACCCCACACCACCCTGGCCACACACTCATACTCCCCGCTACCTTCAGGTTAGAAGTACAGGAGCCTGAAGACTGCAACGACCAGGTTCAGGAATAGCTACTTCCCCACAGCCATCAGGCTATTAAACCTGGCTCGGACAAAACTGAACATTAATAACCCATTATCTGTTATTTGCACTTTAGTTATTCATGTGTGTATATATATTTATATAATGGTATATGGACACACTGATCTGTTCTGTAGTCATGCCTACTATGTTCTGGTGTGCTAAAGCAAAGCAAGAATGTCATTGTCCTATCAGGGACACACGACAATAAACTCACTTGAACTTGATTCTGCAAATTGCCCCTAATGTGTAGGGAGTGAACGAGAAAGCAGGATAACGTAGAACTAGTGTGGACGGGTGATCGATGGTCGGTGGTGTATCTCTAAACTAAACTAGATACTTGTCCAACCAGTGACATTTGAAGGGAAAATTGTTAAAATATTGAAAGAAATGTTTAATCTTCTTGAGAGAAAGCAACTGTAACCCAACTGTGCATCTCATCGCAGATAAACACAAAATGCCACAGTAACTCAGCGAAACGGGCAGCATCTTCAGACTGAAGAAGGGTCTCATCCTGAAGGATTAGGGGGGAACCTCATTGAAACTAGCCTAATAGTGAAAGGCATGGTGAAGTGATGTGAGAGGAATGTTTCCACTTGGTGGGAGAGTCTAGGACCAAGCGTAACAGCCTCGGAATAAAAGGACAATACCTTTTAGAAAAGAAAATGAGAGGAATTTAATTAGTCCAAGGGTAGTGACCTGTGAATTAATGCCGCAACACTGTGGAGCCCAGTCATTGAGTATTTTTAAAGTGGAGATGAGGCCTTGATTATACGGGTGTCAAAGGTCACCGGGAGAAGGTAGAAGAATAGACAATAGATGCACAAGTAGGCCATTCGGCCCTTCGAGCCAGCACCGCCATTCAATGTGATCATGGCTGACACATTAGGATTGAATGGCAGAGCAGACTTGATGGACCAAAGGGCCAAATTCTGCTCAAACTCTGCTCCTATGACTTATTAATATCCCTACTTAGAGTTAAAACAACTCCAGAAACCAGGCATTTGTAATTGGTAATCATTATGCTCTGTGATATTCAGTAGTTCACTGACTATGGTAACAAAGGGAACACTTCCTTGTATTTCAGTCAATTGTGGAGTCAGTCGGCGCTAAAGAAACCCACTTGGCGAGCGTGTGTGTGATTGTGTCTTGTGTGTGCCTGTGTGTGTGAGCATTGTGTTGTGTGTGCATGGTGTGTGATTGTGCGCAGTGCGTATGCATGGGCTTAGTGTGTGATCATGCGCGTGCGCATAACATGGTTGTTCGCTTGCATGTGTGTATCTTGTGTGTTGAGCATGTGTGTGGATTGTGCGTGTGTGATCGTTGCATGCCATGCATGTGTTTTGCCCTGCATGTGGGTTCGATGAGAGTGCCCGTGTGTGCAAGCAAATGTGTTTGTGAAGTGCCGTGTGCATGCATGTGTGTGTTTGCCGTGTGTGCGTCTACGATGCATGTCCTGGCTCGTTTAAAAGCGCTCTTTAATTTTATCACGCTCATCCCTAGTTCTCTTTGGGAGTTGCAGTCGATTTATTTGAACTGTCTCTGCAGGCAGCTCTTTCACATCAACGTCGCCACTTTAAAAAAAGCTTCTGTCAGCCTCATACTAAATTTGTTGTTTTCAGATTAAAATGGGTGATCACCCACGAGACAGACGCCCACACCACACTGGAGTTGCCAGACTGTTCCAGGGGCAAAAAAATAATTTGACGTGATTATCTATCAGAAATGCTGTGTATTGGGTGACTGGTCAATACATACTGTATGGCCCTCCACTGCAAGGGTTTGATATGTGGCAGGGTGGCGCAGCGGGAGAGTTGCTGCCTTACAGCGCCTGGGACCCGGGCTCGTTCCGACTACGGATGCTTGTCTGCTTCACAGTTTGTAACGTTTTCTCCATGCGAACCATGTGGTTCCTCCAGGTGCTCCGGTTTTTTCCCACACTCCGAAGACGTGCAGGTTTGTAGGTTAATAGGCTCCTGTAAAATTATCCCTAGTGTGTAGGATAGACTAGTGTACGGGGATTGCTGGTCGGTGCAGACTTGGTGGGGCAAAGGGCCCGTTTCTTTCTATGCTGTATCCCAAACTAAGCTAACAACGTTAAACTGGATTTTGGGAGAATGCAAAATCGATTTGGAATCTGCATGCTCTCGGGAGGGGGGGTGAAGATCTTTGTTTGCTCATCCAAAATTTGTTAAATGGAGTTGAAGGCAGGCCCTGTCTCTGATCAAGTAAAAAATCTGACTGTCCGGGGGGGACGATATCTCACCAATGACGATTTCAGGAGGAACAGTGTTGGATAGGAAAACTGCAGATGTCTGGTTTATACTCCACAGATAGACACAACGTGCTGGGTAACTCAGCCGCGTCAGGCAGCATTCTCTGGAGAAAAATAGAATGGGTGACGATTCGGATCGGGACCATCTTCAGTCTAGTCTGAAGGAGGATCCAACCTGAAAATTCACTGATAATAATCAGTGCTTGGTTTCGGAGCTGAATAGTATTGAAGGCATTTATTGGTTTTTCGTCTGATCAAACTTGCAGAAGGTGACATATTGAAGTATAGTCAATCAGAGGCTGGTCTCTGTGCACCACTCATTTAAAAGGGGAGTAAAGAACTGCAGATGCTGGTTTAATTCGAAGATAGACACAAAATGCTGGAGTAGCTCAGCGGGTCAGGCAGCATCACTGGAGAGAAGGAATGGGTGACGTTTCGGTTCGAGACCCTTCTTCAGACTCATTTAAATGTGTTTTAACTTTTATTTACATTTGTCATAATGAAGAAACAAAGAACTGCAGATGCTGGCTTATAACAAAGATAGGCACAAAGTGCTGGAGTAACTAAGCAGGTCAGGCAGCATCTCTGGAGAAAAAGGATGGGCGATGTTTCAGGTGTGAAGCAGGGCCCCGACCCGAAACGTCACCCATCGTTTTCTTCAGGACGTGCCCGACCTACCGAGTTACCTCCAGCACTTTTGTGTATATTCCTTTGGTTTGTAAACCAGCATCTGCAGTTCTTTGTTTCTTCATTAGGACCAATAATAAATACAGTTGAAACAATTAAAATGAGTATGAAGAAGGGTCTCGAACGGAAGCGTCACCCATTTTAGTTTAGTTTAGCAGATACAGCGTGGAAAACAGGCCCTTTGGGACCACCGGGTCCGCAGCGACCAGCTCATTAACCATCCTCCACAACTAGGACAATTTTTACCTTTACCGAAGCAATTAACCTACAAACCTGTATGTCTTTGGGCTGGGGAGGAAGGAAAACCGAAGAATCTCGGAGAAAAACATGGGGGAGAGAGTACAAGACAACTACGTACAGACGGCGCCCCTGTCGGGTCGGGATTCGAACCCGGCGTGTGCCGCTGTAAGGCAGCAAACTCGGCCGTCTGCTGCCTCGTGACCGCCCAAAAAACTCTACACCCCCAGATGGGACTCTGAACCCACAATCCCTGGCTTAGGAGGCCAGTGCCTTATCCATTAGGCCACTGGGGCTGGACCATACACTTTGTGTTTTTTCTTTGGTATCAAATGTTGTATGAATACGGTTTTTTAAAAATAATAGCCTTGACCAGTGATGTGACCAGTGATGTGGTCATTGGATGTACAGTGAGAATATATCCCCATTTCCAGTGCATCTGTCATGACCTTTGTTCATCGCTGAGCTGTGTGCTGACGGATCATGGATTTGTGGAGGCCTCACCCATCGGAGTTACCTCAGCTGCTCGGTCGCTAAAACATCGCGGTACTTTCATCCCAGCAGGTTGTAGGCACAGAATGCATTGAGTCGAGGTGTTTGAGGTTTATGTATGGGTGTGTGGGAAAGAACTGAGATGCTGGTTTTAAATCGAAGGGTAGACACAAAAATGTGGAGTAACTCAGCGGGGTGAGGCGGAATCTCTGGAGAGAAGAATCTGGGCAGCGTTTCGGGTCTGGGGAAGGGTCTCGACCGAAACGGTCACCCATTCCTTCTACTCAGAGATTGCTGCCTCTTCTGATGAGTTTTACTCCAGCTTTTTGTGTCTATCTTATATTTCGGATTTGTTGGGTTGTTGGTAAGATGTTGTTGGCGTGTTCGGTAAATGCAGGGTGACAGATATGTTTCTGCATCACCAGGGGCTATTGTCGATTTGTTTCTTTGCGTGTCAGAGTCTCTGAATAATCCAAAGAAGATCCCGATCCGAAACGTCACCAATCCATGTCCTCCAGAGATGCTGCCTGACCCCGCTAAGTTACTCCAATACTTTTCGTTCTCCTTAACCTGAATCCAGCCATCACTTGTCTAGGCAGCAACTGCAGATGCTGATTTAAACCCAAGTGTTCTGTATCTCTCCATATCACCGTCTATATATCCTCACTATGTTGTCCTTTCCCATGTGGACTCTCAGTCTGAAGAAGGGTCTCGACCCGAAACGTCACCCATTCCTTTTCTCCAGAGATGCTGCCCGACGCGCTGGGTTACTCCAACTTTTTGTGTCTGTCTCCAGCTTTCACTTGCCAGGCTTTATCCCACCCCGCAGTTCTTTTCCAGCTTTCCACTATAATCAGTCTCAACCTGAAATGTCACCTGTCCATCCCTTCCGCAGATGCCCCAGGGAATCACACAAGTGGCAAAGGGTTCTTGGTTTAAGGATAGTTGCAAATATTACCGAATATGACGCTAGTTAATGCAGAGACGTCTGGAAGAGATGACGAGGTTTTGCACAGTTCTTAGTTTAGAGATCCAGCACAGATACAGTCCCTTCGCCCACGGTCCACCACCAACCATGCGACCACCCATTACACTAGTTCTATTCCTACACAAACTTAGGGACATTTTTACAGAAGCCCATTAACTCAAACCCTGCACGTCCTCAGAATGTGGCAGGAAACAGGATACCCGGAGAAAGAAAACCCACCGGGTCACAGGTGAGAACGTACAAAACTCCGTACAGACAGCACTGTAGTTTAGGACTCGAAAACAGGGCCTCTGGCGCTTTAAAAAAAATTCTGAATAAGGTTTATTAGTTATCCACAGATGCTGCCTGACCCGCTGTTACTCCAGCACTTGGTCAGGATTTATGGGGAGAAGGCAGGAGAATGGGGCGGGAGGGGAAAGATAGAATGTCAATGTAGACTTGATGGGCCAAGTGGCCTAATTCTGCTTCTACCTCTAAAGACCTTATCACCTAATGTTTGACTCCGGTTGTTGCTGAGCCAGTCTTTTACAAAGGTGTTTTATGACATTTTGCTGGGTGCTCCATGCTATTTTTGTACATAGAGCCAGGATCATGTTTGCTTTTTGACCATTTCTGCAACCTGCCCCTGCTGCATTCAGCGGTATAGTCTCATCTCCCTTCCTCTAGTTTTCTTTCTCCACCCCCTCCCCTCATTCTCTCTGCTCCTCTCGAGTGTGTGTGAGCGTATATGTGCACGCGGTGTTTGTGTGTGGATTTCGTTCGTTAAAGGTCATTGGAGGGATTAAAAGCCCTCGTATGGAATGAAATGGAGGGAAAAAAAGATACGGGGAGGAGCTTAAGTGGCTTGCGGGCTAGGGGGAGTAAAATGGGGAGGACGGATGAGAGAGCAGAGAGATGAGAGAGTGTGTGAGTGTTGGATGTAAACTGCAGGATGCTGGTTTAAACCAAAGATAGACACAAAAAGCTGGAGTAACTCAGCGGGTGAGAGAGCATCTCTGGAGAGAAGGAATAGGTGACATTTCGGGTCGAGACCCTTCTTCAGACCGAGAGTCAGGGGGACAGGGAAACGAGAGATATAGACAGTGATGTAGAGAGATACAGAGTGCTCTCCTCATTTATTTAATTGGAGTGCGATTCACAATTTTAGTTGAACATTGTAGCTTGGGTGCTGCCTGTGTGGAGTTTGTATGTTCACCCTGTGACCTGCCTGTGGGTTTTCCTCGAACACTCCACAAGGACATACAGTGCAGGTTTGTAGGTTAATTGGCTTGGTGTAAATGTAAAATTGTCCCTGGTGTGTGTGTAGGATAGTGTTCATGTGTGGGGATCGCTGGACGGCAGGGACTCAGTGGGCCGAAGGGCCGTTTTCCTGCGCCCTTTACGATCCATCTTTCGCTCCGATCTGGATTTGGGACTCCCACAGGAGTAGTTCCGAGGTTCTCACGACACTCTGCTGCCGAGGGCAATTATGCGGTTGGGCAATAAATGGCGTCTTCCCAGTGGATCATATAACGTGGTTAATCAAAGGGTTGACTTTTCCTCAGGAGTTTCCCCCACCACTTCCACCGTGCAAAATCTCCAGCCCTTTCATTTGCCCCATACTCTGTGGCCGCTCCATGTCCCCCGGCGGCCTCTGGGATAATGGAAGGGGCGACAGTGTGAAGACCAAATGATCGCGGGTGGTATTTAAGAGGCCGCATGAGATTCAGTGGGCCCGGTCCTCTGTCCTACTGTATGTGGTTGAGGGGTGTGATGGTGTGCGTATTGTGTGAAGAGAGAGAGAGGACTGACAAAGCAGCATTGAGGCAAGTCCAACATGAGTTCTTCATGTGACGGCCCTTGTCCCTTTGTGTCAGGCAAAGGCGATAACATCTTTGGCCTGCAAACTGATCAAGCTGAAGCTTGTAAACTAAAGGTAGATGACACTCTCTACCTGTGGAGGGGGAAGATGGGGGGGGATGGGTGGTGGGAGGCGAGGGAGGAAGTTGAGAAGGAGGATGGGGGGGTGGGTGGAGGAGGTTATGGGGGGCTGGAGGAGGAGGAGGAGGAGGAGTTGGGGGGGGGGTGGAGGAGGAGATGGGGTGGGTTGGTGGGATGGGGGGGGAGGAGAGGGGGTGGAGGAGCGAGATCGGGGGGGGGGGAGGAGGGAGGGAGGAGTTTTTGGGGGGTGGGGGAGGAGGAGTAGGGGGGGGGACGGAGGAGATGGGGTGGGGAGGTTGGAGGGAGGAGGATGGGGGGGAGGGGTGGGGAGGATATGGGGGGGGGGTTGAGGAGGAGATGTGGAGGGGTGAGGAGGGGATGGGGGGTGGAGGAGGGGGTTTGAGGAGGAGAGGGGGGGGGGGTTGGAGAGGAGTGGGGGAGTTGAGAAGGAGAGGGGGGGTGGGTGGTGGAGGAGGATATGGGGTGTTGAGGAGGAGGAGGAGGAGATGGGGGGGGGTGGAGGAGGAGATGGGGGGGTTGGGGATGGGGGGGAGGAGATGGGGGAGTGGGGTGGCGGAGGAAGATGGGGCTGGTGGGTGGGGGGAAGGAGGATGGGGGTGGTTGATGTGTGGGGCGAGGCGGGTTGGGGGGATCGGGTGGCGGGATCGGTGGATGCGGGTGGCGGGTTCGGCGAGGGATTCACAGTAAGATTGTGCGCACACGGCTATTGGTTAAGCTAATTTTGTGGCAAGCTTAAAGCCCCTATCTTGTTCGGTTGTTAACCGTTCCATTTCAAGAAAAGGATGCTGCACTTTTAGGGGATACAGGTGGGAAACAGGCATATCGGTCCACCAAGTCAGCCGAACCAGCGATTCGATCACCCCCCCCCCCCCAGGGACACAGGGAGAACATACAAACTCTGTACAGTCAGAACCGTAGTCAGGATCGACCAGGTCATCGGATCTGTGAGGACAGACACTCAACCGCTGCCGCCACCGTGCCACCTCGGGGTGTACGGTGACATCCGTGAAGTGTCTCTAGAAAGCAAAGTCCACAGTTCAGCTCAGTAACCGTTGATCGGAACACCTCTAACTTGTTGGGGAGTTAGATTAGCCAGACTGAAGAAGTGGTTTCGACCAAAACATTACTATCCATGTTCTCCAAGCTTTCTTAAAATTGCGATGGACTGCTTTCAGTACCTCCTCTGGGCAGTATTCCATCACACA